>JAUZTB010000062.1:38514559-38530314 GCA_034780895.1 Rhynchobatus australiae
TTGTTTTACCTCAATGCACAGTGTAATGAATTGATCTGTACAATCGGTATGCAAGACAAGTTTTTCACTGTACCTCGGTACAAGGGAGAGTGTAAGGTAAGGCTGGCAGGATTAGGGAACCTTGGATGGCAAGGGACATTGAGAACTGCACAGAGTGCTCCATGTGTGGCCTAACCAATGTTTTCTAATGTTGTAACATGATGTCTCTGCTGTTATATTCTGTGCCACAGCTGATGAAGGCAAATATCCCATCTGCTTTCTCCACTGCCCTGTCTGTCTACCCCTCACTACACCAGTCATTGCAGGATCTCATTCCCCTCACTGCAGTTACTCCTTTTGCTACACCTGTCATTGTGAGGGCTACACCCCACCACACACCTGAGTGTCTGCAGAAACTCATTCTCAGCAGCGTGGCTCTCATTGTCACTGCACACTTGTCATTGCAGGCCCTCCCCTCAGTAGGAATACTTTTGCAGGAACTCACTAGCCACAGTGTGCCTGTTACTCTCAGATCTCTTGCCCCATGGTGTGCCCACATCTGCCGTAACTGGATCCCCACAGTGCCTCTCACACAAGGAAACCAATTCCCTCTCTACCTGCCATTGCACCCCATACTCCAGGAACCCAGCCCCGTGGTGTGCCTGTCATTCCAGGAACTCACTCACCTCAGTGCAGCTGCTCCGCATGGAATCACTCCCTACAGTGTGCCTGTCATCACGGAACAATCACACCCCATTGCATGCATTTTACTGTAGATACTCACCCCTCCTCAGTGTGAATGTTACTGCAGTAACTCACATTCTCTCGTTGTGCCTGTACTGCGGGAACTCACTCCCCTTGTCCCTGTCATTGTCAGAACTCACTCCAGTCAGTGTGCCTGACATCACAGGAAATCCCTCCACTCAGAACAGCTGCCTTTGCAGCAAGTCACTCCCGAGCCTACCTCTCGTTCTTGATCAGCTGGAGATCTGAGTGCTTTGGGTGCAGTTGTGTGCACTGAGCAGCACACCACCAGCTCCAGCAGGTGCACAGTGCAGTTGTGTAGCACAGCAGGGATCAATAATACTAGGACCCTTACTGTTTGTTGTATATATTAACAATTTAAATGTGAATGTAGGAGGCATTATTAGTAATGAAAATTGTTGGCGTTGATAACGAGGAGGGTAATCGTATCCTACAGAATGATACTGGTCAGTTGCTTAGATCTGGAGAACATTGGCTGATGGAATTGAATCCTGCTAAGTGCAAGGAGGTACACTTTGGGAGGTAGAACAGACAGTGAATGAAGGGAGCAGAGGAACTGTGGGATCTCCATGCATCCCTGAAGGTGGCAGCACAGGTCAATAAAGTGGTGAAGAAGGCCTGTGGAACATTTGCTGGTATCAACCAGGACATCGAAGGGAGGTCATGGTACAGCTGTATAAAACAGCATGAAACATTGGTTTGGCCACAGCTGGGGCACCGGGTGTAGTTCTGGTTACCACATTAGGAAGTACCTGATTGCACTGGAGAGGGTGCACAGGAGATTCACCCAGATGTTGCCTGAGATGGTGCATTTCAATTGAGGAAAGGCTGGATGTGTTTTCCTTGGAACAGAGGAGAAACGTGGTAGAGGTGTACAAGATTATGAGGGGGAGAGTCAGAACACATCCCAATAGCTATGCTGTCTAAAATTAGAGGGCATGGGTTTAGGTTATAGGATAGCAGGTTTCGAGGGGTCTTGAGGAAGAACCTTTTTCATACGGAGAGAGGCTGGAATCTAGAATGTGCTGTGTGAGGCAGGTCCTCCCACAACATTGAAACATTTAGACAAGCAATTGAATCACCAAGTCACAGGCGGCTACCAATGAAGTGCTGGTAAATGGACTTAGTTGAGATGGGTACTTGGTCAGCATGGACATGGTGGGCAGAAGATCAGTTTCTGTGACTCCAAGTATAACATGAAAAGAAGGCCTGGTGGTGAGCTCTTAAACAGCTCAATTAAGTTTTAAACAGGAATAAGTGGAGATATATTTTGGGATCAGATCCAGAGTAACAGATTTATCATTTTAGGAGAGTGTTTTTGTAATTACTCAAAGTGCTAAGTGTTTAACTACATGGTCTGATGCATCCATCGTTCATCTTAAATGCATGCAAGCTCTCAAATGCATCTATTGACAAATGTTATATTTCAATATTCAGTGTAGGATGCAAATGAACATTTTGACAATGCTGAACACACTGGTTACCTTGTTGATGCTCAGGATGTGTTCCTAGGAACAAGCAACAACAGTGGTGCTGCTCCCCCCTCCAGTAACCCAGCTTTGCTCTGATCCACGATCTCCCTGCAATCACCTGGGTTTCTCTGGATGTTCGGGTTTCTTTCCATAGCCCAAGGAATTACTGGTTGCTGGGCTGATGGGACACTGTAAATTATCCTCACTGTAGGTGGACGGTGATGGGAGTTGATAGGAATGAGAGGATAGATTGCAGTTCCATTAGTGGGGGGGAAAAGAGCATAGAATCAATGGTCCAAACAGACTCCTCCAGACTTGCAAATGTGAGCAAGAAAAACAAGCGTGCTGATGGAATCAGCACTAACATTATACCTAGAGATGTTACTGGCACTCGCCACTGCTGCACCAGGACCCCGGAGGAACCCCTGGACTCACCACTGCTGCACCAGGTCCCAGGTTGAGGGCTCAACCCACACTGATGCTCCCCCACTGAAACAGATGAAGTGACAGGATGGCCCCAGTGTGGAGTGGGCCACTGAGGTTACGGGCAGAGGATGCCTGCTGGATCTGGTGGTGTGCTGCTCAGTGACAGTGGTGGGTCTGCCCAGCCCCAAGATGCAGGGGGCTCAGGGCAGTGCTGGGTGCGGGCCAGTGCTGGTGACAGCCCTCCCCTGTTCAGCTGCACAGCTCTCCACAACCCGCGGCTCTCTGGCAGCATAATCGAAAACCAACAACCACCATGAGGCAGTTGAGACACCACAGGCAGCTTACTGCACAGAGCAAGTGCTGCCAAATCGGAACTACCACATTGCTCACCACACCCCATTCAAGAGCAGCCCTCCCAGGAAGCCCATGGTTCCCTCCACATTGAACTGTACAGCAATGAGGTCCATTTCATTGCTGAGGGAGTGCTGGGTTACCAGCCCAAAGTAAAAATATACATCTTAAAAAAAAGGTTTCACACCTGTGCACATTTGGACTCCAGGACCAAAAGCTCCGCACGAATCAATGCTGAGGGCAACACTAAACAAAAGGCAGCCCAGGTCCAGTTAGTAGGATCTGTAGCCAAGTCAGGCTCAAATCCCACTTGAGACTTTCCTTTCATTTACCTTATTTTGAAGGCATTTTGACTCTTTCCCAATACAATTATTTCTGCTAAATTCTATTCTACATACTCTCCACTCTTTATAGCAGTTTCCAAACTTGATTTGCTGTCATTTGCTAAATAACTTCCTCAACCTCACAGAAAAGTCCAAAACCTGCAGCTGTCCCTCAGGCACTTTGGTGCAAGGTTTAAGTGAGCAGTCATCGACTCTGCTGCATCCATTACCTTGTGTCCATTTTTGCTACCCAGTGAAGTCCAGCCAGATCCAGCTGCTGCAGGTCAAATAAAAGAGATTTAAAGATAGTCTTCAGCCATGGATCCAGTCCATTACCATGCTGAAATATACTGACCATATTGTAACGAGCCATTTCCACACTGCAGTGCGGGTTCAATGAGCTGGACATCTGGTAATGGTTGGATTGTGAAAGGGGAAGTTGTATCCTTTGGCTGGTACACTGTTCAGTTGGAGCATGGGATCAGGTTTCAGTTCTACCCCTCAGAACAAAGTTGTGATGACAGTTTGCTCACTTCTTCCTCACCAGTCCCCACTGCTTCACGTTATTCTCAGCTCCCAATTAGAGCTGGCTTTTAAACCCATAATGTACTCCAACTCCACACACTGCCTGCCACAAGCCCAAGTACAAAACACCATGACAATGCTCACAACATTCAGTTTGTGCACAAAGATCTGAAGGATGAAGTCAGTCACATTTGGAGTATTTTTTTTTTATTTGCATCACAAATCACACCCAAATACAAAGTTCAAAATGCCAGAATTTAGTCTGAAGTCACATGAGAAACAAACACTCAGTAGCTTACATCACAGGGAGGAAATGACTCGCACCTTTCCCAGGAGACCTCATGTTTGGAGCACCTATGGAACATTCAAATGTAAAGTGCCAATACAAAATGGTGAAGCTCAAATTTTAAGTTTACAATAAAAATCAACATTTATTCAGTCTGCAGTTGAGATAATGAGGTGAATGGTGGACCTATCCCAGCACAAGGCTGGAGACTCCACCAGGTGGGACTTTCTTGGGCCGAAATGATTCAGGTTGAGCAGACACTGGGCTGAGCACGGACTCTTCCTTCTCTCCCTGGGCCTCCGGTTGGTTTGCAGTTTCAGCTGGGGGACCAAAAGACAAAAATTAGACCAAAGATCTGTAGTTCCACTTGAAATAGGAACGTTTTAAATTTCTATTTAGAGAACAAATTAACTCAATATAGCAGTGCGAAATTAGACAAGGCAATACACAGCATTAAGGACAATGCAGAGGGCATTTGATAACTAGCACTTCTACATGGAAATGAAACCAACAGCACCCACAATGTAGTAACAGCTGTTAAACATGTTCAACAAATTGGAGCTTGAATTTGGACATCATCCTGTGTATGATCATTGGTATAGAGGTGAGGTGCTACTTCACAGGGACAAGGTTACAGGGTTAGAGCAGGATGCTGACAGAGTTCCCAAAGGAAACTGAACATACTGCCTCTCAGGAATACATGGAATTTTCAAATGGGACCTTTACCACTGGACAAGGTACAAATCGTAGGCATTATGGTCTATCTGAAAGGAAAAAAGGCATCAGGAGATTTTGGGTCTTTGTTGCTCCACAGCCGGCTCCAAGCTGAGAACAGGAAGTGATCAGACACTTCATGAGAACTGAAGCAGCAGTGGATACAGATTCTGGGGTGGAATGTAGAACAAGGCTTAAATGTACATTGGAAATAGCTTAACTGCTCAAGTGGATTCTGTGGGTCACATGATTTGCAGGAAGAGGAGAGAAAGCCATCCACAAGTAGGTCACAGATGATCACTTTGATATCTATGTGTGCATCTAACTGAACTTCACCTAACAAACTTATTGGGCAAAGCATTTGGCATTGCTTGGGACAGTGTAAAGGATTGGGACTGTGCATACTGTCAACAACCAGGATCGTTGCATGTGACAGTACTGTTGGATTAAAGAAATTTGGCCCAGTAATTTTTGTCTCCAGTTCTCTCTCCACCTCTCCTAATCCACAAGAACTATTGAACTGACTGCACAAATCCACACATTACAGACTCAGACACTCAATGCTATAAGGTTACAATGGAGAACGCTTCTTTGGGAGAGGAGGGTCTGGCTGATCAAACAGACCAGCTGGTGCAGAAGGTTGATCAGTGGACCACTTGCCAGTCAGATACAGAACCTGGTTGTTGGCACAAAGACAGGCTGAAGGAATAACAAAGATAATGCTAGTTAGGTTATTGTTTCGGGTCAATGAAATTCATTAGAACTGGAAAAGTGAGGAAAAACAAGTGTGGTTTAAACTGTGGGAGGAGAGGTGGAGAGAACAAAAAGGAAGTGTTTTGGTCAGCTGGGGAACAAGATTGTTCAGGTTGCAAATGCTGAGGGCCCCCCCCCCCAAGAGATACCAATGAATGATCATCAGTTTTGGCTGATCTGTCTGGGGAGGTGCACAGGGAGGTGAATCAGGCCAGTAGAGAAAAGCACTGGAACTCACTTGGGCTGAAGAATCAAGCAGTCACTGGAAATCTGAAATAAGAGCGCTGGACATTCTCCGATCAGGTGCACTTATGAGAGACAATTTTACTGAAGTCGCAACTTGATCCTGTACCAGAATTGGTCAGTTTGAACAAACAGCAAAGCTGATTATCTCAATTTGACAGATTGAGGGCTGCAAAGTGATTTGATGCGAGATGCTGTTCAAGCTTGGGCTGTGTTGGAACATTGTAGGCCAAAAGGGGGTGGTCAGAGTGGGGTGGAGAATTAAAGTGACAGGCAACTAGCATCTCAGGATCAATCTTGTAGACCGATGAGGGCATCCTGCTAAGCATTCAACCCACATTTGGTTTCTCCATTGCAGAAGAGGTACAGCACAAGCACCAAATTCAAAGTGCAAGTGGCCACTGCTTCACCTGGTGTGTATATAAATAGTCTTTGGATGGAAGGGAGTGAGAAAGGGCAGATATTGCATGGGAAGCTGCCATGGGAGGGGGAGTGGCAGGCAACGACAGTAGGGCAATCTTGGGAGTTGCTGAGAGAACAGTCCTTTTGAAATGCAAGAGAGGGGAAGATGCAGTGAACAGAGAGGTTGGTGGGATGGGAGGCAAAGACAAGGAGAACCCTGGCACTGGGTGATAACAGGAAGGGAAGTAGCTCAGATAAAAGTAGATGCATTTGAGAGCCTCAGCCAGTCATAAAGAGAAGGACATCCAAATACTGGTGTGGGAAGTCATCTGAACCGATACCAAAGACCCAGAGAAACCAGGAGAATGGAGTAGATTACTTGCAGAATGCAAGATGGGAAAAGCTGTAGTCATGTTGTGGGAGTCTGTGGCCTTGTAATGGAGGTCAAGAATCAGATGTGGACCATGTGAAAACTGGAAGCAAAAGGTAACAAATTGAGTTCTCTACAACTGGAGGAAACAGCACCAGTACTGTCAACACACCGGAAAAAACTTGGAGGGGACCCAAGCAGCCATGTTTTCAACATCCCAGGAGGGACAGGCACTGCTGGGATCCATGCACATTCACATGACTGGAAAACATGAGTGGACCTGAAGTTGTTCAGTGTGAGGTGTTGAGCAAGGCAAGTGTTAGAGGGGGGACTAGCTGGACCTCTGTTCAAGTGAAGGGCCCTCAGACCTGCCTGGTGTGGGGCTGAGGTGGCAAAGGACTGGACATGTGGTGGGGATGAGCTGACGGGGCAGGATGTTGCAAACTACCAAAGTGGCAGAGGACAAAGGTGTTAAGTACGTGAATGGGAAGGGGCAGGACAAGGGGAGAAAGGATAGCGGCAAAGTAGGACAAGAGCAGGCTGAGATCTTTGTCAGGATAGTCCTGCTCATACTCAGAGGTAGCAGCTTTACAAACAGGATCAAGTTAGCAAAAGAACTGGATGAGAAAAATAAACTAGCTTTAAAGAAATAACTGAAAGTGCTGGAAATACTCAGCAGGTCAGGCAGCATCTATGGAGAGAGAATCAGTTTTTCAGATCAGTTACCATTTTGAGCTACATCAGACAGATGCAACAAATTGTGGTGCAGTGTCCAAAGGTCATCGGGCCTGGTACACGATGCCAAGCCTTTGTTATCCAGAAACACGACTGAGGAAATGACAAAACTCTGAATGCACAGACAGCCCATGTCCAGATCCCTGAAACATGATAATCTCTAAAGAATAGAAAAGGATGTGGCATCTTAGTAGAATTTGTTACACCAGCATTTGGCCAGTGAAGATGAGAGTTCCAAATAAGAACACTCCTGCTTGTGCTCTACAAGCATTGCAGTGACCAACTTGGTCAGAGCATCCCCAGCTCAACCAGTGCTCAGCAGCAGGTACTGGTCAATTCCCTTGTATCCAGAACAGCAGTGTATGTTTGCCTTCACCTTCAAGGGACAGGTTTACATGGACTTTCAGATTCCATGGTTGCCCAGAGTTTTTGTTTAGTCAGTGCAGTCAATGAATGCAGTGTTTACTGTTTTCAAAGAGTAGGAACAATTGTAGCTGCTTGAGCTGCTGAGTGCCATGTTAAGAATCCCAGGAAGACATCAGGCAGGAGATGGTCCAGTTCCTCAGACTAGTCCTTTGGTCTGCAGAGTGGGCTAAAAGCAAAATCATTTCAGGAATTGTGCTGACCAGATTTTGTAACTATCCTCCCGTGATTAGCAGACAACCACAGAATTTATAGAAGTAGCTCCATGTACTTGTTATCTCATTTGGATTAGTACAAGTCCCATACAGACTACTCAGCAAGAGAAATGTGTTCAGTTAAATGTTTCACCAGGCTGTAGGCAGGGTATGTAATCCACTGTACAATGACATTATCAACCTTAACACTCATCATGCAAGGGTGTGCAGGGTCTGAATTATAGTCATACACAGAATGGCAGGGTTGTGCCTAACCTTCCCTTGGAAAGCTCACAAATGAACTAAATCCAGAAAACAAACAAGAGGCCATCTTCCCAAAACACACCTCAGCCCCCCCCCCCCCGTGGCTAGTGGCAATCCCAATTCAGTGGCAGACCATGACATGCACCATGAGGCAGTCTGTGTAATGGTGAATTTGATAGAGGTGAGATTACCAGATTTGTACAAAGTTTTCCGGGTGAAAGATGGGAGGATTGGTTAAAAATTCTGGGAATGGACCACTACCCAAGGGGAAAATGTGGCTATGCAAGATGGATCCCAGTTAGCAGATTAGGCTCAAGAAAACCTGTAGTGTATTACCAAGGGACAGGTTCTGTTCTGCAAAACAGATCAATATCTGAAAGCAAGATGTGCTTAGTAATTTAAGACTGTGTCAAGTTAAGGGAGTGATACAGGTGTCTTGGCAGGAGCAGAATATCCCCAGCCTTTTGGGGATGCTGCTATGTTAATTCACATTTGCAAGTGTGCATTCCCAAATCTATCATTCCACATGGAGAACATTAGTGCATTGGGAGAACACTGAGTGGATGATAGTTCCCCCATGTACATGGCCTGGGTGAATGGGTCCATGTGGGTGGCCCTAGACCTGACCAGATGCAGCTGAGCTCAGGATGCATCTTCACGTGATATGGTGGGATGTGTAGGCCATGCAAGGGTTTGATTAGGATGGGACAACCAAAGACGTCTCTTCACCTAGAACAGTGAGGGCAGAGTGGTGACCATCTGACATGCAAATTTCTGACTATGTAATCTAGTTATCAGTCCAAAACAGAATAACACAATCAAATTCTTTGAGAAATATGGATAATGGTTTGTAATTGAATTCAAATTTTCAAAAAAGTCTGATATACAACCACTATGTCAAACAAGCAGAAGGGAGATTGTAAGCAGATTTATGCAGACTGATGAGGCAGCAAAGGATGCTCCAGGGAAAAAAAGTTACTTGTACTTTAAAACAAATTGACCTGTTATTACAAATACATTTTCACTTTCAGGAAATTCCAGTTGGAAGGAAGGTGTAGTTATAGGATCTGGCAATGCAGGAAGGCTCTAACTTGCAGAATATGCACATTTTAGCAACTGAACTTTAATATAGCCAAGTAGGTGATACACTATGGTAGCCAGAATAAGGAGGCCACACTCTTCAGAAAAATGAAATGGCAGAAACCTGACAATTCCTGATGCAGGCAAATTATTAGAGGCTGGTTAGAGGTATTTTTCATTAAGGGTCAACAAGCCATTGGCAGCTCCCAATGGCCCAGTGTGACCAACTGTTTATGTGCCACATTAAATAGTGGCTATTGGTATTACAAGCACACCTGTGTCACAGATCACTCAACTAGACTGGCAGCTGCACAGAAATAAACTCCTATGGACACAAACTATGACTTAATTGGCTATTGAAATGATCAGAACCATTGGAAATGGACCACTATTGGTCATGGCAGTATCCGCTTCATGAAATATTTGGCCAATTGTACAGGAGATGAGGATAAGGACAGGGCTTGGTTAAATGTACAATGAGACATCAAAACTCAGTAGGTACAAACCATGTTTAAATTGTGAACAGATAACATTCTGCATTTAAGCACAATTTAGAACATGTTACACAACACAAATTTCAATAAAGTTACCCACCTAGAAGTAGCCCAAGTAAAACTGAACAATTTGCTGCTTCACTAACTTTTATTGCTCGTCTTTTAGAGGTCAGTTGCAGAGTTCTACAGAGGCATCTTTTGAAAACACATGAATTTTACCAAGACAAAACATTTACTGATGCAGAAGATAGCCAAGAGTTTTTGGCTACTGTGGAATCCCATGTGCTGACTTTAATAACAAAAAGGCATCCCTAAAGGAAATACATGAGCTGCCTGACAACCATAATGACCAAGGTGGTGGAAGTGTGGCAAGAACTGTCAGGAGTTACCTGCAGATATTTTGGTAGCATGATTTGGTGCTGCAGATGAAAGCATGATAAATGTTTTACAATTATATGGGTTTGTTTTCCCAGAGAATTATTTCAGAGGAAATACTGTTTAATACCTTTGAAAGTTGAAACAAGGGGGCAACACTTTGACTTCCTTTTTTTGTCAAGAATAATGTCCAAGCTAATGTCTGTCCACAAACAATGCACCCAATGCAAAGGAAAAGTAAATGAAATACCCATATCTACCACGTTCCCTTACATTAAAGCCAAAAAGCAACTCTGGGTCAAGTGGAAAAAAAAATGTAGTGAAAAGCAAGTCTCATGCAGTTGGCTGTAGAAGGTAGTCAATGTTATTGGTCCAAGTGCACTGAATCACCAGGAGTTTGGGGCATTACTGGAAGAGTGCGAGACAGTATGAAGGTCTAGTTATGCACAATGATTCAAGATGGGCATCTTATGGCAGGGTCCTTGAAAATGTGTTTTCTTCCCCAGATTTACAAATTACTTGAAAGGGAAGGAAAGATGGAGAATCCAGAGTGGATAACTTGGCATTTTTGACTTGAAATCCCTTTCCACTAGAATTCAACAAATCTCCAGTTAGATGAATAAACAAATTTCCAGTAATATGGCACCGCAACTAGTTTTCAGAACAAGATTACACTTCCGGAGTTCACTTTTCAAAACTCAGTCTCCCCAAAAATTGAAATATTTCAATTACAATTCATTTAAACAAGGCACTGGAGGAAGAGGGTGGAGCTCTAGTCCAGATTCAAAGAAAGTACAAGGAGCTTTCTAATTGGATTAAGAACTCCCTCCACATATCAGTGTCATCTTTGCCACTTTTATTTTGACCATGCTCAACAGTGCAATGAAATTGTGGAACTTCAGACAAATGACATGAAGTTTGAACTGGTGATTATTATTTCCAGAACATGGCCTCTGATAGAGGATCTCAAATATCTTGACAGTATATTTACCTATAAATCACATTTTCAATTAATGTTAAGAAATTAAGGAACAAATTTGATCTGGCTTAGTAAGATTATGACGACAGACTACAAATACTACATGAAGTCAAGCAGCAACAGCAGTTTTAAAATCAAAACAGAATAATGCAAAACTTAGTTTATTGCACAGCTGCCTTTTCAATACCATACATTTTCCCTTTTTAAATAGAGGATTTATCATACTTATTTAGCACACAGACTTGGTTATACAACTCACTGTAAAAGAAGCAGCAAGCAACGTGTTACATTTGAGCTAATGGCCAAAATGGTCCCTGCTTGAAGTGAATCGTGTTGGGTTAGAGGGTCATAAGTAACAAATGCTCTGAAGTTAATTGTCTAGAGGAACTTCAAAGTTAAACTAAGCTCTGACAACAGTTCCAGTCTCATTACCTGATGTCTGCATGTCAACCATGGTTTAATGGTTACCAGTCTCATCCAAGTCAGAAGCTAATAATTTCAGGTTCACTAAATGTTGAAACAAAATATAGAATAAGATTTCACTGCAGTAATGAGGGACTGCTGCAATCTGATGCTTTTTGTTGAACTCCCATTTGTCTGAGTCAAATAGAAAATGCATGGCATTACTTAAGTGCACGTGCCCAATAATAGACCAACAACCTGTCAGAGAAAGACTCAGTTAGACAGAGAAAATTCAAGGATATTCTCAAAGCCCCCATGAAAAAGATGTAGCATCCTGACACATGCCTGGTACTCTGAACCACAAAGCAACATTCAGAATAGCACTGAGAACCAGTCAATACATGAGTGTACACGAAGCCTGCTAAATCACACCTGAAACCATCCATCCACTCACCCCACCTGGCCCATCAATGGAAGGGTCTGCAGTTCCACATCAGCCTCTGCTTCCTCAGAACCCAAAGGGGAAGTAAATATCCTCAATCCTGAGGGACTGCCCAAGAAAAAGCTATCCAGCAGAGATTTTCAGAGCATGGTTACAATATCCAAATCACTACCACAAGCCAAAGTATCTAAATGGTTGAGACAAAGACAGAACTGAAAGAAATTAGCATTAAAAATTAGTGGGACTGAAAATCATGCATTCCCAGAATTCGATGACCTCCTTTCCAAGGTGCTAGAAAGTGGTGGCTAAGGAAATAACTTATTTGGATCTGGACATTGGTGGCAAGGCCACCATTTACTGCCGATTGCTAATGTCTGAAGTGATGGTGGTGGTGAACCACCTTAAACCACAGACTTTTTGAAAATACTCCCAATTCAGTGGGGAGGGAGTTTCAGGAGATCCCTAGCACTTCCTTCCCTTGTCCCCAGTGATACAGGTTGCAGGGTTGGGAGATGCTGTTGGAGCTGAAGCCTCTGAGTAGAAGGAATGAGTAAGATGATGGTGCCAATCAAGCAGTCTGTTTTGACTAGGATGGTGATAAGCTTCTTGGCTGGATGAAGGCTACTCCAATATTAAGTGGAGAGGACTCAACCATTCTCCTAAAATATGGCTTACACATGGTGGGAAGGCTCTGGGGTTTCCAGTGCAGTTACGATAACCAGCCTGACCTGCTCTTATAGCCACAGTTTGTGTGACCAGTCCAGTAGAGCTTCTGGTCAATGGTAATCCTAAGATTTTGATTGGTGACTTGACAATGACAATACCATGAATGCCATGAGCAACATGCTTGAAGACTCAGAAGCTGTCATTGACTTGCATTTGTGGCACAAATGGCGCTGGACTCATCAGCCCCTGCCTGAATAGAACCTGGTCTTGACATGTGCAAGCATGGGCTGGCTTCAATTGCGGAGGAATTGCAAATACAATTGAACATTGTAATGATGAAGGCACATCCCCACTTCTGACATCCCGATACAGAAGGATACATTTGCAACTGAGGTAAAACAAAAGTTCACCAGATTGATTCCTGGGAGTTGGAGTGGAAGAGTGGTGGTGGGGAATGAGGGCTGTGAAAGATGGGTGCAGTTTGTCCTGCAAGGGGAGATTAAGCAGACTTGACTTCTACTCAAGTTTAGAGGAGTTCTTAAGGGCCTTTGCAGGATAGTTGCATGAATGCCATTTCCACCAGTTGGCTCTGGATTTAGGGATACTAAGTGAAATGAATGGGTATAGGAGAGGGTGCTGTTGTGAGAATAATGCAGGAAAACAGCACTGAGATAAAATAAAAACCAGCTATGAATTTACTGAAAGGCAGGGCCAAACAGACTACTCCTTTTTTTCCCCCTTTAAGGGTTTGCTAATGGAGTTGATAAAGGGCATGAAGAGGCTCAGCCAACAGCCCCATTCAAAACCTATTGGAATACAAAAGCTGAGGAAGTTTGATTGAGAGTAAGTCAAGCTATATCCTTCGGATGAAACCAACTTGTATTAGCTCTCCCACACCAATACCCTAACAAAAGTTCATGTCTTCCAACCTACAAATTTAAACTATTCAAAGACAAGTTCATGTCTCCATCCTGGACAATTTTGAATTAACTTTGAATACATTTTAAAACCACAGCTGGCAACCAAGCATTGTACACTTAATGTTATCTGTTCTTAGGCAGATTTTTGATAGAGATTCCAACACTGAAACCAGTCATTTGTTACTTCAAGTCTGTCCTCATGTGCACTACGCAAGCTGTTTGTACCTATTAATACTCCATTCAAAGGTTTTATTGGAGCAGCTTGCAGCACATAGCTGTACAAATTACTCTAATTTCTAACTTTGTCACTCATTTTCAAACTGTAAACCAAGGTAGGGAGGGAAATCATCTCATTTACTCGAGCACAGCCTCTAAGGTTGCCATCATGTGCTTCTGAGCTTTCCAGCTCCTGTGTAAGTGCCTCAAACTTCCTTGCTTCTCTCCTCTTCCACCCCCATAATCAACACTGGGTACTGGTTAACATGCAGGCAAGTTTACACTGCATCTCCATTGTTTTCCAATGCTTCCTATAATTCAACACCAATTCCACACAACACAACTCTGGCCTAACATTCTGTACAAGTTCAATATTCTCTGGCTTATATACTTTAAGAAATACTGTCAAGAAATTAAGGTTTTGTTTTACACATCACTGAAGATGGCAGTGAAAGCTTTGATCCATCAAATCTTGCTCCTAACTCAAATCCTTTCCCTCCACTGGCCATTTATCTATGCACATGCATCTTCCTTAGTTTTTCATCATGATTTGCCACATCAATTTAGGGTTTCCTATTGCTCCTTCAGAGGGCACATTTAACAATTTTAAGTGGGACAACTTCAAGAAGACACAGCCAAATACAAGTATCTTCAGCATACACCAATTCTGCACTAGATTACAGCAATCAGACCTAAAGCTGTGGGGGATAAAGCCATCTACCTGGCAATTTCATCTGTCATTCATTATACAAATAGGAGGCCAGTCTGACCAAGCTTGCTCCACTGTTCAAAGATCTGATGATAACCTCAACTCTACATACCCATCTACCGGTGACAAACTGTCACCACACTCCCACTACTGCTCATCAAAAACCTATTAATCCTGCCTTAAAATATTCAAAGAATATTTCTCAGGGCAGTGGAAGCAGACTACAAAAGACTCAAAGAAGAAATTGCACCATGTTTTAAATGTTCAAGGGTTACTTTAACGTCATGATCCCTTGCTTGAGATTCTCCCACAAGAGGAAACATCCACTGTCACAATCTTGTGTTTCAATCAAATTGCCTCATTCTTCCAAACTCTAGCCAATAAAAGCCAAGCCCATCCAAACTTTCCTCAAGACAACTTCCCAACTCAGGTGTCAGTCTAATAAACCTTCTGAACATCCAATATCAACATCCTCAAAAATGGAGATCAATATTGTACATTGTGCTCCAGATGTGGTCTCACCAATATCCTATATAACTGACGCACAACTTTTCTGTATTCAGACTGTACAATATCACTTGCTGTAGCTGCTTACAAACTTTTTGCAAATCACATAGGTCTTGCCTTGCTTAAAAACCACTAAATACCAACATTTCACCCATGCTGACAACATTGCTCTGCTGACCCAAGCAGCAACACCAGAGGCACCATCATGGTGCTTGCAAGTAATTTGTATTTCCTCAAGTGCCACTGCCAGGGCTGGTAGCTCCATCCCTGGAGAGGGGAATACTCCACCTGGGCAACAAGGATGTTGGGAAAGAACTTTAAATTTCCTTCATAAGGCAGCTTCCTCAGGAACCCCACAGCAAGTACCTGGTGTCATCCAGATGAGCTGGTGTTAGTGATCAAAATCAGACAAAAACAAGTTCTAATAAAGGGTCTTTGATTTGAAATACAAAATTTTGCAAGGGTGCTGCCTGACCATCAAGTATTTTCTTTAATTAAAATCAGGGTGAACTTGGTCTGGAAACCTGCTAGAACACTGCACCATAAAATTAGCTCTATATATTCTGTTGAAGTTTACTGCTTTGCAGGGCATTTTCAGATAATCCTTAGGTTATTGAGAGAGGCAAGCGATGAGATTGCTGGGGCCTTGACCAAGATCTTTGTGGCCTCTCTACTCACAGGCAAGGTGCCAGAGGACTGGAGAGTAGCTAAAGCTGTTCCTTTAAGGGCAACAGGGATAA
>JAUZTB010000062.1:38686518-38706622 GCA_034780895.1 Rhynchobatus australiae
TACATTAAAAGACCATGAAGAGCAAAATACATTCATTTTATATAATCCTGCTATAGCATTAATTCTTCCATCACAAGCTATATTTAGATTAGGTATTGATCCTAGTGACTGTCTAATGTAATTACTTTGAAGGAAAGTTTTGAGACCTTGATGTTGGCTAAAGAGATTATTGAGATGGTTACAATGAATGTCATGGTGAATAACCCTGAATCTCTGCCCTTGAATTTCCAGAACAATTTAGTATGCAACCATAAATTCATAAACTATTACCACAGCATGCATCAATATTTTGCCAATGGTGGAAAATGTAGTATTCAGAAACTTGTGTTAAAGGGACATGTGAGTTGTTTTTTTTTTTGCAATCCTTTTGTTTGTTTGAAAGCATTAATACAACAAAGGAAGTGACATTGAAATCCATTTCAGATCAGTTGTGCTTGGTTACACTATGATAGAAAAATGAATTGGGTTGTGAGTTCAAGGCATTGCTTTAATAGTAAAAACATGCCAAATGATTTTTCAACAAGAGAGCATGACCGAGAATGGTGTTATCAAGTAGCATCTACTTACAAATAGTCTGCTCACTATTGTTAGTTTGCAATTTGCTAGAATCTATCTGCAACTCATTATTGCTCAAGCTGAAGATGGACAGCTCAACTGAATTCCAGAGGCAAGTTGGGAGTGACTTCCCTTGACAGTGTTTGATTTGAGTCTGGCAACTAGGAACCCTGATAAAATTAAAATCAATGGGGATTAAGGGGAAAGATCTCCAGTAGTTGCCTTAATATTTCTCACAAAGTAAGGCAATTGTGATTGTTGGAGGTCAATCATTCTGTCCCATAACATCACTATTTGAGTATCTCAGGACAGTGTCTTTTGTCTAATTATCTTTGGCTGATTCAACTATGACCTTCCTTCAATCATAAGTTCTGATATGATGATATTTACTGATGATCAAACAATATTCAATTCCATTTTGTAACTCATGAAGCAGCCCATTCCTGCTTGATGCAAGATATTGACAACATTCAAATAGGGGCTAAGTAACATTCACTTTGTGCAGTATCAAGCATTGGCTATATCCAACAAGAAAGATCCATCACCCACTCTTGACATTCAGTGACATTACTATTACAGAGATCCTATCATCATTGCCCTGGGGGGGGGGGTCACCATTAACCACAAACTAAATGGAGCATAATATTTTGATTATAGTTATGTGACTCACATCCTGACTCCCCAAAGCCTTTTCATCACCTATAAGGTACAAGTCAGGACTGCAATGAAGTATTCTCTACTAGACTGAATCTGCATAGCTCCAATTACATTCAAGAAGCTCAATGCCATCTAGGACAAAGCAGACCACATGATTAGTAATCCTTCCATTAGTCAAAACATTCAATCATTCCCTTCGCTACTGGTACAAAGTAGCTGCAGTATGTGCTATCTGCCAAATGCATCATAGTTACTTTCCAAAGTTACTTAAACAGAGCTTTTCAAATCCAAGAATGTCAAGGCTACCTGTTACACCAACTGGAAGTTTCCCTTGAAGTCACATTCTATCCTGATGGAAAATATATCACCTTTTCTGAAATTCCCTATCCAACAGTGCAGTAGGAGTACTTTTGGCAGTAGGATACAGAAGTTGAGGAAGGTGGCTCACCAACATTATCTTAAGTGACCTTGCCAGCAATGCCCCATCCTTTAAAACGAATAAAAAATGATTCTGTGGTGTAGCATAATTGCATTTTGAGTTATGTGGCAGGATTTTATCTGAAAACTGATTGCTAAATGTAATTGGCCACATGTTGACACAGTGCACCATAGAAAATTTCATCTCCATGTATAACTGGAGGGTGAAAGCTCGATTCCTGCAAAAGTTAAAATGCTTAAATCTTCCTGGGCAGGGCAGTGACTTGATTTATCCCACGCAGTCCCAACATCAATTTGCTGCGAGGTAAATGATCACATTTAAAAGCTGTGGAATAACAGAACTCATGGTTCCATGAGCGGTTCTCCACGCTAGATTCCAATGGTGTGGAGAAATGGACTACCAGTGGAAGATGCCAGCTCCTTCCAGGTGGGAATGATGTGAACACCCAGACGAAATCAATACTCCTCACTGCATCCCTAACAGTGTCAACCCAGTGAATTCTCAAACATTTCTTACAAGTCCTACGTTGCAGGGGCAAAGGCCTTGGGTTTCTACAGAAAGAAAGAGTTCAGGTTAAGGTCAACATTTCCTGAGCTACCACCTCCAACTTGTTTCAGACTAGGCGTAACCCTAAAGTGCAGCTATTTAGCTAGTTTTCACAAGAAAAAAAGCTGCAGCACTCTAACATCTCTGGTCAGATGTACTGCGTTGGTCACAAAAATTTTAAAGAGGAGAAAAGCTAAAAATGTATTCAAATATTCTGTGTTTTTGAAGTATATGACAGCTATAACTTTAACTGTAGCAAAGCACTGATCAAAGAAACCGGCTTTGAATTTGTTCCAGCATATTTCTATGCCTGCAACTTCTGCTTTTGGAAAAGTGACATTTGAAATACTTTACTGTTAGCATGTCTAGAGTAAAAGAATATCTATGGCTAGAGGATTATACAGTTCAAAGAAATTGAAAGGTATTAGAAATGTGTATGGGAAATCACAAAAAAATGACTGTTCAAGGAGCTCTGGTGTATTTTCTTTTCATGCAGATGTCAAACCAGTGAAAACATATACCATCACTTAGCAGACAGCATCACAAAGCAAGGACTATACTGATTCACTTGAAACGGAAGGACACACCCAGGTTTAAACTGTATTTGCTTCTAAAAGGGATGTTATTACTTAATAGGTTTGAGAGGTAATGATAAAAAAATTTTAATATATGTAAACAACTCACCATTATTAAGCTATGAATACGCCATTCACACGGGTGGTCTTTTTTCATAACAGATTGTCAACTGTGGAATAGCTTGCAACTTGTGTTCAGAGTGGAATGCATATTTTCAGCAAAGTAGGGAGAAATTAAAAAGAAAATAAGAAAATGTCATTCTGACCACCCCTGTTCAGGGAACTAACATTGGATTAACAGGAATCCTGAGATTCTGGCACAAAGTTAATGTACAATCATTTAATAAATTCAGATTTAATGTTCCTATTCAAACAGGCACATTGGCCATAATTTGCTTTGGCAGGACATCTAACATCTGCCACTTGCCCTTGCAGGTCGAGGTCTTAAAATTTTTGTGTGGCAGGCTGCTGAATGTGCTTGCGTGAGGGAAACTGGGCGCATGAACTGAGTGAACAGGGAGAGCGACTTAGTTCCTAACCCATTAGATTAAAAGATTGTAAGGTTAACAGCGGAAGGACTGAGAAGCAAGCGTAAAGTAGAGGGGGTGAGTTCAATGTAAAATGAAGTAAACCAGAAGTACTAAAGAGAGAGAAAGGAATACTGGAATCAAATGACAAGAAAGACATGGAATGGTAGTGTAAAATTATCGATGTAAATTAAAGTTCAAGTTTATTGTCTTGGGCATTCATACCAGGATAGCCTGTCCTGATCAAATCACGTAGATGCCACAGCCAATAAAGTTCACCAGAGCCTCTGCTTCCTCAGGAGGCTAAAGAAATTTGGTTTGTCCCCTATGACTCTCATCAACTTTTACTGATGCACCATAGAAAGCATCCTATCTGGATGTATCACAGCTTGGTACAGCAACTGCTCTGCCCAGGACCACAAGAAACTACAGAGAGTTGCTGAGGGACATACCACCAGACTTAAGGACAGCTTCTACCCCATTGTGATAAGAGTATTGAATGGTTCCCTTATACAACGAGATGGATTCTGACTTCACGATCTACCTTGTTGTGACCTTGCACCTTATTGCACTGCACTTTCTCTGTAGCGGTGACACTTTTACTGTTTTCACCTGTACTACGTCAATGCACTTTGTTCTAACTCAATGTAACTGCACTGTGTAATGAATTGACCTGTACGATCGGTATGCAAGACAAGTTTTTCACTGTACCTCGGTACATGTGTCAATAATAAACCAATACCAATATAAATCCCATGAAAATTAGCTTTTTGCAGCAGCAGTGCAGTACATTATAAACATGACAAACATAAATTTAAATGTACATAATTTACATGACAAAATAAAAATGACAACATCAGTGCAAGTTGAGGGAAATATACTCTGACGTAGAATTAGGGTTTTTCAGGTCAGTTCAAGAACCTGATGGCAGTGGGGAAGAAGCTGTTGTTGAATCATGAGGTGTGGGTCTTCAGGCTCCTGTACCTCCTGCCTGATGGCAACAATGAGAAAATGGCATGGCCCCGAAGGTGGGGGTTCTTAATAACGGATATCGCCTTCCTGAGACATCGCCTCTTGCGGATGTCCTCGTTGGTGGGGAGAGCTGCACCCATAATGGAACTGGCTGAGTCCATCACCCTCTGTAGCCTCTTGCGTTCCTATGTATTGGAGTTTCCAGACCAGGCTGTGATACAACCAGTCAGAATGTTTTCCACTCTTTACATTATTTAACATTATTGAAATTTTCCACTGCAAAACCATAGAGACTAAGATTGCTCACTTGAAATACTTTATTTTCACTGCCAAAGAGGTTGACACAGTAACTAGTACATCAAATTGTTAAATAAGCACTTACAGTGAAATTGATAAGGGATAGCTTTTGGTGATGAGTTGAGTTGTATCAGAAGCAGAAACTTCATACTATTCACTTCGATCTGGTAAAAAGTAAGATGTTACAAAGCTAACAGGAGGCCCGGAACTTGGACAAGCACATGTGGATTTGTAAGTTGAACCACCCACCTGCCCCTTGCCTGAATTTATTATACCATTTACACATAAATAACAGTAAATGCCTTCAGACACACCATTATTTTGACAGCAAATGATGACCTGTTAACAGGTTTACTTTAGAGGGGGATTAAGAGTCACGTCATGTAAGTCAGTAATAATAAACCTGATTCTGAAGTCAGCAAGACAGTGAAGAAAGGAGTTCCAAATAAATGGATGGGGTGTTCGGATACTGTTTGTTCATGGCAGAATTTGTCAATATTTTAGATATTACAGCAAAATCTGAAAGTAAACTTGAACCAATAATATTCCCATTCTTGCAAACTGCAGAATTTAAAAAAAATGTCCTGAATTTTGGAACTGCTTCTACAGAACAGAATGTTTCGTCAAACAAAGATTTAGTGTCAATTTCTCCAGTTTGGCCTATTCTCCAGTTGGACATTTCTGCTGAGAATAATAATACTCTGGTTGCTGATAAAATGACCAGTGTAGTAGGTGTTCAAAAAAACTGCAGGTTAGGCAGCATAACTTTTAGTGATGAGTTTGTATCAGGAGCAACAACTTCATTCCATTCACTTCATTTCAATTATCTGGTAAAAAGTAAGATGCTATAAAGCTAATAGGACACCTGGACCTTGAACAGGCACATGTGGATTTTTGAGGTTCTGCCTAACCTACTGATTGTTTTCAGAATTTTCTGTTTTTATTTCCGATTTCCAGCATCTGCAGTTTTTTTTAATTTGCTTGTCGATGTCCAATCCTGTTCAACAACAGATTTGATTCTTTGGTTCCTGGATTCCAAGGTTTTGGCCACATCAGAGCAGAGACAGATGCTGAACCTGCCCATAACTTGGAAGGACACATCAGGGGTCATACTCCAATCATAGAGTAGAAAATCAGAACTGTACCTCGTACTGATGGGAAAATAGAAACCTTTGAAGAGTCAAAGAATTGCAGTTAATATCTACTCTCTTCAGGCTCAAAGATTAAAAGCAATGCATAAAGTTGGCAGTTTACAACCTCTGAGGACCTGCACAGGACTGCTGCCAGTTCTCAGCTGTAGGTTGTCTCCAACACTAGTTCCTTTTCTGTTGGCTGTTATATCATCTAAGCACTAATTCTAAAGTAGTCTCACCGGGTCTCAGAGGATGAGGTCTTGGTGTGTCTTTGGATATTGACAAACTCCAGATTATGGAGCAATAAACAAACTGCTGGAGGAACTCAGTAGGTCAAGCAGCATCTATGGGGGCACAGGAATTGTCGATGGTTTTGGTCGAGCCCCACATCAGGGCTTCAGATTCCAGCATCTACAGTCTCTTATGTTTCCAGACAGAATGTTCACCTACATTTAAGCACCAGAAAATAACTTCAATTCATAAGAAATGTATAAAATGATGTAGAATCAATTACCTTAAAGGCACAGTCACTGTTATTCAGGTTGGCCGTTCAAAGGTTCAACACCAGTAACTTCCAGAAAGGAGTTGCTAAAGGTGAAAGTAAGCTGGTACAACCAGCACTGGAGGACGAAAAGAAAGTTTGGGACATGTCCATGGTGGTAATAAATTCAGGTTACTTTCACCCTTTATATATTTGGAAAAGAACAATCCTCAGGGGTATATGGAAAAAGTTATAGAGCAATATGGGATGGAAACAGGGCATAGGTCCCATTGATTACACACCAATCACAAAACACCCATTTTTACACAAATCCGATCAAAACCCATTTTGTTCTCCCCACGTACCACTTTCTACCACCAGATTCTACCATTCATCTGCACACCAGGGCCAATTCATAGTGGCCAGCATGTTTTGTGGAAGGGAATCTGAACACTGGGGAAGCCTGTAGTGAGAACATGCCAACTCCACACAGATAGCACCTGAGGTCAGGATCAAACCTGTGTGTGTGTGTGTGTGTGTGTGTGTGTGTGTGTGTGTGTGTGTGTGTGTGAGAGAGAGAGAGAGAGAGAGAGAGAGAGAAAGAGAGAGAGAGAGAGATTGAAGAGCACATTCAGCAGAGCCAATTGCCATGGGTCTGAGTATTGGCCCTCGATATGGCACCATAGATGCCTTGTTGTCCAGCACGTGGATTCCATGCTGGACTGATTGCATAATGACACACACCTGAGCCCCATCAGTGGCCTAGCATAAGTACCTGGGTTTCCCTAGCACTAGTCGCCAGAGTATTGGTCAACCTTTGGCTTTTGGCTGCTTAGAGTGGCCTACTCTCAAGCAGTCTTTTGTTTTCTGTTCCTCTTTGAATACCCAGTTTGTGTTGGGATTCCTCCTCAGATCTCTGAGGCAAGATTCCTTCCAGTTGCTGCCTGTGTTTTGGTCCTGAGGAAGTATCCTGACTCCAGTCTTGTACCAGTGTGCTGCAATTTGGGTTCTCTGTGAGCTTGCTGTTTGCTCAACATTGTGACAATTGTATGATTATCTAAGACATGAGTGTTATCCAGGTCGCTTTGTAATACATGTATGAACATTGATGCTATATGTTAATTTGTGCTGATTTGAAAACTAAAAAAGATTGAAAAAGAAAAGAAAGTTCTTCACACCGAGAGTGGCTGGAATGTGGAATGTGCTGCCTGAGGAGGTGGTGGAAGCAGATTCATGACAGTTAAGACACATCTAGACAGGTACTGGAATTGTTAAAGCATAGAAGGCTACGGACCTAATGCAAGTAAATGGGATAGGTGTATGGGCATGGTGGGCTGAAGGGCCTCTTTCTGTGATGTACAACTCTATGACTCTTTAGCCTGGCTTGCCAGAACCAAGTTGTTCATGTGGGTGAAGAGCCATAACTCTAGGAGATCACTGGTGTATTGAAGTGGTCCTAGGCTAGGACTGGTTCCTATGGGAGTCTGTTGTTGATTTGGAACTGGTTGTCATGGAACAGATTGTGAAATTAGCTGTGGGATTTCGATACAACAGTTGGTGTGAGAGAGTTTGGCAGTGTGCCTCAGGCTCCAGAGAAGCCGCCACAAATAGCTAGTGTTTCAGGTGTAGGAGGAATCTGATCTCAGTGGGAAAGGGTAGTGATGGAACTTGCTTGGAGCACCTACCCCCTGTGCACAGACCTGCCTGTTTTAGGGTAGGGATCAGTCAGTTCAGCAAGAGGCATTCCAGAACCTTGTATGTTGTTGAGAGGAGTGGGGCAGGGTGGTAGCTGCCTCGATCATCATGGTTTCCCTGGCTTGGCGCTTGGATTTATGCCAGATGTTTGAAATGAAGCCAGCATTTACGCCAGATGTTTGAGATGATGCCAGCGGTGTGGGTGTTGGTAAACAGCTTTGCGAGCTACTTCTCTCCCTTCCAGAATGTTCTTCAGGAATTCTGGGTGGATTCCATGAGCTCCAGCTGTTTGTGGTCACTTGGTTGCCTTCCGGGCATTGACCAGTTCCTGATGGGTAAGGGCTTGTAAAGACTGACTACTCGGGGAGATTCTTAGAAAGCTCATATGGGGTGTTAATCTTGCTTGCTGTCAGTTAGTTTATTAGAAGCTGTGGCCTGCTGGTGAGGTCTCAGCTGCCTGCTGGTGAGGTCTCGTCTGCCTGCTGCTGTCATGTCACAGAACCACAGCATGATTACACCACAGAAAGCGTCCATCTGGCCCAGCCCCACTCCTCCATGTTCCTGCAGATTCTTTCAGATACTTATCCAGCTCCCTTTAGGACTCTGCAGTTGAGTCTGCCCTGACACTGCTTTGAGACATGCCACTTGTGTACAAAAGCTCTTCTTCATGTCATAGTCATAGAACTGTACAGCATGGAAACAGGCCATTCAGCCCAAGCTGTCCACACTAACCAGTGGCCTTCCGCATTCATCACATCTCCCAGCACTCTGTCCAAGACTTTCTACACCTGTTATTCAAGTGCTCTATGAATGCTTCCCACTGTGCAGACGTAGACTGACCTACAATCTACCTTTGCCAGGTCCTCCCTTATGTTAGTAAGACTGGCCTTCCCCCCCCCCCCCCCAATTAAAGACCTCTATTACTGGCCCACACTTTAAACTATATGGATTATTGTCACTATCTCAAAATGATCTGCCACTCACACTCCCTCCATGTGACTTGCTACATTTCCTAAGGTACAGTTCTGTAATGTTCCTTCCCTTGTTGGTCTATCCACGTACTGCGTCAAAAAACTCTCCTCGACACGCCTCAGAAATTCTGTCCCCGTTGAGTCTTTAACTCAGAATCAGATTAATTCACATTATTTATTTTGTAATTTATGGTATGACTTGTATGTTGTGAAATTTGTTGTTTTGTAGCAGCAGTAGAGTGCAAAGTCACAAAAATTACCATAAATTACAAAATAAATAAATAATGCAAACTAAAAAGGAATAAGTCTAAGGCAATCCCAATTACTATTTGGGAAATAGAAATCCACCAGTTTGATAATCCTGTTTTTATTGCACCTCTCTGATATCTGCTTTCATACCTGTTTCTCTATCTCCTGCTGACAGTTGGGACGTCTGTAACACATCCCAAGCAAAGTGACGACACCTGTTTTGTTTCTAATCTCTACGCATGTGGCCTCATTTGAGAAGCCTTCCAGGACATCCTCCTGCAATACTGAAGTAATTCAGTCTCTGACTAACCTCTTCCTCTTTTACTTCTTATTTTACTTCCTCCTCTATCTTGCCTGAAAATTCTACACCCATGGATATTGAGTTGCCAGTCCTGCCAATCCTTCAACGTCTCAGTGACGGCAACGATATTGTAGATTCCGGGGTAATTAAAGCTTTGTGTTCATCTACTTGTGATATTCCTTGCATTAAAATAGATGCAAATTAGCTTTGAAATTCCCTTGATGTTCACTCACTCACTTGCCCTCCATACTGAATTTACTTCTTTTACCTTGAGGTGACTGTACCTCCCCATCTGACCAACCACTCTGAGCCCCCTTCCCCTGCCAACTCGGTTTAACTCTTCCCGACAGTGCGCGCAAACCTCCCAGTAAGGATATTGGTCCCACCTGGTTTAGGTGCAACCTGTCACACTTGTATGGGTCCCATCATCCCCAGGAATGGTCCCAGTAACCCCCAACCAAAAGCCCTTCGCTCTGCAGCCCTTCAGCCACACATTCATCTGACCCATCCTTCTGTTCCCACACTCACTAACTCATGTCATCGGAAGCAATCCAGAAGTGTCATCTTTAGAGCAACGCGCTGAAAGTTGGAGCGACTCAGCAGGTCAGGCAGCATCTGTGAAGGGTACCCTCCTGCTGAGTTCCTCCAGCATTTTGTGTGTCGCTCCAGATTTCCAGCATCCTCAGCCTCTAATGTCATTTTTGTTTCTTTCGCCAATCACCTTCATTCTCTATCCCTAGTCCTCCATCAATAGGAACCGTTTCTCTCCATCTACATCCTTCCTGACTTTAAATACCTCTGTCAGATGTCCTGGCAACCTCCTCCATTCTAAGGAGATCATCCTGGCATCTCTAGTCTTTCTTCCCAGCTTCTCATCTTGGTAAATTTCTCTTGCACCCTCTCCAAAGCCTTGCACCTGCTCCAGGGCCCGCTGCAGTCCTCCAGCTGCGGCTGAACTTGTATTTTGTAAAGGTTCGGCATGAATTCCTTGCTCTTGTACTCTGTGCCTCTATCTGTAGAGCCCACATTCCCCATGCTTTTAAACCTTTCTCAGCCTGTCCTGTCACTTCCAGTGAACTATGCTGATTTAACCCCAGATCTCTGTTTGAGAATTATGTCCTTTAGTTTATATTGTCTCTTCCCGTTCAACTTGTGAAACTTCACATTTCTCAGTATTAAGTTTCATCTGCCACCTACCTGCCCATTCTATAGACTGCCTTTTCTCTCCTCAAAGTCACAGTTTACAACACCATTGGCACATCTGCAAACTGCACCCTGTACACCCAGGTCCAAGTCATTAATATATACTTAAAAAAACATGGGTCCCAATAAAGTCCCCTGAGGAAGTGTCCTGTACATTTCCATCCCATCTGACAATCAGCTTATCGCAACTACTTTTGGTTTCCTGTTACGTAGCCAACTTTTGTCCATGGACTTCAATCTTGATGATAGGCCTATCATGTGGTACTTTATCAAATGTCTTTTGCAAGTCCATGTATACCACGTCAACCACATTTCTCTCATTGACCTTCTTTGTTACTTCATCAAAAAAAACCTCAGGTTGGTTAAGTTTGACTTTATCAACCTGGTGTTGTCCAAATGCCTGTTAATTCTGGTTGTTTCGAGAACTTCTCCACCTTTTGAGGATTTGTAATCCCTGGCCTTATGCCTACACTTTTTTTGAATGAGAGTGTAACACTTGCACTTTTCCAGTGGTCAAGCACCACCCTGAAGCTACAGATGTTTGGGAGATTATGCACTTCCCTTTCTTCCATTGGCAGTGTAGGATGCATCCCATCTGGCCCTGGTGATTTATCCACTGTCCACTAGTACTTGGGGACACAAGAAATGTTGAAATCTGGAACAACAAACAATCATCTGCAAGAACTCATCTGGCCAAGCAGCATCTGTGGAAGAAAAGGAATTGTTGATGTTCTTCCAGCAGGTTGTTTGTTGGTCCACTAATACTAATTTTTTTTTTGTACTTCCACCATCAATTTTTAACCCCATCCAAAATCTGAATGACATCATCCTTTGCTGAGATTCCGGCAGTATCCCCTTTCTTGAAGAGGAGCAATGTGAAGTCTCTCTGCCTGCGTGAGTGGAGGGGATTCCAGTATCTGCAGTCCCTAGGGTCTCCACAAGTGGATTTCTGTTTTGGTCTCTGAGCCCCACCTATTCTCTTTACAACCCTTCTCTCGTTCAGATGACTATAGAATAGTTTTTGGATTTGCTTGTACTTTTGTTGACCATTTTCTCACATCCTACTTTTTTTTTACTTTCCATCCGAAATGTTTGTAATCAACCTGGTTCTAGTTTATAAACATTCCCATCTGTTATATTTTAACCCCTATTTTCGGTAATGCAGGGAGCCCTAGCTTTAATTTCCCTCCCCTTCATAGTCCTGGGAATGTACCTAGGCTATATCTGAAACATCTCCACCTTAAAGGCCTCGCATTGTTCTTGGTTTTGCCTGTCAAGCTGTAATTCCACTTTACTGGGGCCAAATCTGTTCTCATCCCATTGACACTGGCCCTGCTCCAAGTGGCTATTTTCGTTTGCAGTGGTCTACATCCTTTCCCCTGGTTATTCTAACCCGTTGCTATTCTTTGACTCCTGTTTCCTAGGTTTCCCCTCCTCACATTTGGCTCATTTCCCAGCAGCCCTGCCTTCTTCCTTGTACTGATCAAGAGTTTTACTGAACACACGTCAGGAACTCCTCTCCTCCTTTGGCCCTTGAGATACTGGTTCCCCAGTCTACATTTGGACAGCTGAAGTCCTTCAATGTCACTTCCCTGTGGCTTCTGCATAACTGGCAATTTCCTTGCAAGTTCTCTCCTCGATATCCCTGCGACCCCCTCGAGACCAGAACTGTAATCACTCCTTTGTTGTTTCTTAATTCCAAACAGATTCTACCTCGGATCATTCCAGGACATCCCCTCTCAATATGAAAATATTCTTCTCGCTCCTTAACTCCCTATCTTCCCTGAACACCATATGGCGGGAATACTGAGAACACACTCCGACCCTGTTTTAGCCAGGTCTTGGCTGTTGCCATGACATCCTAATCCTAACTGGTGAGTGGTGCTGCAAACTCACTAATCTCGTTTAATACGCTTCTTGCCTTTACGTACAGGTTTAGAGCGCGTACTCTTCGTCTGGTTCTCAATAAACACCTTATGCCTTGTTCTGATGACATTTATTTCTTCCAATACTTGCATTTTCTCCGCTTTAATATAACCTTCCTTTGCTCAATATGTTGCCAAATTAGTTTAAATCCCACCATCCCCCCTCACCGTTTCCTATCCTAAAGATGTTTTGTGCATTTTGAACAGTAACACGCTTTACCCAGCAAGTGGCAGCACACGCGGGGCGTCAGCGAAGATAAATTATCTCTTACTTTTTTGTTTACTTTTAGCTGAATTTTAGTTCTGCTGAAAACTTTGCAACTTTTATAATTAGGCATTGTAAATAAAACGGAAGGCTTGCGTTCCTGTGGTTGCATTTTCAGTAATTACTCCTGAAACTTGCCCTGGCTAAACCTCTCCGCAGTTCGCTCCCAAATCAATATTCTGGACAGGTAAATCACGCGTTGCCGGGCGACCGTGGCTGGGGTTTATAAATATTCGACGCTTTTACAATGTAAATGTTTTAAAAATGGCATTTAAAACAGATAAAACATGACATTTATAAAACCAGACACGATTTAAAATGCACTGAGCGAATTAACGAGTGAAGCCACTTCTCTCACTTATCAACAAAGTTCTATGAATATTAATGAGAGGCGGGGCCGCCCTCCTGCCAATACTTTGAGTCCATTGGCTGACTGGAGGGATCACCCTGTGGTCATGATCCTTCAGCGTGCACTGATTGGAGGGGTGATGTGTCAGTCAGTTGCGTAGGGGGCGGCGAGCGGGACTTTGTTGCCTTTCGGATAGTTTGTTACAGTCGCCGGAGAGGGTGTGTGGCTGCGGGCGGACCGGGGACGGTCGCTGCGGGGTGTGTGGCTGAGGGCGGACCGGGGACGGTCGCTGCGGGGTGTGTGGCTGAGGGCAGACCGGCGGCGCAATCATGACCAAGGAGCAGCTCCGGCCGCGGCTCTGTGTCATCAGTAAGGGCCCCAACGGCTACGGCTTCCACCTGCATGGGGAGAAGGGGAAGACGGGCCAGTTCATCCGGCTGGTGGAAGCGGGCTCACCGGCCGAGGGAGCGGGGCTGAGGGTCGGTGACAAGGTGGTGCAGGTCAATGGCGACAATGTGGAGCAGGACAACCACCAGCAAGTGGTGCAGAAGATCAAGGCGGTGGCCGACGAGACGCGGCTGCTGGTGGTGGACCGGGAGACGGAGGAGCTGCTGAGGAGCCTGGGGCTGGAGTGTAAGGAGGAGTACATCCACGGCATCCCCGAGCGGCAGCAGGGCGCCGAGCCCGAGCACCGGGAACCCGGAGCCGAGCTCGCACAGGCCGACAGCGTGTCTCAGTCGAGCAGCGAGAAGGTAAGGGGCGGGCGGGCTCGGATCTGGAGCCGGGTTCGGGCTGTGGAGCGCGGGGGAGCTGAGTGTGGGTCACCGCCTCCGTCCGCCCCGCTTCCCTGGGACACCGGGTGCAAGTCCGGAGCCCAGGGTGAGTGGGGTACCCCTGTGGTGGTGGGTGAGGGAGTGGGGGTGCTAGCTACGTTCACCTGACCCACGGGAACCAGGCGGAAACGTTTCCGGAGAGCCATACGTTCCTCGGGAGTTGGAGGAGGAATGGAGGGACGTGAGTTGGTGCAGGAAAGTGGCGCTGGGGTCCTATTCTGAGAGGAGTTCATGAGAATGTGTGGAAAATAAAATGGATTACTGTAAATGGGTTAGCATAGGCTCAGTGGACTGATTCTGTTGAGGGGCCGAGTGGTCTGTTGCGGGCTGACCAGAATTTCCTGGCTGGGAGTTTGGCTGTTGCGCCGGGCGGTCACGGGGTGTGGGGTAGGAGGGGGCTTGTAGGGGCCTGTGACTTGTGCTGCTCGGTGAGGCAGGGAGGCTCCCTCCCCGGCGCTGAGGTGGGGCTGTGACCAACAGTGAGCTTTGGGGCAAAAGTTGCTGCTGAGTTTGTGTAACTCGGGGGCTTATTTCAGCAGTGACCCTGTCAGGTTCGGACGGTGTGGCGGGGTGTGTGCTTTGACCGGAGCTGTCACAGTCGCGACCCGCAGAATCCCCTGCCCACCGTTCGGGTCTGAAGTGGCCACACTCACCAGATCTGGTTAAGTCCCGAGTTTTCTCAGTGCTGAGGCTGTTTTGGGAGTGGAGCAAACGTGTGCACCCATCAGGATGTCGGCTTCGTTCTTGGAGGTTAGGAGCTTATTCCAGGTGCCGGTTCCGCCCCATGATTTCCTCCAGGTCACTGCACTGTGAATGACAGGAGCGTAGGCGCGGCTCCAGAAAAGTTTCCTGGACACTTGGTGGCGAGCTGGGAGATTCATTGTTCCTGTGTGCGTGGGGCTTGTTTCTCGTGTGAATCACCTGTGTGTGTGTGTGTGTGTGTGAGACTGCATTGGGGTGAATGGGAGTCAGAATCTTTTGGTGCAGATTCAGTGTTCTGGTGACAGCATCATTCAGCTGGGCACCTGGATGTTTGTACTGAGTGTGTACTATCTGGATGTATCACGTCTTGGTACGGCAACTGCTCTGCCCAGGGTGACAATAACCAACCAATACAGCCCAGACAGTGCTTGGTGTCAGCTGCTGAGAGGGCCAGGCCTGTGGTGAGGAGCAATGCTCTCTGATCTTGGTACCTCCGTGTGTTCTGCCAAGCTCTCACCCGAGTTGTGATGGCAGATGTATTTTGGTGCCTAGGCCCTTGGTAGTTGCAGAACAAGCAAGGTTGAGTTGTGATTGAACAGGTGAGTATTGGATCACGGCAGCTCTGGGTGCTGACAGGCCTGGGCTGATTGGGCTTGAGCTTGAGATTGGCCCAGCAATCCTCTTACTGTGTGCACAGAGGGACCCTTTATTTCCCTGCTGTTGCCACTTGGTGGGGTGGGGAAGTGGTCTGGTAGCAAGGGAGGTATGAGTTGGACAACTTCCCCGCTGCTTGAACTTGTAGAGACAGCTCACCATCCCCACACAATCTCCAAAGGCAGTTTGTGAGTGCCCTCAGCAGTTGCCTCGTTGGGCAGTGAGACCTCCTCTGTTGTTGTTTGCCCTCTCACTACGCCCTGGAGGAGATTGCAAGGTTTAATCAGTAGAAAGGTTTCCACCTGATTTTAATCCTTGCCCAGGATGCTTCCACTGCCTGTTAAGTTATGCCTTTGGATATCTCCTTCTTATCAGCGCCTCTGCTTCCTCAGGAGGCTAAAGAAATTCTGTGCGTCCACTTTGACCCTCACTAATTTTTATTGATGCACCATGGAAAGCATCCTATCTGGAGGCGTCATGGCTTGGTACAGTAACTGCTCTGCCTGGGACAGCAAGAAACTGCAGAGATTCATGGACACAGCCCAATACATCACGGAAATCAGCCTCCCCTCCATGGACTCTGTCTATACGTCTCATTGCCTTGGTGAAGCAGCCAGCATAATCAAAGACCCCACCCACCTGGGTCATTCTCTCTTCTCCCCTCTCCCTTTAGGCAGAAGATACAAAGCCTGAACGCACGTACCACCAGGCTCAAGGTCAGCTTCTATCCCACTGGTATAAAACTATTGAACGGTCCTTCAGTGCAATAAGATGGACTCTTGACCTCTCGATCTACGTTGTTATGACCTTGCACCTTATTGTCTGCCTGCACTACACTCTCTCTGTAGCTGTGACACTTTACTCTTCATTCTGTTATTGTTTTCTCTTGTACTACCTCAATGCACTGTGTAATGAATTAATGTGTATGACAAGTTTTTCACTGTACCTCGGTACAAATGACAATAATATTCCAATTCCTCTGAGATTAAATAAAAAATTCCTCCTCTCAGTCTTAAACAGGCACCCCCCCTCCCACCTGCAATTTTTAAACTGAGTTCTAGATTCTCCCACGGAAGTACCCTCTCCACATCCACCCTGTCAAGACCCTTCAGGATCTTATCAAGTCTCCTCTCACACTTATAAACTCCAGCAGACACAAGCTTAGCCTGTCCGACCTGCCCACTCCAGGTATTGGTGCAATAAATCTTCTCTCAACTGCTTCCAAAATTTTGATAAACGTTCTTAAATAAGGAGCCCAATACTGTACACAGAAATCCAGATGTGCTTTTGTCACTGCTTTTTATAACTGATATACATACAGTTGGTCCAGTTGCTTTTCAGCTCAGCAGTGGCACCTAGGATGTTCATGGTAAGGTTGTTGAATGTCAGGGGTAGGTGGTTAGACTCTGTCTCATTGGCTGACTGTTTTGTGGCCTGAATGTTACAGGCCACCTATGAGCTGAATCACTTTTAAAATGAGCTCATTTTGTTACATTGACTGAATCACAGCAGATAGCTGCTAGATTTAGTTTTGAATGTGCATCTAAAATTAATGAGTTGATGGTGTTGTATTTGGTTCACTTCATTAGTCAGAGCTGAATACAGTGCCTCACATTTCCTCTCCAGGACAGGGGTTAAATATCAGCAGAAACTGAACTATCAGATTAGATTATTCTTTCCCTGAAATTTGTAACTCTCTGATGTCTGGGTCAGTTAGGTCTGTTGATGTGTTAATGTAGATGGAAAAATCACAAAGCACCGCACAATGTGCAACAGGTCTTTCACCCTCTGTGTTGCTGTCATCTTGAGCGACAGCAGATGGAGTTTAATCCGGGCAAGTGTGAAGTGGTGCATTTTGGGCAGTAAATGTAAGGGGAAAATATACCATAAATGGCAGGATCCTTGGGGGCATTGATGTACAGAGGGATCTTGGGGTACAAGTCCATGGCTTCCTTAAAGTCAGCACAAGTAGATAGGGTTGTAATGAAGGTCTACAGCATACCTGCCTTCATCACTAGGGGCAGAGAATATAAGAGTCAGGAAGTCGTGTTGCAGCTGTATAAAACTTTAGTGAGGCTGCACTCAGAGTATTGTGTGCAGTTCTGGTCGCCCGATCACAGGAAGGATGTGGAGCCTTTGGAAAGAGTGCAGAAGAGGTTGCTGCCTGGATTAGAGGGTGTCAGCAGCTGTAAGGAGAGGTTGGGCAAACTTGGGTTGTTTTTTCTGGAGTGGCAGAGGCTGAGGGGAGATGTTGAAGATTTATAAAATGATGAGAAGCACAGATAGGGGCAGATGGTCAGAGTGTTTCCCCAGGGTACTGTGTAGCGGTTAGTGTAATGCTTTACGGCACCAGTGATCACTGTCTGTAAGGAGTTTGTACGTTCTCCCGTGTCTGCGTGGGTTTCCTCCGGGTGCTCCGGTTTCCTCCCACANNNNCTCCCACATTCCAAAGACGTACGGGTTAGGAAGTTGTGGGCATGCTATGTTGGCGCTGGAAGCGTGGCGACACTTGCAGGCTGCCCCCAGAACCCTCTAAGCAAAAGATGCATTTCACTGTGTGTTTCGATGTACATGTGACTAATAAAGAGATCTTATAAAAATACTGAAGGACGTGGCTTTAAGGTGAGGGGGGGAAAGTTTTTTTTTAAACACAGTGGTGGGTGTCTGCAGTGGGCAGCCAGGGATAGTGGTGGACACAGATACGCTTAAGGCATTTAGACAGGCATATGAACATACAGGGAATGGAGGATGTGGATCACGTGCAGACAGAAGGGTTTAGTTTAATGTGGCATCATAGTTGGCACAGAGATTGTGGGCTGAAGGACCTCTTCCTGTGCACTAACTAGGCCCACAAGAGTTGCTCATCTGTTTTCCAGGTACAATTTGGAACAGTGGAGAATTGAGGTGAGTCACAATGTACCTTTGGCACAATATGAAAATATTAGTTACTCCATATTTATCCTAAAGCTTGTATCCAGAGCAAAACAGCAAACTGCATCCTGAAACAGAAACTTGTTCTCTAATGTAAGGCTTGATAATTGGCCCTTTAGTGAAAATTACAAAATCTGATGGTCTTTGCCATATTCAGTGGCTGAAATTAACCATAGGAATATCTGTACAGGCCAACATATTAAATCAAATTTGAGTGCAGCTGAAGTAATGTGCCCAGGTAACTTGATTTTATCTTTCTCAGGCAAGAAACCTACTTCCTCTTGCACTACCTGTATCCTCCTCAGAGTGGGAGAACACTGCTAATTTTTAACCAGAAATTCCTCTGTGAAATTTCAGATTACAATAAAGGCAGGTTTGATTTCCACAATAAGGTGATTGTCTGTGTATAATTGTAGCAAGTGGTGTGACTATCACCTGTGTTCCACGTCTGCAGTATTATTAGAAGCGCAAGGCAAATCTTTGTGTTGAGCTATCTTGCAGTTTGTTGAGGGTTTTAGTAATGTCGGGATTAAGGATCACTGCCAGATGGTAAACTGCGGAGGAAGCTGACTACTAGGAACCTGTCTGCTTTGTGTAGCTATTCACCTAAATCTGGTTAAATACACAAGCTGTCAAAGTTCTGATTGCTGCACAAAAATCCCACGCAATGAAATACGGTGTGGATTTAATACAGCTCATGGTTCTTTGTGTGTGTGTGTGTGTGTATGTGTGTGTGACTAATGATTGTCGGGATATTAGGAATCCAGGAAGAACTGGTAAATATCCTGATTTAGACATTGACCCTTGAATCCCAAAGCTGGAACAGATGTTGGAAATTCCTGAAAGACAAAGGATTAGCTTTAATTAATGACTAGGTACACATGATTCTTAAAATAAATAAAGTGATGGTTCAGAATTTGTGGTCGGTGGTGAGCCAATTTTGCTTTCTCTTGACCCATGCACAAAGATGAAGCAATTTGTGTGCATCTCCAACCACCGGTTTGCTGAAAAGTACCAGCTCCAACCTCGGCAGTGAGACCTGCGTCCTCCTGCTGATCTCTCTGTTCAGGGGTGGTGGGATGTTGATCCCTGCCCATGAATGATGTGGTGGCTGGCTGCACCACACCACCAGTGTAGCTGGCTGCCAAACATTCAGAAATGTTCAAAACCATTCCAAAATGTTTAACAATTAACCAATCTACATTTTAAAAAGAGTAAAACTATGACAAACACTTTGATCAGCGCCATAGAGACGTACAGCATGGAAACAGGCCCTTTGGCCCATCCAGTCCATGCCGACCACCAGCTGTGTATTTACACTCAATTCTCCCCACTCTCTCATCAACTCCACCGCCCCCCAAGATTCTACCCCTCACATGCATATTAGGGGCAACTTGCAGTGGCCAGTTGCCTTGGCAGATCACTCCTGTTACCTTGATCCATCAGTTGTATTGAAATTAATAGAGCAAAGCTCACTGCACAGGGTCTAACCTGGTGCAAGTCCTGTGGGCTGATTCCAAGTGTAAGTAAGGAAACCAGCTTCAGGCACTTCTGGGGAAACTGCTGGTGAATATTCGGCTATCAGCGAGTTTGGGACTTTGTGTTCACATACATGTACTGTGGAAATTCTGAACTCGTTGGCACTAAGATGGGGAGAAGCCAGCATTTTCCCACAGTGACTGTCCCCATTTAATTTTGCGCAGAACAGTTTTTGTTTATCTAAAGTCAGTGGACTGATGCCTAGTGAACTCTGGGTTCTGTACCACTTCATCTACTGTTGGATATGTGTTTTAGCCATAAAATATTCTTTTTCAGAAAACTAGTGAGAACCTTTTGGATGTCCA
>JAUZTB010000062.1:40004888-40016248 GCA_034780895.1 Rhynchobatus australiae
TCTGTGGGCCAGCCAGTTCTGGATCCACACCGCAATATCCTCCTGAATCCCAAATCTCCTCACCTTCTACAAAAGCCTCGCATGGGGGACCTTATCAAACGCCTTACTGAAATCCATATATACTACATACACCGCTGTCTCCTCATCGATGTGCTTAGTCACATCCTCAAAAAAGTCGATCAGGTTCGTAAGACAGGACCTGCCTGTCTTTAGTTCGTGCTTGTTGCAGGAACCGTGGAAAGAATTTCAGTCGTTCGGAAAGAAATGGAGGAAAAGGAGGTACAGAAACATTGGTACCGGGAAATCCGTGAATTTGTCAAGTTTTTCATGTGTACGAGAATTAGGACGTCATGTGACAGTCGTTGTATGGACCACTTTGAGAATACTCCGTGCCCGTGCATTTCTGTTCGACTGGATTTAGGAATGATGGAATTGAGCGGAAGGGGGTACAGTAATGATTCACAATGATGTTGGCGAGCCTGAAAGGCGTGATTTAAAAGTAAAGACGAAACAACCTGGAACTGTTTTACCCGGAGAGAAAGAGGCTGGTGTGTGACCATGTAAATATTTACAGCATCATGAAGAAATTGATGAGGAGAATGTTCACAGGTTCTTCCCTGGGATACGACGGTATATATCTGGAACACATTTGGATAATGTGAGGGGTAACGGATTTAACGGAGCATGAGGAGCAATAATTTCACTGAGAGGATTGCAGGTATGTGGAACTAGCTCCCAGAATAAGTGGTGGATGCCGGTACAATGCCGTTTAAACTATTTTCTGACAAGCACATGGATAGAAATGTTTCAGTGGAAAATGGTCAAAAAGGTAGTTAAATAGGACAAGCTCATGTCTGCAGCTTGGTTGTCCTGGACGATAGAGAACGAAGAGCCTGTTTCTATGCTGTGTGACTCTATGACTCTTCAGTAGATTTACATGGAGACGTACATTTACATGTATGAGAATCTGCGCTGTGGTGACCAGAATTGCACAGACTGTTCTGAATGCGGTTTGTACCTTCACCTTCCATCTTTTATTCCATGTCCAGACCCAGGAAGGCCGTCGTACCGCAAGCCTTCCTCACCACACTATCTATTTCTGCAGCCACTTCAGGGAGGTCTGCACTTGAACCCTCCGATATCTCTGTACTTCAGCACTGTTAAGGATCTTGCCATTCACAACGTAATGTCTCTTCACATTTGATCTCCCAAAGCGCTACACTTCTCATTTGCAGTGTGGTGTAACCCTTCAACACATCATCAGCCACTTCTCCACCGATCTCTGCAACAGATCTGTATCCCACTGTATCCTCTGGCTATCTTCTACACCATCCACAACACCAACAATCTTTGCTTCGTCTGGGCACCTACTATCTCACTGATATATATGTTCATCCAGGGTATTTGATATTTCGCAAAGAGCATCGGTTCTTCTACGGACCTCTGTGGACCAACAGTGGGCAAGGACCCCCAGCCAGAATAAGTCCCATCGACCACTTCCCTCTGACTACTGTGGACAAGCCAATTCTGTATCTAAACGGCCAGGTCACCGTGAATCGCAGGCATCGTAATCTTCTTGATGAGTCGACCATGAGGGACCTTCCAAACCGTCTGAATAAAATCAATGAAACAACATCCACATCCCCACCTTCCTCAGCGAACTTCATCACCTCATTCAAGTAGTCAATCAAATTTGTAGACTTGTCTTGCGCCGCAGAAAGCCAAGCTGACTGACCCTAATTAAGCCGCGGTTTCACAGATGCTCATCAATCCCATCCCTACGTAATCCTCTGTAATCACTTCCCTACCACTTAGGTGAGACTCGCCGGTCTTTCGTGACAAGGAGTATCCCTCTTTCACTTCTTGACTGACGGAACAACATTAACACCTCGCCATTTCTCGTGCACATCGTCAGTGGATGGTGAGGACACGAAGATCTTGATCAAAGGTTCTTCAGTCTCATCTCTTTCCTCTCAGTACCGTGAGGATTGTCTCATCAGGCTCTTGTGGTCTCATTTCTTCTAGGATTGGAAATTTGCAGCCCCGGATAAAGACTCTGACTGTCTGGATTATCCCTGCCTCTCCTAACTTATGACATTTCTATCTGATCGCCCTTCAGCCTCAAACACTCGAGAGAAAACAATCCACGTTTGTCCTCACTCTACTTGTCGCTATTACTCTCCAATCCAGGCAACGGTCTGGCGAACATCTTCTGCACCATCTCCAAAGCTGCCATCGTGATCCTGTAGAGTGACGACCAGAAATGCACCCAGTACTCTAAATGCGGCACAACTGATGTCTTAAACAGCAACAACGTAATTTTCCAACATTTTTACTCACCACCCCAACCGATGAAGGTGAACGTGTCGTACGCCTTCTTGAGCACCTTATCTGCTTGCGTGGCCACTTTCAGGAAACTATGCCCTTGAACTCCAAATCCCTCTGTCCATCAGTGCTGTTAAGGTTCTGTATATTAACTGTATTCTTTTCCCTTGCACTTGAGCTCCCAAAGTGCAACACCTCACACTTGCCCCGATGAAACATCATCTACAATTTCTCCGACTTTATCTGCAACTGATCTGTTTTCTTCTGCAGCCGTCTGCACAGCCCACAACGCCACCAATCACTGTGTCATCTGCAGAATCTCTATCGCACCCATCCACATTTTCATCCGAGTCTTTCACAGGGGTAAAAAAGAAAATAGAATCGTCTACTGATCCCTGAGCAACACTATGGATCGTTAAGGGTCGCTGAAGAGAGATGGGAGGAGAGTAGGTGGGAAGAGAGATGGAGGAAGAGAGAGACTGAGGGAGAAGTGGGGTTGAGATGAACGAAAGGCAGGAGTCATGGAGTCACAGAGTAATACAGCACGGAAACAGGCCCTGCCACCCAACTGTTCCAGACCCATCACAGAACCCTGCCTGCTGCTACCAGTTCTCCACGTTCGCCTCATAACTCTACAAGCCCTTCCAGAATCCAAATAGCTCTTCAATGTTGCAGTTGTACCCGCCTCAATAACTTCCTCTGATAACACACCGCCCTCTGTGTGAAGAGGTTAACTGTGAGGTCGCTTTTAAATCTCTCCCCTTTTATCTTGTGCCTGAGCCCTCCAATTTCGGACTCCTCAGCCCTTCGGGAAAATAATATGACCGCCCACCTTATCCATTCCCCCCACTATTATATCAGCTTCGATGAGGTCACCCCTCATTCCCTTGAGGTCCATGGAATAAAGAACCAACTTGTCCAACCTCTCTCTGTGACTGAGGCAGCGTCCTCGTAAATCTCTTCTGCCCCATCTCCAACTTGACAGTGTATTTCCTGTAACAGGGTGACAACAAGTGTACAAAATATTCCAAATGCGGCCTCACCAACGATTTATGTACCTGGAAATAACGTGCCTATTCCTGAACTCCATGCCCTGACTGAGGAAGGCCAGCGTGCTGAACGTCTTCTTCATCACCCTGTCTAGTTGCGCAGCCGCTTTCAGCGGACTGTGCCCTTGTATTCCCACATCCCTCTGTTTTACAACGTCCGTCGGGGCTCTGCCATTTACTGTTTAAGTTCTGCCCTGGTTTGCGTGTCCAAATTAATCACCTTACACTTATCTCAGTTGAAATTTATTTGCCACTCTTCAGCCCATCTCCCGAACCTCTCGGGATCCCTTTGCATTGTAACCTGCTTCATTATTCACCAGCCCCCCTAATTTAGTATCGTTAACACAGTAACTAATCGCACCATGTGCATTTACATCCACACCATTTACATACATTGTGGCGACTTACCTTTCACAAAGTGGACCCCACGATCGCGAGCGTCGTTGGAGGCCCGGACACAAGATGGCGCGGGACACTCCTTCTTTGTTGGGCTAGTGGAGCCCGTGCGCGGGAATGCCACGTGACCTACGCGTGACGTCAGCGCTGGAACTGTGTTTATTAAAGGGACAGCGCACCCAAGTCGTTCATTCGAATCTTGGACTCCAAACAAGTGTCTCGTGTCTTTATTCAGTTTGCAAACATAATGACTGACTGAGGTCCCAACACAGAACCCCGGGGCAACCCACTCGTCACAGGCCTCCATCCGGAGAATCAATTTCCATCCATCACTCTCTGATTCCTGTCATCGAGCTTCTTCTGAATCCACTTCGGTCGGTCCCCCTGAATCCCATGCTACCTCAACTTGCAGAGCAACCTGCCATGTATTGCTTGTCAAAAACCTTACTGAAGCCCATATCGACATCATCCAATGCACTGACTTCCTCTATCCCCTCAGTTACCTCTTCAATCTCGTCAGCTTCTGTCTCGCCATTATCAGATACTTGATGGAACGCCGCATTCGTTAAAGATGAACTCACAATCTCCCTCGTCCTGGTCGTTGCCCCTTATGTCTACCCGCACTGCACTTTCTCTGTAACATCATCACTTTTTTTCTGCGTTTTGTTGTTGTTTCTTCTCTTTTGTACCATCTCAATGTACTTATGTGTGGAATGATCGGTCACCGATGGCGAAGGAAACGAAATCTTTTCACTGTATCCCGAAATACGTGACAATGACAATTACCAATAATAAACTGAAGACAAACCAATTATCAATTAGTAAATTAGTTATAAAGCAGGACCGCACGGGGAGCGGTGTCTGGATCACATCCAGTCTCACCTGCCAGTCAGGGCAGAAACAAAGATTGTCCAGGTGAATGTGTGGCTGAGGAGCTGGTGCAGGGGGGCAGGGATCCACGTTCTTGGATCATTAGGATTTCTTCTGAGCAGAAGGGACCTGTACAAAAGTTAGCGTCGAGTTCACTGTCTCATGCACAACTAGAAGAACGCACAGGTGCTATAAAATACTGACTTGCAGCAGCAAAAGAGGCATATAGAGCCATGGAGCAATGTTGCATGGATACAGGACCTTCGGCCCGAGGAGACCATGCCGACCACGTTTACACCCCAGCTATTCCCAATACCTTGCATCACGAAAACGGCATTCACAAAACAAAAACGTGCGTTCAACACAAAGTGTACACAACATTTCATAAGAGGCACCGTTTGCAACTGACCTGGAAGGGGACCAATATCATGTGAGGGATATTTGTTGGTGCTAATTGGGAGTGTTTAAAATTACTCGATGGAACCCTGAGCAGGAGGCAGGCTGATGAGAGTTTGGCGGTAAATCATGCAGTCAACGAGACCAGGTTGAGAATCCAGGATCGAAGCAGGGCAGAGGGAGAGGTGAGACCGTTGTGTTAAACGGATTTATTTCAAGGCAAGAGGCCAAACGGGCAAGGCGGACGAACTCAGCACGCGTATTGGTTCTGGAGACTGGGATATTATCCCCACAACGGAAACACGACTGAAGAACACTGACAACTCAATGTTGCAGAATACAGGTGTAACAGGCCTGACAGAAGTGCAGGTCGGACAGCAGGGGGACACAGGATATTCAGAAGATGCTGGAAGCTGGGGACACACACACAAAGTGCTGGAGGAGCTCAGAAAGTCTGGAGCGAAATAAACAGTCGACGTTTCGGGTCGAGACCTTGATCAAGGCTGGAGGGTAAGAGGGCAGAAGGCAGAAGGCAGAATAAGCAGGTCGGTGATGGGGAGGAACACAGTCTGGCAGGCAATAGGTGAGTCCATGTGAGGGGGAAGGTAGGTAGGTAGGTGGGAGTGGGAGGGAGAGCGAAAAGATGTTATCACCTGATCCCACTCTCTCTCCCCCTTTCCCCTCCCCCTCCCCCTCCTTCTCCCTCTTTCCCGCCCCCTCTCTCCCTTTCCTACGCCTCTGATCTCCATGTTGACTGTGAAGCCCTGTCTTTTTCCTCCCTCTCTCTACCTCTCTCCATCCCTCTCTACCTCTCTTTCTCCCCTCTCTCCCGCCGCTCACCCCCTCACTCTGTCTCCTCCCTGTCCCACTCTCTGTCCCATACTCCCACCCTCTCACCCACCCCCCTCTCCGATCTGCCCTCCTCTCTCTCCCTCTCTCTGACTCCCTGTCCCCTCTCCCCCGATAGCCATGTTGAACTGTGGTCGCCCCTTTCTCCTCTCCCCGCTCCAGTCTCACTGGGGTGACGTGCTCGGGGTCTGAGCAGTCGCAGCGAAGATCCCGTCGGTGACCCCAGTGGAATCTGCAGGGGAGGGGAATACGTTCACGGATCGGGCCGGGGACCAGACGGGCTGGACTGGGGTACGGTCTGGTGGAGGTGAGGCGAGATGGGCACAGTGAGGAAGATGGACATTCCGGTACCTGTCGTCTCCAGTGGCCATGCGGGCGATGCGAAGGAGAGTCCCGCTGTTGGGGGAGTGTCCCGCGATGGGGGTCGCATGTCTCCCAGCGGGTGTGTGTCTCGCAGCGGCGGTGAGAGTCTCGCATCCCTGAGGAAAGTTCACGCGTCCGGGAGGATCTCCCTGTGGGAGTTGGATGAGTGGTCTCCCGTCGAGTCAGGGTTCTCACAGCGGATGAAGAATGGGGGAGGGTCACAGCGGTGGTCCAGCCGTCGGAGGAGGGACGCGCATTGGGTAAAGGGTCTCCGGTTGGGCAATGGCACTCCCGTTGTGTGAAAGGTCTCACGTTGGGTGAGGACACTTCAAGTGGGTGAGTGGTGGAGCTTCGCAGGACAGACAAATCGTGGAATCACCTCCCCACTCACGAGAGGTGCTGAAATAAACCAGGGCTGGTCGAACGTGGGCTCAGGACCTTCTCTGTTAAAGGTCGGGGGGAGTCCTCGTAGGCGAGATACCTCCGTCCGTCCCGGTGCCCAACCCCACAGCATCCCTGTTCCAAACCCATCGGGTCCTCACAGCCCATCTGCGGGACCCCCACATTCCCTCCCATTCTCCGTCACCCCCTCCCAATCGTACACCCCTCCAGGTCAGTCACCCACTCCCTCCTCCACACCCCTCCCCATCTCCTTCACCCCTCCTTCCGCTACACCTGTGCCTGTCTACGTAATCTATCCCTCCATTACACCTCTCTCCTTCTCCGTCACCGCCTACCTCCCCGACTCCACTTCCCGTCTCGGTCAACCCTCCATCCCTTTCATCCCTCCCCGTCTCCGAGACCCCTTCCCTCATTTGCAAACATCCACGTTTCCTTTACCCCTCCCTCCTCTGCGCTCCTCCAGTCTCCGTCAAACCCTCATTCCACACGGAGGAGTCTGCTTCAATTTGTGGCAACACTCCACGTGGTGTCGCTCTCTCGCAATACAGTCGCTCATGATTTGTGGACAACACTGACACCCTGTAATGTTCCGCCGCATTAACAATGAGTGCAGGGAAACTGCAGAGAAAACTCAGAAAAGGGCATTGCAGGAACAGGCCCTTCGGCCAACAGTGTCTGTGCTGACACGGTTGTGAATTAAACTAAACCCCTTCTGACTACATTTCTGTCTCCCTCCACTCCCCGCACAGCCACGTTCCTGTATAAGAGCTTCGTAGACCCATCTGTTGTATATGCCTCCTCCTCCACTCCCGGCAGCACATTCCAGGCACCCACCACTCCCTGTGTTAAAAAAAAACTTGCCCCACAAAACTGTTTTGAACGTTCCACCCTCACTTTAAATGCACGCCCTCTGGTATTAGACATTTCTGGTTGGGCCTTTTCTGGTTGGCTGCCGGTGACCAGTGGTGCAGCGGTGGCTGTTGGGTCCGTTCCGCAGCCGTCGGTGTTGGGTCCGTTACTTCCCACGTTATGTGTTAATGATCTGGATGACGTAATTGATGGCTTTGTGATCAAGTTTGCGGATGATACAGAGATAGGTGTAGGGGCAGGGAGTGTTGAGGACGCAGGGTGTCTGCAGAAGGACTTGGACAGGTTGGGAGAATGGGAATACAGTGTCGGGAAGTGTACGGTCCTGCACGTCGGTAGAAGGAATAACGGCGTCGAAAATTTTCTAAACCGGGAGGAAATTCAGAAATCGGAGGTTCAAAAGGACTTGGGAGTCCCAGTGCAGGATTCCCTGAACTTGCAGGATTAACTTGCAGGTTGAGTCGGTGGTGAGGAAGGCAAATGCAACGTTAGCATTCGTTTCGATTCGATAAGAATATAAAAGCAAGGATGTAATTATAAGGCTTTAGAAGGCGTTGGTCAGACTACCTTTGGAGTATTGTGAGCAGTGATGGGCCCCATATTAAAGGAAGAATGCGCTGGGGCTGGAGAGGGCCCAGAGAAGGTTCAGGAGAACGATCCAGAGAATAAAGGGTTAACGTACGAGGAGGGTTTGATGTCTCTGGGCCTGTAGTTGCTGGAGTTTAGAAGGATGGGAAGGGGTTGGATTCTCATTGAAGCCTCCCGAATATTTATATCCTGAAGGGTAGATATAAATAGGACGTGGGGAGAGTGTTTCCATTATTGTGAGAGTCCAGGACCAAAGGGCACCGCCTCAGTACAGAAGGATTTCCATTTAGAACTGAAATGAGGAGGAATTTATTCAGCCGCAGGGCGGTGAATCAGTGGGATTCGTTGCCACAGACGGCTGTGGAGCCAAGCCGTCGTATCTGTTTAAAGCGGAGTTTGACTGGTTCTTGTTCAGTAAAGACTTGCCCTTGTTCACGATGGGAATCAAAGGTTACGTGGAGAAGGCAGGAGAACGGGGCTGAGGAGGTGAAATGAATCAGCCACGATCGACTGGGTGAGCAGACTCAATGGGCTGAATGGCCGAATTCTGCTCATCTGTCTTATGGTCTTCTGTGCGGTCCACAACTCCAGCGATCGTTGTATCGTCTGCGAACTCGTTGACCGACCCATCCAGGACAATTTTATACATCACGAGCAGCGGGGCTCCCGGTACGGATCTCTGCGGCACATCACCGGTCATCGACCTCCAGCCAGAATAAGTCCCATCGAGCACCACCCTCCGTTGGACTCCGTTGGAGAAGCCCATTCTGAGGCGAAAAGGCCAATTCACCGCGGATCCATGTATCTTAACCCAATGGATTAGTCTCCCATAAGCCACCTTCTCAAACGCTTCACTAAAGTCCATGCAGACAAGGTCTACAGCTCCCCCTTCCTTCATCTATCACCCTCGTCAACCATGAAAAAAACTCAGTGATGGCAAAGAGACACCCTTGCCCCGCACGAAACTGTTCCTGATTAGACCGTGGTTTTCTAAATGCTAATGAATCCCATCCGCTAGAAACTTCTCTAGTAACTTCCCCAACACTGACGAGAGACTCACGGTCTGCAGTTACCAGGATTAGCCCAGTTTCCCTTCTTGAATAGCGGAACAACATTAACTACTTGCCAGTGTTCTGGCACCTTGCCTGTGGATGCGAAGATCTTGGTCAATGCCCCAGCAATCTCAACCCCGCTGTCTTTCAACAACCTGAGGTACATCCCATCTGGAAGCGTCCAGCTCAATGCTCTTTGAGAGACCCAAGAACCTCCTACTTTATCTTGAATATGTTCCGCACCGATGTGCCCATCCTTCACATCCTTCTGGGGAAACACTCACAAATGACCTCACGTACCTCCTCCGCCTCCAACACACGTTCCCTCCTTTATGAACTTCTGACCACTCAAGGATTAAGTCACAGAGCAAGACAGCACAGCTCATCCAGTCCATACCGACCTGGTTTTCTGCCGACTCCCATCTACCTGCACCTGAATCCTATTCCTCCAAACCCCTCCCATCCATGCAGCTATCCAAACTTCTCTTAGATGTTGCAATTGAACCCTCATCCACCACTTCCGCTGGCAGCTCGTTCCACACTTGCACCACCTTCTGAGTGAAGTATTTCCTTATCTGATTCATCTTTCACCCAAAACCTATGATCTCCGTTTCTGAGCTCATCCAATCAGTCGGCGGGTGTGTGTGTGGGAGGGGGGGGGGTGGTGGAGCCTACGTGTCTTCATCCCATCTATACCACTCAATTTTGTATCACCCTATAAGATCACCCCTCACTCACATGCGCTCTAGGGAACAAAGTGCTAACCTCTTCAACCTCTCCCTCTAACTTAGGTCTTCAAGTCCCGGCCACATCCGTGTAAAATTTCGCTGCACTCTTTCAAGTTTATTGATATCGTTCCTGCAAGTAGGTGAACAGAACTGCAAAAATAGTCTAAATTCAGCCTCACCATTTTCTTATACAACTTCAATATAACATCCCATCCCAACTACTGTACTCCGTGTCCTGATTGATGAGGGCTAATGTGCCAACAGCTCTCGTTCCAACCCTATCTGCCCGTGGCGCCTATTTCATGGAATTATGGATCTGTATTCCCATGTCCCTTAGTTCAACCATACACCTCAGTCCCCTACCAATCACTGTGGAAATTTTACTCTGTTTTGCCCTGCCAAAGTGCACTCAGTTCATGAGTCGGGAAGTTACCTCGCTGCTGTTTGAAACTTTGGTCAGACCGCACCCGACCTGTTGCATTCAGTTCTGATCGCCCCGTCACAGGAAAAATGTAGAATCTTTGAAGAGGGTGTCGAAATTCCAATATGCTGCTTGGATGAGAGTGCGTGTGCCGTTGGGAGAAATTGTACAAACTTGGGTTGATTTAACTGGAGCGTTGGAGGTCGAGAGGAGAACTCATCTCAGTTCATAAAATTAGGAGATGCACAGATAGAGTAGACAGCCGGTATCTTTCTCCTAGTGCAGGAGCGACTGATCCAATAGGAAATGTCTTTACGGGGAGAGGCGGAAAATTCAAAGGAGATGCGTGCGGCAGGTGATTTTACATAGCGGGTCCTGGGTGCCTGGACTGCGCTGTCGAAATATTGCGGTAGAGGGAAATACGATAGGGGCACATGGATGCACAGAGAATGCAGAATTACGGACATTGTGTTAGCAGAAAAGACGAGTGCAGTTACACAGTTAAAAAGATGCTTAATTAGTCCGGCACATCCTGTGCTGCACCTTGTTTCCTCACCTGTGACGTAAAACCTCAAATAGCGTGACGTAATCCTGCCAAGAAGAACTGACTTCAGACAATTCAATGTCAAAGACAAGGGCAAGTTTATTGTCAGATACACAAGCACACGAACCCACAGGTGTAATCAAACAAGTATTTGCAGCAGCATCACAGGCACATCGTATTCTCGTCAAACAAATTAATCATGAATTATACACAAGTTGTGCAAGGATAAAAGCTTATTTAGAACAAAAGAAAGTCAGAGAGTTGAGACGATATTGCTTCCAGTTCACAATTCCCGGCCCGATTCTGCCTGTTTCCCCGGAGTGTGTTTGCAGTGGGAGAGACCGAGTTGGTTCAGGCGGGGGAAGGGCGCAGATTTCTCAGCTCCTCTCCGCGCTGAGCGCATCTCACAATGAGAATGAGGGGAGATTTCACGAGCTCCTTCAGCTGCTCCCTGAACTTAGTCTGGGTCACCGCGTAAAGAACCGTGTTCGTGCAACAGCTCAGGAGCTG
>JAUZTB010000062.1:40041257-40051413 GCA_034780895.1 Rhynchobatus australiae
CTTATCCTGTGTTATATATGTCTGCTGCAAGTTAACTCCCAGGTCTCTGGCAGTTTAATCAAACTCATCTCTCACAACACCCTGGCTGAACACGTTGAACCATTCGCCAGTCGATCAGAGGAGAATCGATGACTGATTTGAAGCTGTTCCTCAGAAGGGCCTTTCCCCAGTTCGTTAATTTACTCGACGTTCTTGAATTTGGCAAGTCATCGTTGGTTTTTGTGATATGACGTTCTTTTCATACACTGGGTGAAAACCCCTCTCCCATGGAGATCGCCTGCACTCCTTGAAATAGATCATTTTCTGCAGTGAGAGACAATGTAACCAACGTGAAATAAAACAAAACAGTTTTCTTTGATAAACAGCCGTCCGTTGTCTAATATTATGCAACTCAGTTCGCGCACGAGACTGCTGCAAAACTGGGACCCTGTTCTGTTAACTGAACTGATTGAAAATGTTCACCAACAGTGAAAGCTGGGCTGGAATTGTCAATTCTATCTGGATATCATGGGAATGTGCTAGTTCATTAAGTCACGAATTCTTCAGGTCCAATTACGACGGACCCCGGTTCCTTGGAGGTTAGGGAAATAGGCATCAACCTTAATCAGACACAAATGTGGAGCCTGACCGGGAAGCTGTTGGGATGTTTTAACCAGTGAGAGAGTCACAAACAAGGGGACGGAACTCTAAGATGAAGGTCAGGTCACTTGCAACTGAGTGACATAAAATTTTCTTTCCGCATAGGGTGACGAAGCTCACGAATTCTCTGCCCCTGCGGGTGGAAGCTGGATCATTGGAATGAAATGACGTGGGGCGGACGAATACTTGTTGGATCAACAGTGGAGGGTTTGGATAATTGGCCCAGAAGAAGAGGTGGGACCATGACCAACTGGCTCTGCTCTGACTCACATTCCGCTCAGTTACGTCCATTGTCCTTTCGCTGAACCTGCAAGTCTTTCCTCGCGGAAAGACTAATTCTTCCACCACTGCATTGTCTGTATTTTCTGGTTTTCAGTCTCTCCCTGCCTGGCAGCTAATACAAGCATCCTTATTACCCAACTGCCCAATCTTTCATTCCCAACCCCCACCCCGGGCTGTGACTGCATTCACCATTGCCATCAATAGATAAATGTATATTTTGGAAACAACGGATATGAAGGTGGGAAGAAGAGTGAGGGAAGGCCGGACGATAATCTGGCTGGCAGTCGAGAGGACCAGCAGAGGATCGTGAAGTGTGATAGGGCGAAGATATTAGTAACTTGGGGAATACACGTGATCTGTGGAAGAACAGGGCTGTTCAATGGCCGAGGCAAAGATGGACCAAGGCAAAACTGGCGGCCATGGGGATAGCAGGGAGGGAGAATCAAGATTTGAACTGCGTAATTGTCAGGAGTGGGATTCGAATCCACAGCTTCAATGGAGATTGCGACCTTAATGCAGCTCCTCAGACCGCTCGGCAATCCTGACGACGACAGCTCGTGACATGATTAATTTAATGACTGCAGTCAATCAAAAGATTAAGATGTGCACATGTTTCAGGGAACGGATTCGAAAAAAATATAATCTTCATTTTCATCCCGGTACGACATTTTAGAAGCACGTGATTAGATTCATGATCGACGGACTGGCTGAGAACAGAAGGAAATAGCCACGTGAAAGCAGAGAGGATCAGTTTAATTCGGCGTCGTGGTCTGAGTAGGTGTGATGGGGTGAAGGTGCTCTCCAGGGTGCTGTCGTGTTCTGCATTCACAAACTGTCCCCACACCTGATGTCATCAGCAGCTGGATTATCGCTGATTGATTTTAACTCACCGAACTGACCCTTCCCCTTTGTTCACAGCGGGACTGGGCAAGCAACCGGTGACCAACGCTGTCTTCAGAGCTTGGACTGAACCCCACTGTCTGCATATCCATCGGTCCGTCGTCGTCTGCCATGAAAAGTAGCCTTGCTTCTGGAATCGGTGTAACCGGGCCTGGCGACACCGAACGGGTCCTTCAGGCTCCGAGCCCGAGAAGGTTTCAGAAGGAAGGAAAACGTGTGTTTAAGGTCCTACCACGATGGTGACGCAGGTTCACTGTGGTGACTCCTCTGCTGCGATCTGACCTGCTGAACGTGCAGCATACTCCGCCTTCCCAGCGGCAGCTGCTCCCGACAGTTTGCGGAGCTTCACCCCAATGTTTATGAGACCGTTTGCAGAAACACATCACAGACAAGACACATGAAATAAAACGTTACGTGAAACGAAAATGCAACATTTTGTTTTGTTGCCCATGAGGGCGGAGTGACCGAAGTAAACGCGGCGAGGGACACTGGTCGAAGTCGACGGGCTTAACACGCGTGTGTGTGAATCAGATGAGCCAGGTGTGGTGCAGGGAGTGAGCCACAGAATGGAAGCAACACCTCACTGGTAAAACGACCGTGACAGGACTCGAACCTACAATCGTCTGCTGATCTCGCATCAAACACCGAAGTCAGATGCCTTATCCATTAGGCCACACGGTCGCACCCCGCTAGAAACGCCAAGAGAAAGAGCTGGGCAGATGTCCTGCGAGAGAGTGAGAAGGAGCGACGCATTTCTCAAGCACAGAGAGAATTAACCACTGTCAAGAGTTTCCACATGTGGAATGATTCCGCGATGGAGTTGAATGTACTTCCAACAGCGTTTTCATCCCTGTTGGGAAGTTAGAAAGTTCACTTTTCCTGCCCCGCCCCTTCCTGCTGACAAATACAATGCGGTCAAGCTGGCTGAGAGACACATATGGAATGAGATGTTTCAGGGTCGTAATTAATTGTGAGTGGTGCGGACCACATGAGTTCGACATCATGTTCCCTTCTCCGTGGGTCATCTGCAGCAACTCGCGGTTTCTCTCATCAACATCGCCAGTGCTGTGTGGTATCCCACAGCTTTGATCAAGGAACGAGTGAACAAAAGTCTGTTTAAAGCTGAGCAGCACCAAGAACAGTCACGAATTTAAAATCTTTGTTGAAGAAATAAGTGAAGTAAAAACGGTCAAAATTTGAAGCAGAATATGTATAATTATGCAATTTCGCTACAAATCCTCAGAACACAGAGAAATGTGAAGTGTATCATTCTTAAGAATCTGCACATTTCCGTCTGTCGCTTCTCACACAGAAGGGATGCAACGGATGGAATTATAACCGGATCAGATTGAGAACCAGAAGTCAGACTACAGAAGATCTGACTGCGTCAGTGCCAGGGCAACATGTTCCCGAATGTGAACACATTCAAACGATCAGACATCTCCCGCGCCGGAAGTGATTTCATGCCGGTTGTGTCCTTTACCTTCTGATCCCACCTCGTTAAATAAACAAAAACAACTGGTTTCCATGTCCGGACCACCTGAGGAAGTTGTAAAACACCGGCTATTGATCAGCTTGTCCATTTAATTTAACTTCTGATGACTTCTCCCGAAGCTGTGATGAGATCAAACATAAAGAGCGGAGGTGATGGTAAGGGTTTGAGGTGATGCGAATGGAGGCGAAGAAGTGTTCAGTAAATCAGGCGGAATTGTCACTGCGGAGAATCCGTTCATGGGCACGGTGATATAGTGTTTGGAAGCAGACGGAGCAGTGAATCTGAAGAAATGGGCAGAATCGGAAGCAATTCCCTCGCCAGCAAACGAACAAGAGAAGTTAATGCAAACAGCATCTCATTATTACAGCTATGGGACGGCGCAGGGGCTTCGTAGCTTAACTGGTCAAAGCACCTGTCATGTTAGCAAGAGATCCTGGTTTCAACTGTGCTGAATTGATGTGTGATGAAGGCAGGCTACATGCCAGCACCGCCGTTCACGCACCTCCAAACACAAAACAAAACGCAACAGAAGAAATAAAAAGTCTCCCAAACGCTGCAGTCCTGTTGGTGCCTGCGGAGCAAGAAACAGGGCGAGCGGTGCAACCGGATGACGTTTCCAATGACTTTGTTTTCCGCTTCCTTTTGCTTTTGTGGTATGGTGTTAGTTTAAGGTGACAATCGTTTGCAAACGCGGCCGTGTACTGTTTTGTGACCTTGCCCTGGTCCTGTTGACAACCGATCCCACCCCTCGTTGCACAGGTCTTTTCGACTCGAACTCCGAGCAGTTTGCTGTGGATTTCAAGACATGGTCGCAGCTGTGCTGCAGGGATGAGCTGGAATGCAGATTTACATTGAATACTTCTGCACCCATTTGCTTCGTTTCAATATGGGTCACGATCTGTGCCCGTCAGCAGCAGATCTCCCACAGCAGCCCAGGACTGTTATGTAGACCTGCAGTGGTACCAATGACCCTGGCACCGAGGAAGGATCATCGTCACGTTGATTTTCTGATTGTTTTAGATTTTCTTCTGCAAAACATTTCTCAAAGCATTTTTAAACTGCAACAGTTAACCTTGGGTGCAATAGGTGTTTAACAATGGCAGTGTTGGGATTCGAACCACGACTTCGTGGAGAGTGGAGCCTTAATCCAGCACCTTAGACCGCTCGACCAAACTACCACACAACGGAGTTGTTTTTCGTTCATTACATAACAACGCTCATTGGTTGAACATGTTTATCTTGAAAATTCTGTGCCCTCCGTGTTTGATTTGAAACTATTCATCCCAGATAATATGTTTGAGGCTTGTTGCGGCTTCCTGTTTCCTAATCCATCCAATATCTCTTCAGAGTAGACCGGAGACAGAAGTGACGAACGATTGTCACGTCAGACGGGAAGCTGGCAGTCCGCCACGTTTTCCAGCCGTCAGTGCAGGGACGCTAATTTTCATGAGTCCTCTCAGTGTCGACATGAGTCCTCTCAGTGTCGACATGAGTCAAGAGGGTTCAACTCAGACATTTCCAGCGGATGCAAAGAGTGACCTCACCACCCTCTCTGCCTGTGTTGTTTCGTTCAGCGAGACTTGGGCATGTACATTAAGATGGCCATAAAATGTGCTCTCAATGTTTTTGATCTAAATGAAGCAATCCTCGCTTCCGCAGCTTAAAATTGAAAATTATGATTTAATGACGTTTATCCGCCGTTACTGTGATCAGCAAAAGATGTACCACACCAGAAACTGTTTCGTCTGCACGTTCTACTCGTGGCCCTGTCAGTCTAGGGTTTTAATTCAAAGAACTAATGAAGATTACCATTTCGAGACGGAGTTTCTGCGGGGATGGTGAACCAGGTAAACTGGTCATTTGCGTATTGTGAGTGACAGGTTCTGGGTAAAAAGTGACGTTATTCCCTGAATTACAGAAGGCAAATTTTTCGATTTTTTCTTCAGAGCATGTTTGAATTACAATGAACAGGATGCAGGGGGCTTGTCAAAACTGCAACATTAACGCAATGGAAGAAGTTAAGTAAACTGAAGACAACCAAAAAACCTCCACACAAACATCCGTGCACATCGGAAAGAGCGAAGAGCACCCAGACGCTCAGCCATTTAACTCTGCATTTCAGACAACCTCCTTATCGTATCATACCACTTTTTTGTCAAGTATTTATCTCCCCGTCTTTGAAATGATTTAAGACTCAGCACCCGCAGCAATTTCCCTGAAAATTTCCACAGACTCAGACGGTCTGGGAGCAAAATAATCACCTCCTTTCCGTGTTTAAGTGAACAATTCGATGATTTCAAACCGCGACCTGCATTTCCAGGTTATCCAACATCAGGCGATGTAATCAGCCACTCGAATTCTGACCTTGTTTATTGTTGTAGCGAATTCGGACAAAATGACAACTCTGGTGAGACTGGAACCCACAACCTTTGATTTACTTGGATCAAAGATTATCAGAAGTCCAACACACTATCCACTGCGCTACAGAGTCGTACGCTTCGGTGCATACCGTTAAAGCTAATAACGAGAACATCGCATTCCGTCAAACACAGACTTGCGTCCGCTTCCTTTCGTTCTTTCACTGAAGAAGTAACGAAACCAATCCCACAGTTCCCATGCCATTGCAGCTCCGTATTCCACGATAGGATTTCTGATTCACGAATTTCTGATGACGCAGCAACATTTTTGAGTCTGCACAGAAAAGATGAGTGTGCATTTCTCCTCTTGCAGAGGGCGCCGCACAGCAAATCTTCTCCACCGGTGAGAAAATAACTGATAACTATTGGATTGCAAGCCGTTGGGAACATGCTTGGCAAGCCCATGGCAGAAGGAATACACACAAAACCGACAAAATAAGATGCATTTATTTATTGGCCACATGTACATTAATACAAGTGAAATTATTCTTTCTTCTTTCCTGAGAATGTTCTGGGACAGCCTGAAAATGTCGCCACCCTTCCGGCGCCAACATTGTAAATCAGTGGATATAAAGTGCAGCGATTGTTTCTTGAAAAGCAGATGCTTGAAAACTGAACTAAACGTTCACTCTGTTTCACTTCCACAGGTGCAGCCGGACCGGGTGAGAATCAGCGCATTTCACGATTAATTTGAAAAAAAATGTCGACCTGTCGCTTCCACCTGGGGTTGACTGCAATTCCCAGAGCGCAAAGCCTGCCAAGCGTTGCGCATGCGTACTTGGTTTACAAGGGTCGCGATTCCGCAGCGAATCGCTCTGCTGCCGGCGCGCCTGTGCCCCAGTGGTGCACAGAAGCGGCGGTTTGTGTTCTCCGCTGTGAGCCTTCCTCTGCCCCGCGGGCAGCGTAGCGGAGCCGGAAGAAGCTTCGCCTCGGAGCGCGGGGAGCAGCAGCCCCGCTCCCACCGCCCTAGGGTCCTTCATTCCGGTTTAAGTGGCGGCGCGGCCGCTGAGGCACCAGATCTGCAAGTTCCGTCCTGCTGCATGTCCTTCACACGGGGCAACCGTCTTTCCAGTGACGCCAGAAGCAAAGCTCCGCCCCTAGCCGGCCGTATGCTGGGACGGACATGCGCACTAAGACTGTCGGTTGCTGAAAGTAAACGCAGCAGGGGGAGCTCACGTCCTGAAGCGGCGCTCAAGGGCGCAAAGAAACAGCGACAGAGCGGATGAGGTGGGGCGTAGCGCAGAGGCGGACACACACTGAGAGGGTAAGGTCGCCACCGACACAGGAGGATGCAGGTGACGGTTGAATCAATACCTCTCATCTGCAGTCACTGGAGGAAGCACAATGCAGCTGAAATATTCTGGGAAAGGGCGGCGTTGTTTCAGGTCAAGGGCGGGGGGTGGTGTTTGGTGACAGGGCACGTTCATGCACAGACAGAGACAAACTTGCACAGGCGGTACAGCAGAGAGAGGGGCAGGCAGATCAGGGACTGTAAGAGCCATGATGTGACAGGAGTAAGTACACAGACGTAGCAGCAGGTGCTCCTGCAGCAATGAGGTCAGATGTTGATAACAATTGCTTGGTAATGCTGTTAATATGATGCTCTGTGCCTGCGATGCTGCTGTGAGATTTTTCATTGCATCTGTGCATATATGTATTTGTGCATATGACACTAAACCCAACTTCAACTTTGATCACCTGTCACAGAAAGCTTTTGGGGGAAGACTGAAAATGGGATGTAGTTAAATGGTAATTATAGTGAGATGCAGATGCAGAAGAACCCTGTGTGTGTGAGAGAGAGAGAGGGAGAGCGAGAGAGAGAGAGAGAGAGAGAAGCACAATGTGACGCATTCGTTTCATGATGACACAGACAGGAACACTGCCAGACAGAGGAAATAGTGCACAAGCATGTGCGTGGAAAAGAGAGAGGAGAGACAGATAGACAGGCAGGAAGACACGGCCACACACAATCTGAGGGACGGGAATACGTCAGTGGCAGAGAAAAATCGCCACACACAAAGGCAGGGACACTCAGAGACAGAGGCAGGTGTACTCACACACAGATGGACAGAGAGAGAATTGCAAATTCCAAGGCTGAAAATCTCCATGTCAGAAGTGGAGCTTTTTAAAGCAGTGTCACACTCACTCAGAGAAACAGTCAGGAATATTCAAGCAGATGCATATGCAGACAGTCAGCGTGTGGTGGAAGTCAACACGTTGACAGGTGCAGCACTAGAACAGGAATACTCACTGACAGGGACAGAAACACTCATGGACAGAGGCAGGTACATGCACTGATAGAGGGAAGGGCACACTTTGACATAGACACGGTCACACATGGACAGAGGCAGGTTCATTTACTGACAGAGGTAGGGACACTGTGACAGAGGCAGGGCCATTCATTGACAGAAGTAGGGACGCTCATGCAGAGAGACAGAGACGCTCAGATGCAAAGGCAAGGGTACTGAGAGAGACAGGTAGGGCCCCTCACTGACACATTGAGGAACATGTACTGACAGAGGAAATTATGCACAAACAGGCATCATAAAGGGAATGAGAGGGAGAAAGGTAGACAGACACAGGCCCACACAATTTGAGGGACAGGTAAACCGATTAAGAGGCTGACACTCTCAGTATCAGAGGTGAGGCACTTAAAGGCTGGGTCACGCCCACTCCGAGAAGCTCTCAGGAATATTCTGTGAGTTGTATAAGCAGACGCAGACACATTCAGAGGCAGGGATAAATCCACAGACTTGGACAGACACACCATGATAGATGCAGGGACAGAGACAGAGGCAGGGTCACTCACTGATAGAGGAAATCATGTGCAGATAGGCACGAGAAAAGGACGGAGAAATAATGTTAGGCTGATGCAGCCACACACAATTTGAGGGACAATTGTATACAGATCAAGGGAAAAGGAAGCACTTCACAGACAGAGGCAGGTGCACTCACACAGATGGAGAGACACAATTGTAAACCATTGCAGACACAATCAAATTCAGAGCAGGCACATTCAGTGCCAGAGGTAGAGCGCCAAAAGTCAGGTTCATGTCAATTCAGAGACACATGCAGGAATATTCAGGCAGCTGCAAATACATACACATTGTTACGTACCAGCAACAACAGAAACACACCGAGACATGTATAAGTGTTAAAAACTACTTTATTAATACCTACTTACGATAATAAGTAAAATAAAAGTAAAATTGTTAGAACGTTAGAAGTAAAAATGTTAAACCCCGAACATTAACCCCAAAAACTAACTAAACCTGTCGTGTGTGGGTGGCAAATTCCCAAACTCCACCTCCAGGAATGGTTCTTAAAGTTCAGTTCAGCATGCCATAAGTTGAAACATAAGTAAAGTCTTCTTCAACAACCACCGTTGTCTGGAGATAAAACGTAGATGCAGAGAGATAATAGAGAGTATCGTGGCTGTGACACCAACTACCTGCTTCCTTCTGCAGGTCAACAACCAAGCGAACTTCACTTCTTCATTTCGACGTGTCTGCCATACTCCAGAGCATCCGTGCCGTGGCCGTCCACACCAACTACCTGTTTTCCTCCACAGGTTACCGATAGAGTGTGGCTGGAGGATGGGGAGCAGCATTTTGAGGGAGTTCATGGTTCTGAGGGTTTGTGGGAAAAGCTATTGCACAGTCTGGTGGTTCTTGCCGGACGCACCGGAGCCTTCTTCCGGATGGCGAGAGTGCAAAGAGGTGGCGGGAGGGGTGAGAAGGGTCATACATTGCGATTGTGGGCTTTCTGAAACATCGGCCCGTATATGTGTCCGCAATGGAGGGTGGAGAGACGCCTCTAATCTTCTCTGCAGCTCTCACTATTCTCTTCAGGGACTTCCGCCCAGCGGCTGAACAGCTGCAGTTGACGTGTCTCATACAGTTATGCAGTTATTTGCTGCTCCGAGACTTCTGGCTGATATTCAGATCGAACGCCGGCTCATCCATTTCTAATGTGAGTTTGAAAGCTTATTTACGGAACGGAGAAAGTGTAGCAGCGGGTAAATGAAAAGCGAGGGTTGTGTTCGGTTACTGACACCTCGCTCAGTCCCTGCACTACATCATGCGTAAGTCTCAAACGCATCTTTCAACAACCTTCTGACAGCGGCAGTTGACAGTGAACCTGGCTCCGCATCATAACTCACGGAACGACGCTAACAGGTGTTACTTTCATTTCTCTGAACAAGAACGTGTGGTGAACCAAAAATGCGGGGTCTTCGGGAGTTCAGTTACAGGGAAAGATTGAACAGGTTAGGACTTTAGTCCTCGGAGCGCAGAAGAATGAGGGGAGATATGATAGAGGTTTACAACATGATGAGGGGAATAGACAGTTAATACAAGTAGACTCTTTCCACCTAGATTAGGAGAGATAAATACGAGAGGACATGGCTTCAGGGTGAAAGGGG
>JAUZTB010000062.1:40075163-40086834 GCA_034780895.1 Rhynchobatus australiae
TCTATTCTTCTTCATATCAATCAGACTCTCCTGAGCATCCAACATTAATGTATGATATTTTAAGAGATCTGAGGATTCCCCAACTATCGTGAAATGAATGTTCGAAATTCGATGCTCCCATTTCGGAGGAATAAATAAATAAATACATATTTTCAATGAAGTCGGGTACAGCACCCGGTCCTGATGGATTTGCAGCGAAATTTTAAAATCTTCTTCCGATATCCTTGTTCCCTGGTTAGCCAAAATGTTTAAAGGTGCCCTGTCAGTGGGAAAATTACCATAATCTTTTTATGAGACAACTATTTCTTTAATTCTTACAACGGATGAAGATCCCACTGATTGTGCATCTTATAGACCTATTTATTTATTAAATGTCGACCCAAAATATTCTCGAAAATACTGGCCTTTAGACTGGAAAAGGTTCTCCTACAAATTATCTCTGATGACCAGATGGGATTTATTCAGAATCGTTACTTACATTTTAATATTAGGATATTCATGAATGTTATATATACTCCTTCATCCCAAATTCCAAAATGTATTGTTTCACTGGATGCTGAAAAGGAATTTGACAGAGTCCAATGGGAATATATTTTCACTGCACTTCAAAGATTTAATTTTACTCCTAAATTTATATCCACGATTAAAATGATTTATTATACACCTTTGGCTTCAATACTTACTAACAATCACAGATCTCCTTTATTGAGGCTTTTTCGAGGCACCAGACAAAGTTGCCCTTTAGGCCCTTTATTTTTCAACATTGGTTTAGAACCCTTGGCTATTGCACTTCGGGATTCTTCTAATATATGTGGTATTACTCGCGGACAGAAGACTCATAAGATATCTCTTTACGCAGACGTCCTGTTACTTTATATCTCTAATCCGGATGAATCTATTCCCGCAGTACTATCACTATTAGATCAGTTTAGTATTTTCTCTGGCTCTAGACTAACTCTTAATAAGAGCGAACTTTGAACATTGAATATGCAAACCCCAATTTATAGGCAACTAACTTTTAGATTGGTAACATACTATTTTATTATTTAGGTGTTAAAATTGCCCAGAAGCATAATTACTTATTTAAAGCAAATCTATTGCCTTCATTTAACCATGTTTAACAATTATTCACGAGGTGGTCTCCACCGTCTCTACCACTGGTAGGACGAATTAACGCGGTTAAGATGAATATTTTACCAGAAGTTTCAGTTTTATTTCAAGCGATTCCAATTTTTGTCTCGAAATCCTTTTCTCATACGATTGATTCCGGAATTCTTTTACATATTTGACAGAATAAAAACACAAGATCAAGTAAGAAATATTTACAAAAACTGAAAAAAGATGGTGGCATGACCTTGCGTAACTTTAGATTATATTACTGGGAAATTGATATCAGATATTTAACTTATTGGATACAAAATTTAGATGTGATCCATTGACCTAAACGAGTACGTACACCTAGAGCACCAATCAGTTCTTGAACTTTCATTACTCTCAATTTTAGGAGCTTCATTCCGCTTTCCACTTACAAATTAAGTAAACATATGACTAACCCAATTGTTTAACACACAATACGAATATGGTTTCAATTTCGTAAATCTTTTGGATTGAATAATTTTAACTTGTTAAGTCCCATTCAATCTATTTTTTTTCATCAGAGTTGACTCAGGTTTTTCCATATGGAAAAGGAAGGGATTAGTCTACTTTCGTGGTCTATTTATTGATTACTGTTTTTCATCCGTTGTACAATTGTCTAACGCATATAATTTGCCGAGATTACCGAATACAAAGCAACTATACCCTCTTTTCAAGTTTCCCATCACATCCATTCCCCAGCCGGGCATTATGTGCGGCTGAATCCGGCTGCTCCGCCGGGGATCTGGGCAAATTTCACACAATCTCCAGTGTGGCTGCGTTATGTTTTCAACCAGCAGCAGGTGGCGACCCTGATACACTCACGCTGACTGGCAGGGTAATAAACAGAGGGAGAACCCTGGGCTGATTCACACACAACCAACATAAATTCGCTGCAGAAAGAGCAGGAAGAGTGACCAGGTCTCCAACCCACACTGATACCCGGTCATTAAAAAGTGATCAGCGACGCTCCAAGTTTGTCCAACTTCCACCATCAGCACATGCCCTCAAATCCAAGCAACATCCTGGAACTTCCGCACCCTCTTCAAACACTCTATATCCTTCCTGTAATGGTACAAAGAGAATTGAATGCAACACTCCAGGTGCGGCCGAACCAGAGTTTCAAACTGCAGAGACATAACTTCCCTGCTCTTGACCTGATGGACTTGACAAATGGAGCCAATAAGTGCCCTACACCTTCTTCACCGGCCTGTCAACCTGTGCAGCCACTGACATAGAGCTATAGATTTGTACCACAAGATCCCTCTATCCAACAACACCGTGAAGGGTCTTGTCATGAACAGGGTACAGTTACTTTATATTTGATCTCCCAAGGTGCAACACCGATCATTTCGCCGGATTAAACTCCACCTGTCATTTCTCGGTCTATATCTGCAACTGACCTATATCCCATTGTATCCTTTGTCAATCTTCAACACAATTCATAACTCTTCCAATCTTTTTATCGTCGGAAAATTTATCAACCGAACCATCCACATGTCCATCCACGTTTGTTTGTTAGGGCAGTGGGAAAATAATCCCACGTGTTCATTCATCTCGTTACTGGAGATCCAGTCACACTGGACCCTGCCACTTTATTCCAACCACACGCCTTCATTTTGCAGGTCCCATTCCACTCGCCTTTATTGTGATTTCTGCCTTATCCTTTATTGGGAATCCCAGGTTTTGTCGTTCTGTCCGTGAGGTGGGGAGGATTTATTGGTTTTGTAGAGGATTTTGGATTGTTGTGGTGTTGGAAGCATGGAAACATAGAAAATCTACAGCACGATTCAAGCCCTTCGGCCCGCAAAGTTGTGCCGAACATGTTCCAACCTTAGAAATTACTACCAATCCAAAAATCTCTTAAACTACCCGGTCGTATGCATCTCCACCACCATTACCACAGCCCATTCTACGCACTCACCACTCTCTGAGTAAAAAAAACTTATATCTGCCATCTCCTCTGTACCTACTCCCCAGCATCTGAAACCTGTGTCCTCTTGTGGCAACCATTTCAGCCCTGGGAAAAAGCCTCTGACTATCCACAAGATCAATGCCTCTCATCATCTTGTACAGCTCTATCAGGTCACCCCTCATCCTCCGTCCCTCCAAGGAGAACAGGCGGAGTTCACTCAACCTGTTTCATAAGGCATGCTCTCTCAATCCAGGGAACATACTTGTAAATCTCCTCTGCACCCTCTGTATTGCTTCCACATCCTTCCTGTAGTCAGGTGACCAGAACTTGTAGGCTATGTTCTTTTCCCCAGGGTGTTGGCTAGGGTTTACCAGGGTGTTGGCGAGGATTTGTCACGGTGTTGGCTATGGTTTGTTGTGGTGTTGGCTGGGTTTCATCGGGGTGTCCGCTGGGGCTGGAGGATATCAGAGTTGGAGTAAACGCTGGAGGTGGTGGTGACTTTTGGACATGTGGGAATGGTTGTGGTGTGAAGGTAGAGGAGGTAATTCGGATTGGTGGACGTGCCAATTGGAGTTGGCGGTATCCTGACCTGTGTTAGGAGAGGGTGTCCAGGGCTCTGTCTCTGTACATGGACATCTATGTAGGGATGGGTGTGGGTTATATTACAGGTTATACTCTGGGAACTGGGTGTAGGTGTACAGGGGGAATACACTGGAGGGTATGTGGGATCAGAAGGGGTGCCTATTCGCTGGCCTGTGTGAGGGGAAGGTGCATAGGATCCCACTATGGGTGCATTGGGATGTCTGTAGGAAAGCGGGGAATAACTGTTTTGTGGTGTATTGATCTGGGACCTGTGTGAAGTGTTGTGTGGGACCTGGTGAGTGTTTCGGTGGCTCTGTATGCGAGTACGTGTCAGGTATTGGGGGTTGCCTGTTGCTTCGCCTGTGTTGGGGGAAGCTGCCAGGACCCCACTCTACATATAAAGAGATGTATGTACGATGGAGGGGTGTTGCATGTGGCATGTGTGAGATGAGCTTTATGGGACCTGGGTGTATGTATACCAAAGGGAGATACAGCGACGTGTAAGTGGGATCAGAAGGCTGGCCTGTATCAGGAAGCTGTCTCAGACACTAGTATATGTAAATAGGGATGCATGTCGGATGGCGTGCTGGAACGTGTCATGTGCTGTCAGTAGAGCAGCTGAGACCCGGGTGTAAGTGTTTGGGGGGTTCGTCCGGGTGTGTATTTGGGGTAAGATGGTGTGTGTTTCCTGGTCTATGTTGGGAAAATTTTAAAAAATTTTGTCTGGAACCCCAACATAGATGTACAGGGATGTATGTGAGGTTGGGAGGGTGGGGGGAGGTACATGTTAACCGGTCTATGGGTCAGGGTGTGAATGTGTGGGAGTGTATGGGAGTGGATGCTGGATGAGGGGGAGATCTTTCTTGACATTGGGTCCCCGATCAGAATCAAATTATTTAGAAGCGTGTGACCCTAGTCTTTCTTTCTAAGCCGAATTTACTGGGCACAATTGTGCCCTTTTAGTTTTTGTTAAAGACTTGGGCATTGGGTTGTAATAACTCAATCCATTTCTCCTCTGCTCTCTTTGTCTGGGAGGTTGACCAGTTCAGGTTAGTTTCCGGGCCCAGGATCTATTAGGACTGGATCCCGTGCTGCTGGAAATGCCTGCTGACAGGTCTGCTCTGATCTTGCCCTTTAATAGTACTGAGGTGCCCTGTGAGTCTAACACTTAGGCTGTTCCCTGTTTCTCCTCTGTGTGAGATGTGGCATTCTTTGCATTGAATTGCATAGACTAGATTCTGCTCTATTCGGGCCCATTTTCCTGTCGCTCTGTTGTGTATGTTTTTGTTATTTTTAAATGTTTACATGTTCGACAGAGTCTCCCACCGCAGACTGGAGCTGTGTACAGTTTGGTACTAACTGACAGGTCTCTCAGATTATCCGCCCTTTTAAAGCTGACCCTATTGTGAATTCTCTCAGTGAACTCACCTCCCCCTGCAGTGGTTGAAAGTGGGTCTTAATTAGTGTGTGGATACTGATGGTAATCCTTCTGTACCGCGTTATCAGAGGTAGCATAGATGTTGCCCTGTTCTGTGGCCTGGGGCTTGTGAGGCCTCTCAAGAAATCTGATCTGATGTGCCTGAGTTTGCGTTTACTTTAACCTCTCCGTCTTGGTGCATTGAAGAGGATAGTGGCCTGTCTGAAATCCACCTTCCCACTGATGACGATGCCCCTGAACGTCTGTTTTGGGTGATGGCTTCCTGTGTGCAGGAGGGTATGAGTGTCTGTTGTCCAGAAGAATACTTGATGCGCTAGTTTCTGGCTACCATTTTGTGCTGCCAGTATGAAAACGGCAGTATCCAGCAAATCTACTTTCTCTTTACTTGTGATGGCCTTCACTTTTATGGCGGGTTGATGAGTATTCAGTATTTGGATGAATTGTTCGAACTCTCCGAATGCATCCAGATATCTGTGGAGCCAATGTTTTGTTTGGGACATTTCGAGAAGACTGTCTCTTTCCACTTTGCCATGTTGGCATCGGCTGCGTCAGGATTCTTTCTCATCGTCGTGCCTTTGACATGGAGGTAGAAATCATCATTGAATTCAAAGTCATTTTTTGTCAGGCTCAGCTGGAGGAGTTTAACTCAGGTCTCGTCTGCCCTCTCCGGGTCTAGGTAATTCTGCAGGATCTCTCTGACTGTATGTATGCCCCTGTCTGTCTCTATACTTGGACATAGATTTCAATGTCCATGGTGGAATTACGGTGTCGGGGTGTGCTGAGAGGGAATTGATTATTTGGACGATGTGGTATGTGTCTTTGATGTAATTGGGATGTTTTTCTGACAGTGGATTGAGGAAGGGGTCAATGTATTCTGCTCTCATGTGGGACTCATTGCTACAGTCTGATACGATGGGCCTTCCTGTCGGCACTCCTCCGGGTACGGTCCACGTGTCCAGGTGCATGTGCATTTTGATGAGAATGTATAACTTTCTCGCCCGGGCTTGTGTCCCTTTCAGGTGTTCGAATTGAGTTCGAATTGCACCTTCTGAGCTGCTCGGGAACGTATTTAATATCCTGTTGAATTAGGGTTAGGGTCAGGTGAAGAAGCTGTCCCTAGATCGTTGAGTGAGTGTCTTCATACTCCCTGGTGAGGGTCCTCAGTGATGGATGCCGTATTCCTGAGGCACCGGCTCTGGAAGATGTCCTCAATGGTAGGGAGGGTTTTGCCGCTGATGGTGCTGGCTGAGTCCACAACCTTCTGCACCCTCTTTCGATCCTGTGCATTGGAGACTCCATACCAGCAAACAGTAAGAATAATTTTCACCGTTCTTCTGCAGAACTTTCCCAGACCCTCTGTTGACATGCCAAATCTCCTCAAACACCAATCGAAGCAGAGCCGCTGGTATGCTTTCTTTGTGATTACAATAGAGACACCTAAATAGCTCTCTCTGGATTCCATGGGACCATTTCTGTAACAATAAGCGGGTTGTATTAGCCAGAAATTTTAATTTCTGAGGTATTCCCCGGTCCTTAACCGGATCAGGTCTAATTGTGGGGGAGTTAGGTAGTATCCAGCAGAATTTGATTGGGTGAGCCTCCTTGAAGCGAAAGGAAAGATTCGCAAGCGGGAAGCCTTTAAGAGTGTGATATCAGGTGTCCGGGAGCAGCATGTTCGTGTTCTGGTGAAGGGTAAGCCCCCTAGAGTAACCCTCCCCTTCCTGTTTCTATGTTCTACCCATGTGGTATCTATCCCCCGAGAATGTCATCGCTGAGCATTGCTGTTTCGTCGTCCCTTTTCAAAAAGGCGCCGCCTCTTCACTTTTACCTGTTCCTCTGCATCTCAAACTGGAACAGTTCCAACAGTCCTGGAACTACCAGTCCTGCCCTTCTCTCAGCCGTGTTTCTTGTAGATCAAAAGCATCGGAGTCCACAGCCAATCCATGCCCTGAGATCGCTTGCCTTGCATGTTACACCTCGGGCACCGAAATAAATGTCGTTTAATTGGGTCTTCCTGATATTTAGATTTGCCCTCGCTGGCATTATCCCAAGTCATGGTCCTGTTCGGAATCCCACTCACTGCGAATCTGGTTTTATTCCCCACCCCCTGCCCCCGGTGTACCACTGACAAATTTTCCCTGCAAGGATATTGGTCCCTCTCTGGTTCAATGCAACCTCTCCCTCTTGTACCAGTCTCCACGACCCCAGAAGAAATCACAGTTGACCCTGTTTATGAATCACTGCCCCTGAACTAGCTCCTCAGCCAAGAATACGCTTCTTGACGCTGTATTCCATCTCCTCTGCCTCATCACCAGTACAATGACCCCCAATCCTCTCTGTACCCTCCCCAGTCAAATCACACTCCTAATAATCTCTGCACCCTCCCCTGTCCAATCATAACCCACTTCCCCTACCCCTCTGGTGGACTCACCTACCACCTGTCAGACTGTGCTCCTCCCCCTCTCCGACCTTCCTACACTTCATTCTGCCCTCTTCACCTGCAGTCCTGATAAAGGCCTCGGCCTGAAACATTGTCTGTTTATTTCCCTCCAGAGATGCCGCCTGATCTGCTGAGCTCCTCCAGCAGTGTGTCCGTGTCCCGAGCTTCCAACATCTGCAGAATCACCGGTGCCCACCTCCTGTCCAACCTGGACCCCATCCCTCCTGTAACACCTGTATCCTGGAACACTGAGCTGCCGGTCCGGCGCTTCTTCAGCCGTGTTTCCTTTATGACGATAATATCCCAGTATTCAGAACCAACAACCGTGCTGAGTCGTCCACCTGGCTGGTTCGGCATCTTGCATTGAACTAAATCGGTTTAATACAGCTGCTGCTCCTTTCCCTCTGCACTGTCCTCTCCTGGGAGATGAACTTGCTCTCGTTGGTTGTAGGATTTGCCGCCAAACTCTCATCGGTCTGTCTCCTGCTCAGCTTCCCAGCCCTCTGCCGGTGTTGTTTAAACACTCCGGAGTAGCTCCAGCAAATCTCCCTCCCACGATACTGGTGCCGCTCCTGTTCGGTTACAACGGGTCCCTCTTGTGTATAGTTGTGTGTAATGTGTGTTTAATTTATTTTTCTCTCGTGAATGTTGCTCACATGATGCAAGCTGTTGGTAATAGCTGGGATGTCAATATCGTCGGCATGGACTCGTTGGGCCGAAGGGCCTGTAAACATCAAGTCTTGCTCTGCAGCTCTATGTGCCTCTGTTGATGCTGCAAGTCTGATTTTCGTGCCACCTGTGCATTCATCTGCTTGTGCATAAGGCAATAAACTCGACTTGACTTTTGTACAGATCCCCTCTGCCCCATAAGGGATCCCAATGATCCAAGAACCTTAATCTCTGCCCCCGCACCAGGTTCTCAGCCACATCTGGCCCATCTTTCTGTTTCTGACCTCACTGTCACGTGACACTGGAAGTAATCCAGACACCACTACCTGTGTGGTCCTGCCTTTTAGCCTGTTCCCTGATTGATAATTGGTTTATTGTTGTTAATTGGAATAGACACATGTTACGGGGTGCAGTGAAAAACTTTTGTTTTGTCTGCTGTCCAGACCGATCGTTCCTTACACAAGTACATTGAGATAATACAAAAAAACCGAAAAAACAACAACCTAATGCAGAATAAAGTGTTTCTGTAGCAGGGAAGGTGCACTCCGGGCAGAAGATTAGGTGCAAGGGCCGCGACGAACTCGATTGTGAGCTCAAGAGTTGATGTTTTACGTATGAGAGGCTGGTTAAAGAGTCTAATCATAGCGGGGGAGAAGCTATCCTTGAGCCTGGTGAAACGTGCTTTCCGGCCTCTGTATTTTCCACCCATTGGGGAAGAGGGCGACAAGAAAGAATGTCCGCGGTGGGTGTGGTCTTTGATGATGCTGGATATTTTGCCGAAAACGCGAGGTGTGGACCTTCCAGGGAAGGGAGGCTGGTTTCCGTAACGTACTGGGCTGTGTCCAACACTCTCTGCACTTTGCTGCAGTTACGGGCAGAACAGTTGTCATACAACCCGTGATGTATCGGGACAGGATGATCTCTCTGGTGCATCTGTAAAATTTGGTGCAGAACGTGGTGAATTCTGGAAATCCAACGCATTGAGTTATTACTTGACTGTGAATGAGTGTCAGCCATTGAACACAGGCTGGGTCAATGCTGTAATTCGATGTCAGGTGGGACGCAATTTTGGAAAGCATGTGCAGAGAAAAGATACTCCTCAGAAATTTACAAGCCTGCCTCCATTGATCCCTTGATTTGAAATTATTGGTCTCCATCACTGCCTCCATCCCATCACCAGACTTGGTTCCTGATCCAGCACCCAGACAACTTCAAATTTCCAAGAGCATTTTGGACCCAGAAGCTATTTGTTTGTGCGTGAGCTGCTGCGGTGGAGGTGCAATGGGCGGGGACAGTTTGCATCACTGTGCTGCTGCCTCAAGTGAGATTAATTCCCAGAAGCTCCCGCCTCTCGCTTTCACTGGCAAAATGTGTCACCTGTTGACCAGGTTCCGAGGTCAGTCGTGGGCTTGTTCAGTTTGGAGACGGGTTGTGCAAGAGGGGGAGTTGATTCCAACATCTGTTGAGCGCTGTAATTCCGACTGGGGTCTGGGGATGTTGAGACTTGGGGAATGAGGAGCAAACGTGAGACGTCAGGTGACTGAGCCGCTGGAAGCTCAAGGCCAGAAACCCATTAGGGTGGTACTGCAGAACAGGAATAATGGAGATAGGAGAAGCGCAGGGCGGGGCAGGTTCAGGGAGATGTGTTGCTGTCTGGCGAGGTTGTTGATATTGGTGAGGGGTTGATGGGGTCAGAGCTCCCGAGGTTTGCCTGACTCCTTGTTCAGTGAAGAAACATAGAACATTATATCATAATACCGGCCCTTTGGCTCTCGAAGCTTTACCGACCTTTAATCCTGCATAACATCTGTCTAAACCTTCCCTACGACATTGCCCTCCATTCCTCTATCAGTCATGTGACTATATAAGAGTCTCTTAAATGAAACGAAAGTATCTGACCCACAAGCTCTGGGGGCAGTGCGTTCCACGCACCCACCACACTCTAAATAAACAACTTACCTCTGGCATGCCCCCATACCTTAAAACTATGCCCCCTTGTGTTAGCCATTTTCGCCGTGAAAAAGTTTCTGACTGTCCACTAGATCTATGCCTCTTATCATCCTGTACACCACTATCAATTCACCACTCCTCCTTCTCTCCAAAGAGAAAACCCCAGCTCACTCATCCTTTCCTCATCAGACATGATCTCCAATCCAGTCAGCATCCTGGTGAATATCTTCTGCGCCCTCACCAGTGCTTCCACATCCTTCCTGTAATGAGGCGGCCAGAACTGAACACAATATTCCAAGTGTGGTGTAAACAGATTTCTACAAAGCTGCAGCAGTACCTGGCGGCTCTTGAACTCAATACCCCGACTAATGAAGACAACACACTATACGCCTTCTGAACAACCCTATCGACTTGCGCATCAACCTTGAGGGATCAACGACATTGTCCCCTGTAACCCTCTTTCCCTCCACACTGCTAAGAGTCCTGCCATAAACCTTGTATTCAGTCTTCAAATTCGATCTCACTAAGTGTATCACTTCACACATTCGGGTTGAACACCATCTGCCACTTCCTATCCCAGCTCTGGATTCTATCGATGTCCTGTTGTAATATACAGCACCCTTCTATACAATATGCACCCTTCTATACAGCACCAACCTTATATCATCAGCAAACTTACTAACCCACCCATGCACATCCTCATCCAAATCATTTATAGAAATCACAAAGAGCACGGGTCCCAGAACAGATCCCTGCGGAACACCACTGCTCAGCAACCTGCAGGCCAAATCCGCTCCATGTACCACCACCCTCTGTCTTCTTTAGGCGAGCCAATTCTGAATCCAAACATCTAAGTTTCCCTGGACCCCATGCCTCCTGACTTTCTGAATGTGCCTTCCATGAGGAAACTTAACTAACGCCTCAAGAAAATCCATGTTCACCATCTTCTCTGTTCTACATTCATCAATGTACTTTGTCACATTCTCAAGAATTCAATCAGACTCGTGCGGCACCACCGGCCCCTCACAATGCCATGCTGCCTGTCACTAATCAGGGTTTACTTCTCCAAATACGCATAAATCCTGTCTCTAAGAATCTTCGCCAGTAATTTGCCCACCACTGAAGTAACTCTCTCTGGTTTGTAATTCCCAGGGTTATCCCTACTCCCTTTATTAAACAAAGGAACAACATTTCCAACCTTCCAATCATCTGACACTGATCCTGTGGTCAGCGAGGACGCAAATATCATCGCCAAAGGCCCAGCAATCTCTTCCCTGCTTCCCGTAATAACCTTGGATATATCCCATCCGGCCCCGGTGACTCATTTACCCTCATGTCTTTCAAACGTTCCAGCATATCCCCTTCCTCACATCGACATGCACTGGCATATCCGCCTGTCGTACGCCATCCTCACAGACGTCAAGGGCTCTCTCTCTCTCTGTCTCTCTGTCTCTCTGTCTCTCTGTCTCTCTGTCTCTGTCTCTCTCTCTCTCTCTCTCTCTCTCTCTCTCTCTCTCACTCTCTCTGTCTCTCACTCTCTCTC
>JAUZTB010000062.1:40144581-40161622 GCA_034780895.1 Rhynchobatus australiae
CACACACACACACACACACACACACACACACACACACACACACACACACACACACACACACACACACACACACAATTAAAAGGGACACTCACTAATAGTCCTAGTCCGTAACATAACCCAAAAACTGCAGTGATTGGGTGAGATTGGGTCAACTGTACTGTATTCAATACAGTTGAAATATTGTCAGAAATGTTTTTCTAATATGTTTCCAAAAAAGAATCGGACCAAAACATATGTGTCAGGGAAGCCACCTCCGAATTACATCTGCCACTTATCGGATTTATATGGCATTTAAAAACGGGCTGTCTTGTCTTTCGAAATGTGGTTCTTGTGAATCACCTTAAATTGCATCAACGAGTGTCTGCTACACATTAAAAATGTATTAACTAATTGAAGAATTTTCCTCCATATCTCTGTGGGTAAAAGTACCTGGAGCTCTGTTTCCCATTCATTCTTCGTTTTCCTCAAGTGTCTCTGGGCGTTTTTCATAATTAGATTGTAGCGGCGAGCTACGGATAAACGAAACTCACTTGTGCGGTTGAAGGTTGTTGAACAAGAGCAATGAATTTCTCCCTACCGGCGCTTATATCCAGTTTAATAGTCCCGTGCTCTCGTCGCTTTGCTGACGTCACGCCGGTCAGCTGACTTTTGCCGCGCGCAGGCTTACATCAATGTTAATGTAGACGTTGGGCCCGGCGCCATATTGGGCCGGGGAGCTCCGTCGACGGAAGCCGCCGCGGAAGCCGGTTCGGAGCAGGTAGGTGCTTCGCCACAAGATCATAAATTATCATTATCAATCCCTTCTGATAGCCATTAAAGGCCATTTTTTCTCGTAATTTGAATGTTATATGGAGTCGGGAAAGAAGGTACAGTAACTTTAAAAACGAATCTAATCTACAAGTATCGAAAAAAAGTGTGGTTTGGGGAAACTGTTTATTAGACAACCGTTCCAAAGATTAAAAAAACAGTTATCAATAGATCACGGAAACATGCTCTTCCCTTCATTTTTCAACTATCTATTCTGGATAGTTGAAAGAAAAAATCAGTTTGAATGGGGCTTGATAAGTTAAATTTATTGAATTCAAAGAATTTACGGAATTGAAACCATATTCGTAACTATTGGGTTAGTCATATGTTTACTCACTTTAGTAAGTGCAAGAGGGAGTGAAGCTGCTAAATTAGAAACTAATGAAAATCCTTGAACTGATCCATACTCAAAGTATACCCATTTGGGATATTGAATTACATCTAAATCTTGTGCCTAAAGAATTAAATATCTGATATTATTTACCCAGTAATATAATCTAAGGTTAGGCAAAATCATGCCACCATCTTTTTTTAAAAGTTTTGTCAATATTTTTTTTTTACTTAACCTTGGTTTCTTTATTCAGCCATATATCTGAAAGAATGTTAGAATCAATAGTATCAAAAAGAAACAGATTTCGGTATGTAGGTTGGAATCCTGAAATAAATATGGAAATTTTGGTTAAATATTCATTTTAACTGCATCAATTCGGCCTGTCAATTATCGGGGTAATGGGGACCATTTCCTAAATAATTGCATAACGTTATTAATTTAAGGTAACAAGTTAACGTTAAACAGGTCCTTCTGCTTCTTGGTAATTTTAACACCCAAATACGTAAAATGCTCTGGGAAAACTCAATAGTCGCGCTATTGATTTGGCGACTACCCAGGCGGATTATGGAAGGACTGGTGTTACACCTTCTGCAATTCCATGGGAACGTGGCAGGGGTCAGGGAGGGATGGGCGGGGCAGGGGGCTCGGGGAAGTAGTCACTGCGGAAGGTGGAAAGACGTAGGGCAGGGAAGATGATTTCTTAATCTCTGTTACAACACCTCTTGTCATCCAAGTTTCCAGAACCTTACCATCCTTGTCTTTTCTCCGTCCTGGAACATCTGGAACATGTCGGCCCTGAATTCTGATCAGTCGGTTTTCAGACTATGTCCAGCTGGCAAATGTGAACTTGCCCGAGAACAGCTGCCATAAATCTACTCTCGCTAACTCCTACCGAATGATACGCTAATTGGTCTTTCCTCGATTTAGCACTTTCTACCGAGGTCCAGACTTAATCATCCACGGCTGTCTGAATTGTTCATGAGTTATGATCATTATTCCCAAAATGCTCTCCCACTGACTCACCAATCTCCTGGCCAGGCCCGTTTTCCAATACAAGGTCGAGTATGACCTCTCCTGCTCTGGGACGATCCAGATCCTGAGTCAAGATATCCTTTAAGATGAGGCTTATAAACCCTGCCGCTTCTGAGCCTCTTGCACAGTGGAAGCCCCAGTCAATATTGGGGAAGTTAAAGTCTCCCACAAAGACAACCCTGTTGCTCTTGCACCTTTCTATATTCTGCCGACATATCTATTCCAACGTCTCCCTTTGGCCGGGAAGAGGACAAAAGCACAGCCCCATCATTGTGATTGCACTTTCCTTATTTTGAGCCCGACCGATATTCTCTCAGACGAGCCCTTCAGTTTGTCCACTCTGAGTGCAGCTGTAACGTTCTCCCTTATCAGTGGTGCTGGTCCTACACCTCGTTGACGAACTGCTCTGTCACGTTCAAACATCAATACTCGGGAACGTTGAGCAGCCAGTTCTGTCCTCTCTCCACCAAGTCTCTGCATTGGCCACAGCATTATTTTTCAATGCCCACCCTCGATATCCCTCTCTCCCTCTCACAACGCATCCTCTTTGCCCTTCTCCCTTCTCTCTGCCACTCTCCACATCGGTCCACTTCAACGTTGCCCTCCTTCTCTCGCTTTCTCACACTGCCTATCACACACCTCCATCGTTTCCCTCCGCTGCCTCTCCCTCTCTCCCTACCGCGCCGCACACTCTTTTCCCTCATCTTCCTCTCACTCCCTCACAGGTGGATAATATATAATAATTGACAGGACACACCTGCCCCCGCGACAGGGGGTGTATCTGCTTGTACCGAAGTGTCAATCACGGAGGATCTCCAAACATCTTCATTTCCAGATCTTGGAGAAAGACTGGCACCGCCAGGGACTTTCTAGAGTCGGGTGTGGGGTGAGTGTTTGGGAAGCGGTGTGCACTGTTTACGTTTGGAAAACAGTGGTGAAATAATATCAGTGTGGCGACGGTGCCGTCAATCTCAGTGTCTGGAAAAACGTCGGCCGTGATGGGGGAGATCCTATGAGTTGGACGACACTATGGAAGGCAGTCGCATAACCGGTCCCAGTGGGAAAGTTACACCAGCCGGACCACACTGAGGGATATTCGACAGTGGACTCGGAGGACGGTGATACCAGTTGGACAATAAAAATAATGGTGATTAAAACGACTGATCCCAGGTTGAAGCTTACACCCGACCTGTAACCATCACGGAACGAGATCGATACAATTGTTTCCGGTCAAGTTTACAATTTAACGGACCCACAGCACAGGTAGATTGGAATAACTGGTTCCAGGGCGGAGTTTACAGCAGATGGTCAACACGGTGCAAAGAGATGGGATGATTTGTCTCACGTCTGGAATCTTTACCGAACTGGACCCCACCACGGAAATTAACCCAAGGTGAAGCTCACACCGGAAGGTCCCCACTGAGGAGGAAGATGGAGACATTGAGGAAATATATCAGGGATCGCTGTGATGATCCTGATGCCCCGGAGCTGGGACAATCCGTCCGGGACTGACACCTGGGAGATCAGGCGGTGGGTGATGAGCTGGAACCTGGACTTGTGGCACTGCGGCCGCCTCTGGGTTGTGCTCATGGGGGTGGGGCGGCTTTAGTAATGAATTGAAGAACAAAGAAGACCGGATATTTCACCGCGCTCTTTACCTGCTCCCTGAACTTGGACTGAGTCACCCCGTAAATAAATGCATTCGTGCAGCAGCTGAGATTACTCAGAAAATACCCAACTTCTTTGACGATAATCTGGGAGTCATTTAAATCTGCTCCTCTTCCTGAGATCTCAGAATACAAGAATGCTACCACATTCGACAGCCGCAGGAGGATGAAGCTGCTGGAGAGGGTGAAGAGGAAAACCACAGACCTCCTCCTGCTCTCCATCTCCGGGTCACTACGGTTCTCCCCCTTGCACTGACCCAGCAGCCCCTCGCGGACCCGATTTACCACGAAGATGTGCCGGACTGTCAGAGCATTGAGCAGCAGAATTAGAGCGAAAGGGAGCAGTGGAGTTAAAACCGCATGGAACCAGTCATATCCCACCCACACGGGGTCAGTATAATAGCTGTCCTTTGATACACAGAACCATGGAATGTTGTCGGTGATCCCTGCGGGTTCAAATTTGAAGTAGCGAGGAACGTTCTTCAGAAACAGAAGAACGTCGGTTGTTGTCAGAACCACAGCCGCAGTTTTCCCGGGGCAATATTTTGTTTTCAGCTTCTGGCAACAGACGGCGACAAACCGATCAAAGGTGAAAGTGACGGTGAACCAGACAGAACAGTCGGTGGCTGTAAAATTCAGTGCATCGATAACGCTACACACAGGGGCGATGTCCAAAAAAATGAGTGGAAAGTAATGATAATTGATCTGAAACAAAATGACCTCAGTGACGAGGACCAGTAGATCCGCCGCTGCCATGGCCACCAGGTAGCAAGTGGTGCAGGTGGAGAGGCCGCACTTTCCCCGGGACAGGATCACAATCGCCAGTAAATTCCCTGGAGAAAGAGAAGAGAGAAGGCACTGAGCATCACTGAACACATTCTCCGGGTCTGAAAACCGGGTCGGGATTCAGCTGAAGATCAGGAGAGTTGGCAGTCGGGACGTAGCTGAAAGCCTGTCTCCAACCTCCTCCAACCTGAGTGCTTCAGTAGTGAGGTGATAAGGTAAACGGTGAAAGGTAAACAGCGGGGCGGAAACGAGCTGCCATCTGGTAAAAGAGGTGGAATGACCGTTCCAATAATTAATCCTGGTTAGAATCTCTGATGGAACCGGTATCACAGATATCATCGCATTCAACCGTGTGTATCCACTTCCTGGAAACTCAGTGTATGATGGGACCGAGGAAGGTTTCAGAGGCAAGGCGGGGACAACTAGTAGCCGGCAGCAGTGGCTCCGTCAATGCATTAATTCCACATTGAGTTCAGTTCGATAGTCACACTCCAGCAGATCAGTAGACAATTGATCAGGAAATCGAATCGAATAATTGACCAAGAGACAGTGGAATCTGAACGTGACAGACTCCACCGTGAGTTGTGTCCACAGTATCAGGTGTTCAATCTTATCAATAACTCAGCAACAGTGAACTTCACAATGTAAAACTCTCCCAGGCACACCTTCCCGGGGAGATGCATGTCCGGAGCACTGGTACAGCTCTGAGCAAGGTGCAACGAAAGGCAAGAACAACAGTCGAGTGGATCCCGTGAGTCAGAGCAAAAAGAGGTTTCTCTTTAGTTGTCAGAAGATGAGAGAAAAAAAAACAGAATACTGAATTGACAGGATCGACATTACTGATGTATTTTTGTACAAGTATCATCAATAACATGGTCAGAAACAGGTGTTCACAGGTTAACACGCAGAGATACAAAACATGAATTACTCTCCTCACTTACCAGGAACTCCAGTGGCGGTAATGATCACGTACAATATTTTCTCCACACTGTAGTACCTTGCCAGTATTTTTTCTGCCCAGCGATGAGTACCTGTGTGCGGAAAGTCATTTCTTGGAATGAAATGTTGAGACAGAGCAGACCAGGGGTTTAAAACCATTAGCGATCTCCACGGGGACAGGGAGATTTCAATAGAGTTAATAATGTGGATGTTCAAATTATTAACAAACCAATTACGTCAGTCAAGTAAAATGCCCGCTGTGACAGTTTGTGATTAAAGATGCATTTATTGATTTGTCACATGTGTATCGAAACATCCCGTGAGCTCCTTTTTTTAAGTCTCTGAGAATTCCCGGTCCATGTCACTTTCAACGTTCTCACCTTCATTCAGTCTTTCGACACTCTGTATCTACTTGTACAGTTCATGACCCAAGCTCTGACTATCACTCAGCTTCCCATCCCCCTGCCAAACTTGTTTAAAGCGCCCCCAACAGTTCCAGAAAACCTGCCTGCAAGAATATTGGTCCCCCTCCACTTCAAGTGTAAACCCGTCCCTTTTCTACAGGTCATACATTCCCCAGAAGAGATCCCAATAATCGATAAATCTGAAACACTGCCCTTTCCACCAATTTCTCAGCCACGCATTCACCTGCCAAATCATCCTATTCTTATCCTCATGGCATGAGGCACAGACAGCAATCCAGAGATCACTACCCTTGAGGTCCTGCTTTTCAGATTCAAACCCACCTACCGATATTCCCTCTTCAGGACACCATCTCTTTTCCAACCTATGTCATTGGTACCAATACATAGCACGATGTCTGGCTGTTAGCCGTCCCCCTTCACAATGCTGTGAGCTCGATCTGAGACGACCCTGACCCTGACCCTGGCACCAGGGAGGGAACATACCATGCGGGAGTCTCTTTCATGTCCACAAAAGTTCAGGTCTGCCCTCTTACTGTGGAAACCCCATCACTAAAGCTCTCCTCTTCCCCCCACCCCACTTCCCTTCTCCACCCACTGGTATGTGTAGATACCAATCCAATTTTCCAGCACTTAGTCGGAAACTTCTCTGCCTTGGCTATTCAAATGCATGACCAGCTGCCTCTGATCTGTTGTCAGCCTTCACCACCCACGGAGATTCCTGATGTCAGGGCGTAAACACATCCTTAGATACCCTCAAACCCGCTGGAATTCACATTAAACAAATACCCTCTGGTCAGTGCCACCTTTGCCACCGGGATGGGTTGCTCGTTACCGAGCCCATCCACGCATCGCATATCTCAGCATTCCACCATTGCGTCTCCCTTAGTTTGTTCTGCGGTAAGGAAATCAAACCCAACCATTCCAGTCTCTCCTTAAAACTAAACGTTCCTTCCGAGGCTGGGAAGACACCAACATACTGGTGTCTTACGACTGCACTCTCATCCAGTTACGCCTGTCGTATACTGTGGTCACCAGAAATGCACATGAGTTTCGTGGGTGGACCAATGCTTCAAAAGTAGCAATAAGCATTCCTTGTTTTTTCAACCTACATTGTGGCAGGTAATGTCAAGTGTCCCATTTGCCTTCTTCACCTGAATTAGAAGAGTTGAGGTTTGGACAACGATTCAATGGACCGGGCTTCTTTTTACTGGAGCGAAGGAGATTGAATGATGACCTGAATATTTAAGAGAGGCACAGATGGAGGAGCCAATCAGAATGTTTTCCCCGCATCAGGGGAAATAGAAGTAAGACTATACTGGTTTAGGATCAGCGAAACTTGATTTGTAGAAGTTCAGAGGGCACAGTTTAGTTTCCTCGCAGAGAGCTATTGATACCTGTACCGTGCTGCCAGAGGGGATGGTGGTCTCAGATACAATCACGGCGTTTACGATGGATTCTGGCAGATAGTTTATTAGGCAAGATACAGAAGGATACGATGTGATGGGGAAATTGGGATTCATGCAGATCAGGAACGAAGTTCGGTGATAACATTCCGGGCTGGAACCTGAGCTGATGACTCTGGATCTACTCGACCCGTGGCGCTGTCTTCATGGATCTATGGAACTTCAGACTTGGTGCTGTGTACTCTCCAGAAATCCCTGCGGCCCTGCCATTCATGTTGTATGTCCGACCATTATTAGACCCCAACATGCAACACCTTTCATCGACCAGAATTCACTTCCATCTGCCTCTTGAACTCTTTTTCCTCAGCTAATCGGGAAAGACATCTACCTCCTGTGCCATAACGATGAACTTTTTTTTACTTTTTTTATTAATTCCACATAGACAATAGAGAGTACATGAATCATAAAAAAAGACAGACTAGGACTGAATGCAATGTCTTGAAGCACACTTAAAGTCGCAACACCCAGAACGGAAATAAAAAAAATGATAAATCGATTGTAAATCAATCCAATACATTTGAAATAATGTTAAAAATGTCCTTCCAATATATTTTTTACAAAGGAGGACAGGACCAAAACATGTGTGGTGTCAAAGAGGTGACATTCGATTTCCATCTATCACATATAGGATTTATATGATTATAAAAAAAACAAGCAAGCTTATCTTTGGAACCACCTCAAACTGCATCAACGAGTGTCTGGCACACATTGAATGAGTATTAAATAAATGAAGAATTTTCTTCCAAGTCTCTGTTGGTATAGATGTCTGGAGTTCGCTTTCCCATTCATTCTTAATTTTGTCCAGTGACTCTGGACGTAGCTTTATAATTAAATCATGAATTATTGCTATCAAACACTTCTGATAAGGATTGAGACCTATTTTTTCAGCAGTTTCAGTTTTGTAAGGTATCGGAAAAAAGTGTATACTAGCTTCAAAAAAATCTAATCTGCAAATATCGACAAAAGTGTGATCTAGGCAAATTGTATTTTTCAGACAATTGTTCAAAGGATGAAAAAGAGTTATCAATGAATAGATTTCCATATGGAAAAAGATGAGTCATCTCTGGATGGATGAAAGCAAAACATAGATTGGTTGGGACTTGAGAAGTTAAATTTATTTAGTCCAAAAAATATGAAATTGAAACCATATTCATATTGTATGTTCAACGATTGGGTTAGTCATCTCTTTACTTATTTTGGTAAGTGATAAAGGGAGTGAAGCTCCTAAAGTTGAAACTAATGAAAATTCAAGTACTGATTGTTGCTCAAGATGATCCCCTTTGGGGCATTGAATTTCATCTGAATCGTGTATCCAAAAAAAATAAATGTCTGATATTAATTGCCCAGTAATATAATCTAAAGTTAGGCAAGGCCATGCCACCATCCTTGTTTTTAGTTTTTGTAAATATTTCTTACTTATTCTGCGAAATATATGAAGAAATTTTAGAATCAATAGTGTCAAAAAAGATCTCGGGTCAACAGTTGAAATCGTTTGAAATAATTATAATTATCTGGTAAAATATCCATATTAATCGCGTTAATTCGGCCTACGAATGATAAAGACAATGGAGACCACTTAGTGAATCATTGTTTGAAATGGTCAGTTAAAGGCAATAGATTAACTTTAAATAAGTCCTTATATTTCTTTGTAATTTTAACACTTAAATACATAAAATAGTCAGTTGCCAATCTAAAAGGTAATTGCCTATAAATTGGGGTTTGCATATTGAATGGATAAAGTTCGCTCTTATTAATATTTAGTCTACAGCCAGAAAAAAAAACTAAACTGATCTAGTTGTGATATTACTGCAGGGATAGAAATATAAAGTAACAGGTCATCCGCGTAGAGAGATATCTTATGAGTCTTCTCTCCGCGAGTATTACCACATACAATTGAAGAGGCCCGGACTGCAAGAGCCAAAGATTCTAAGGCAATATCGAATAATAAAGAGCTCAACGAGGAACCTTGTCTCCTACCTCGAAAAAGCAGAAACAAAGGAGATCTTTGATTAAGTATTGAAGCCAGAGGTGTATAATAAATCATCTTCATCGCAGATATAAATTTAGGGTTAAAATTAATTTTTTGAAGCGTCGTGAATAGATATTCCCATTCGACTCTGTCAAACGCCTTTTCAGCATCTTGTGAAACAACATATTCTAGAATTTGTGATGAAGGGGTATATATAACATTCATTAATCTCCTAATATTAAAATGTAAATAACGATTCTGAACATATCCTGTCTGGCCTTCAGAGATAATTTCTGGGAGAATCATTTCCAGTCTAAAGACCAATATTTTGGAAATTATTTTGTATCTACGTTTAATAAAGAAAAAGGTCAAAAAGATGCATAATCAGTGGGATCTTTATCCTTTATAAGAATTAAAGAAATGGTTGCTTCATAGAAAGATTGTGGTAGTTTTCCCACTGATAGGGCACCTTTAAATATTTTATCCAACCAGGGAACAAGAATATCAGAAAAATATTTTTAAAATTAAACTGTAATTTCGACAGGGCCGGCTGGTTACCCGAGTTCATTAAAAATATTATATTATTTATTTCTTCCTCCAAAATGGGAGCATCTAATGTGGGACATTGATTTAAAGATAGCTGGGGAATCTTCAGACTCCTTAAAAATTCATGCATTAATGTAGGATACCCAGGGGATTCTGATTAGTAGAAAGAAGAATACAATTCTTGAAAGGATTTATTGATTCGAGCATGAACTATTGTACAGGTGCCATCTGGTTTACTATTTTTTTATTAATTTGACGTTCAGTTAAAGTAGCTTTCAATTGGTTGGCCGATAAGTCAACGGATTTGTCACCATGTATACAACATTGACTTTTACTCTTAAGAGTAGATTTTCAATTGAAGAGCTTAATAATAAACTATTTTGTAATTGGAGTTCTGTTCTCTTTTTAAAACAAAACTCCAGATTCTGAGTATCAGATTACATTTTTTAATCGATTTCTTTGATCTTGTCAGCCAATATACGTATTCAGTTATGTTATTTTTGTTCAATCCAGCGGAATATGAAACAATTTTACCACGGATATATGCTTTAAAATATCCCATTGTACCAAGGTGCTACACACCGAGCTAAGAATGAGACAACAGTAGGAGGTCTGGGCTCGAGACAGATTTATTTAAACTTCGCGCGCTGCACCTTGAAGCCAGTTACAGATCCCGCCCCCTCCGGGCAGAAGGTCAGGTTGCCGAGCTTCTCAAGTTGCCTGTCCAGGACTGTTGCTCTTTCTGCTTCCTGTTCTATTGGGGCTGGAATGAACTCCCCGGGGACGACAAGGGGTGCGCCGTACACCATCTTGGCCTACGAGGTATGCAGGGCCTCTTTGGGTACCGTGCGGATACCCAGCAGGACCCAAGGGAGCTCGTCAACCAAGTTTGAACCCGTCAGGCCGGTCATGAGAGCCGACTTCAAGTGGTGGTGGGACTGTTCCACCAGCCCGTTCGACTGTGGGTCGGCGGTTGTGTGGTACAAACGTGCTCCCAACAGGCTGGCCACAGCCGAGGGTGAACTGAGGGCCTTTGTCGGATGCGATGTGGGCCGGTACTCCGAAGCGTGCTCTCCAGGTTGCGATCAGCTCTGGGTCGCAGGAATCTTTGGTGGTGTCGGTGAGCGGGACCGCCTCTGGCCACCTTATGAATCGGTCGACCACAGTTAGGAGGTACCGCGCTCTTCCCAACACCGGCAGGGCCCCCGGAACATCTACATGAATGTGGTTGAACCTCCGGAAGGTGGTCTCGATTACTGCGGCGGCGCCTTGGTTTGTCGCTGCACGTTGGTTGTTCGGCACTGCACGCACGTTTTGGCCCACTCACTGACCTGTTTGCCGTGCCCGTGCCACACGAACCTGTTGGAGACTATCAGGGCGGTTGTCCCGATAGATGGGGGCGCCAGACCATGTATAGAGTCGAAAACTCGCCTCCGCCAGGCTGCGGGGACAATGGGGCGAGGTTGGCCTGCAGCTGTGTCGCATAGGAGGGTCCTCCCGCCTGGGCCGACTAGGAACTCCTGCAGCTGCAACCCTGAGGCTGCGGTCCAGCAGCTGGGCAACTCATCGTCCGCCAGCTGTGCCTCTGCTAGTGCTGCGTCGTCCACTCCCTGGGACAGGGCCTGGATAGCTAGTCTGGAGAGTGCGTCCATGTAGTGTAAAAGGTCATGGTTGTCATGTGACGGTCACAGCACTGACCCCTCCGACTGCAGTGTAAAAGTTCATGGCAGTCATGTTCCCACGACAACACTAACCTCTCTGGCTGGGATGACACCACTGAGCATATAGCCGACAGCAACACCACTGTCAATCAAGGGTGGGCTCCGCCCGATTAGGTAAACGCCTTTGTCCCTGCTGGACCACTCGGATTGGTCTGTGTGAGCACCTTTGTTCCTGGGCACACCTACCATTGGCTTGTTTAAACACCTTTGTCCCTGCTGGACCACCCAACCCACAGCAGTATAAAACAGCTCCATTTTGTTTCCCACTCCCTCTTTGTCTGAGGATGTTGAGGTGAGCTGTGCACTACTTCAGGGCAGTTAGTTAAGGACTTCTGAGACCAAAGCGCCGAGGTTTGTCCATAGTCAGGGTGATCAAACATTGTATTGTTTATTCCCTGATCATTTGTAACCAGTTATTCTGTGTGTGTGTGCGTGTGTGTGTGTGTCTGAACGAGTGTGCATTTGTTCCTTTCCATTCTCTCCTGCCCCAGTCTTTGTAAATAAAATCCTCCTTTTTAACGTACAAAGACTGCGTGTCCAGATACCTTTTACCTTTAAGATCCCAGAATAACATTTCTCACAACACAGCCCCACACAAGGCCGAAGCTATTGGCCTACAAATTGAAGCTGCCCCTGCACTGGACCCCTCCAGAATAATCATAATAGGCCGAAACCTGCACAGTTAATCTTCCAATATACAGTGCAACGGGACACCTGCAGAACGCACTTAACTGCTCATGATCACAGAGTAACGTTTCCGGGACATTGTGCCATTTGTCGTCTCCAGACGCGGACAACACTTGTAACCGACAGAGCTAAGTTCCCCTGCACTGTGCTACCAGATATACATCTGATAAATAAATAGTCATTTGGTAAATTTCTGTCAAATGAAAAGAATGTGCAGTGATATGAAATTGTCCATTTTGACAAGCAGCTTAAAAATGCATCTCACAGCTGAGAGCTCGAATATGAAGGATGCTCTTTGTGTTCTCGTGATTGACCCGCAACAATATGGTCTTCAGATACTAAAAATAATGATGAAACCAAAGAAAATAATCTTGGGAGTTGTGTGGGGAAACAAGTACACATCTGGGCAGCACATATTTCAGTTCCAGGGAATGAAGGTTTGGGGACAGTGCCGACAGTATTGATCTCCTCCAAGAAATGACCGTGATATGTTTTTCAGTAATTCTGAAATGGTTGAGGGGCAAACTCTTGATACTGGTGGTTTGGCAGATGAAGTAAGCCTTTACAGGCTTGTTGGAGTTCATAGGAGTATTGAAAGATCCATTGTAATCAATAAGACATTGAGGGCCATTGAGCTCGTGAATGTGAAGAGGGTGTTGCCTCGTGTGGGAGAATCCGAAATTCGTGCAAGGTTTTTTCAAGCATAAACGCTTGTACAGCTGAGTCATATCTGAGACAGAAATGTTGCTTTCCTCGGAGCGCTGCGAGGCTTTGGGGCCTTCATTCTGAAATATGATTGAGGAAGAACACGTTATTATCCCAGGACAAAGTTAAACACATCCCAAGGAAGCAAGGTGCGCATGTTTAACGGGGTTACCGAGAGCGTGGATTTCGATTTGCAGGCAGAGGAGACACAATCGCACTCAGCGGCAATGTGGAGATGACGGGCTGTTTGAATCTGGGGAGAACTACCAAACTAATGCCTCAATCAATGGACAAAAGTCGCCCAGTCCATCTTCCAGTCAGGCAGCCAAAAACCCTGAGACGGCCCCGGTCAATTGGGATTATCTCGCTTACTGAAGCAGATTGAAGGAAAACTGCCAAACAGTATGAAGCTCAGAGATGGAGCTGATGGTGTTTGAGGCAATATCCTCTTTGCTGGACGAATGCTTCTCCCCATTTACATCCCTAAGCGTCGTCACAATTTCGAGTCCTTGCTGTTTCTCAGTCACGACGCTTAATTAAATCAAATCTGTCACAGCGGCGAATTCACTTGGCTGATCTAATCGTTTTGTTACGAATTTTAACGTCTCTATTTTTAACTGTCGAAGCGTCACTGTCCCCATGGAGCGCCAAATGGTATAAAACCTGTGGAATATTCTCCATCAGTATCTTATTCCCAGGAATTACCTGCAGCAAAAGGGACACATCGCATGCAGAGAAAATGCTGGCGACATATTACAGTGTTGAGCGAGTCTTGTACGTGATCATTGCAGCCATTGGAATTCCTGGTGAGTGGAGAGAATATACAAGATTTGTAACTCCAGGTGTAATACCGCTTTGACCTGCATTTAATCACGATACAAACCTTCTGAATTTTATTCGTTGAGCAGAATCAAAACGGTGCACGTTCTCCGTGGTCAATAGAGTGAATTCACAGTTCAGTTTTCTTAGTTTTCTCCAGCGGAAAATCAGCCTGCATTTATTGTTTTTTAACTCTCGGTATCCACCGGTATGTTTTGTTTTGCCTTCACTGCCTTGTCGAGGGTGTACCACTGCTCGGGGCAGGCAGCTCTCCGGGAATGTGTTACCGGGAGGTTTTTACATTGTGGCTTTCATTGTTTCTGAGTTATGGATCAGAGTGGTGCTGTGGACACTTCTCACTATGGAAAGCCGTCACAGTGGGATTCCACTGTCTGTTGGCCAATAATTGGATCCGATTTCTGAACCGGCGTTCGCCGATCTGCTGCCGCGTGTTATTATCGAATGGAACTCATTTGTATTTACTCCACTGGCGGAGCCACTCCACTGCGGGATAATATAATATCCTTTCCTTCCGCCTAAATATTCTTCCCAGATTCATCAGATGCCGACTTTCCAGAGTCCAGGTTAAACACGGCTGATCACGGTTAAGTGTGAAACCGGCACCATCAGAGACTGTGAGCAGGATTGCTTGTTTGAAAAGGACATCGCAAGTCGGCGTCTGCTGCCATCCGCCTCGCCGTTTACCACACGCATCGCCTGATCACTTCACGACTGAAACAGACCTGTTGTGCACAGATGGATCCGTGTCCGACGCTGACAAATTTGCATCCAACTATTGATTCCCACACTCCCGATTTTGAGCTGAAACCCGGAACGCTACGCAGACCCGGAGAATGTGTCCAGTCATGACCAGTGTCTGTTCTCTTCTCTTTCTGCAGTAAATTTACTGGCGATTTTCATCCTTTCCCGGGGAAACTGCGGCCTCTCCTCCTGCACCACCCGCTACCTGGTGGCCATGGCAGCGGCGGATCTACTGGTTATTATCACCGAAGTCATTTTGTATCATATCAATTACCTGTACTTTCCGAGGAACTTCCTGGACATCACCCATGTCTGCAGGGTGAACATTGTTCTGAGGTATACAGCCACCGGCTGTTCCGTCTGGTTTACTGTGACTTTCACCTTTGATCGATATGTGGCCATTTGTTGCCAGAAGCTGAAAACAAAATATTGCACCGGGAAAACTGCGTCTGCGGTTCTAACAACAGTCGCTATCCTGCTTTTTCTAGAAAACATTTCCCGCTACTTCACATCTGAACCTCATCGGATCATCGACAACGTACCTTGGTTCTGTGCAACGATGGACAGTTATTACACTGACCCCGGGTGGGTGGTATTTGACTGGTTCGATACGATTTTAAATCCGTTGTTCCCTTTCGCTGCAATTCTGCTGCTGAACTCTCTGACGGTCAGGCACATCTTAGTGGCCAGTCGGGTCCGCAAGGGGCTGAGGGGTCAGAGCAAGGGGGAGAACCGCAGTGACCCGGAGATGGAGAGCAGGAGGAGGTCTGTGGTTTTGCTCCTCACCCTCTCCGGCAGCTTCATCCTCCTGTGGCTGACGTATGTTGTTGAATTCGTCTATTATCAGTTCACAGGAACCGCATCAAGTCGGAATGAGTCAGAATCGATCTTTTACCACGTCAGCTATTTGCTGAGTAATTTAAACTGCTGCACGAACACATTTATTTACGCGGTGACTCAGTCCAAATTCAGGGAGCAGGTGAAGAGCGCGGTGAAATATCCGATCAGCTCAGTTCTTCATTTGATGAAGAAAGTCGCGTCCTGAGCGCAACCAAACGGCTTTTAAATGGTTCAGTCTCTGCAAACATAACCTCTTTGTGCTCCATTGACAGTCGGGCATTAACCAGATGGTTTACAGGTTGTTCGATGCTCTTGAAACCACCCTATCTCTTTTCCGGCGAGAAATTTGCCGTGTCCTCCACATTGAAGACTGGTGAATAAATGGTCTCATGCATGTTTGTTTCCTTTGTTTCCTGTTATGAATTTTCCGGCCCTGTTCTGCAGCATACCCGCATTTATCTTAGCCTGAGTCTTCCTTTTTTGTAAATTCATAGAACCTTGTAATGTTCGTTTTGATGTTCAATGCAAATTACCAAGCAGAATCCATGTTCATTTTTTGAATGAGCCAGCTGGTCTTGCATAGCTGCTTCCAGAAAACTGTCCCTTCCCGGTCTCCCACCAGCCCTTGCAGCATTTTATGACGTTATTTTTAGTACCACGTTTCCTTGACCGCATTTGTCAACTGCTGTGGGTTCTTATTTTTCACGGGATCCCTCTTTCCAGGCGAGGTAAACTTCCGTTAAGTGCTGTAAACTATTTTGTGAAATATTTGCCACTGTTCATATGCGATCCGTCTCTTTCGTTCTTTGTACACCCTCTCTGGATAACGACACCTTCATACTGCTGTGGTCGTCCTAATGCAAGTTGCAGAGACCGGTTAAGGACCAGTGATGTTACATCTCATTATGCACATCGGATCCGACGGTGCAATTCCCTTTTTGAGGATTTTAATGACAAGATTTCTTACTAATTCTTCCTCCTGACCAAATCCAAGACGCCCTGTTCCCGAGTACGTTCTGCAATGCACTGCTCTGAAACACAGCCCAAGAGGCAGTCCACAAATTCGTCTCCTGCGATCCCCTTGCCGTTTCACTTCTTCAGTCAATAGGTAGATTCAACTTTTCTTCATGTGTGTTTTTGATATTTCCACATTTATTCTTTGCCCTATAGAGCAGCCACAATTTCTGTTCAATATGTCACTTGCATTGGTGCACCGTTTTTCCTTGCTGTTTATCAGTTCCACCAACACTTATTCCAGATCACTCTGCACTGCATTGTATCGCGGCTCAGCATCGTCCTTTTTAACAAAGCTCCCACACTTTTTTTACTAGCTTGGCTGATTCTTGTGGAAGATGACATAACCTGGAAGATCGTCCAGTGACAGTCACACTGCAACCACGTCTCGGTAAGAGCTCTTAGATCATACACCTGCGGTCTTATTTGTGCCGCCAAATAGTGTATCGTATTGCAGATTCATTCAAATAAAGAGGGCTGTGAATATTTTCATTTGTAATTGTAACTTAATTCGCATTCACTCTCTGC
>JAUZTB010000062.1:40337936-40348832 GCA_034780895.1 Rhynchobatus australiae
CTGGAATGGGCCACGGCCATCTGGGACCATCAGCCAGAGACCTGCTCCTCGTTTCACACCTTCATCGAGGAGATGAGCAAGGTCTTTGACCAGCCCATCCGTGGAAAAGAGGCAGCCAAGCGACTCCTCACCCTGGGCCAGGGCTCCCGCAGTGTCGCAGAATACACCGTGGATTTCCGGACGCTGGCGGCCGACTCGGGGTGGAATGGGGAGGCACTCCAGGGTTTTTTTTGGCAAGGCCTCAGCAACAGGATTGAGGACGAGTTGACTGCCCGGGGTGAGACAACCAGTGTTAGAGAGTGGCATTGATCTCTCGAGCCACCAGGCTGCTTTAGCGACTCCGGGAAAGGCAGAGAAGGAGGATGACTCGTCCAACACCCCCGTTCCTCCCACGGGTCACCTTCCCGGCCTTCCTGACCCGGGTCCCTCGGCTCCTTCTCCTTCCGGCCCTAGAGGGGCTCCACACCCAGCCAATTGCACCATCCCAGAGGAGTAACCAACGCAAATGGGACGGAACCGCCTTTCTTCTTCCGAACGACGTCGGAGATGAAGAGCTGGGGGAGGCGTCTATTGCAGCCAGCCTGGCCCCTCTCTCGCAGCTTCTACCTTTCGGCCAAAAGGGAAGGGCTCGCCAGTAGACAGGAGGCTCCTGGCGAGCCAGACGACTTTCCCCATGGCCTCTAGAACCAGTTGCTGGTACCAGCTACCATCAGACACATCCAACAGTCTCTGCCCTCTGCCTCGGTGGACTCTGGCGCTGAAGCGAATCGTTGACTGAAAAGGTAGCCTCCCGACCATGGATTCCCTAGGAGCCATTGAGTGCTCCTCCAGAGCTTCGGGCACTGGATGGCAGACTGTTGATCCGAGTCACGCACCGGACACCTCCGCTGTCGTTGTTGATCTCCGGAAACCATCGGGAACAGATCCGATTCCACTTGACAACTTCCCCACAGATGCCGATGGTCCTTGGATACCCTTGGTTAAGCAGCCACAATCCCCACTTCGATTGGGCGAGGGCACGATAGTCATTTGGAGGCCATTCTGCCATTCCACTTGTCTCCAGTCGGCCCTTTCTCCGGTGCAGGCAGATGTGAGTTCGTCGGCCGGCGAAATCCCTGACTTGTCCAGGGTCCCAGCAGAGTGTCATGACCTGGGCCAAGTATTTAGCAAACAATTTCCCTGCCTCCTCACCATCCATACAATTGCGCAATCGACATTCTCCCCGGGGCTCCGCTACCTACCAGTCGGCTATATAACCTGTTCCGACCAGACAGGGAAGTAATGAAGGAGTACATCAACGAGTCTCTTTCGGTCGGCATTATTCGCCCCTAATCATCCCGGTAGGCGCAGGATTCTTCTTTGTGGGCAAGAAGGATTGCTCGCTGTGCCCTTGCCTTGACGACCGGGGCCTCAATAACATAACAGTCAGAAACAAGTATCCCCTGATGCTCATCAATTCTTCGTTTAAACTTCATCACGGGGCCGCCAAATTCTCGAAACTTGACCTACGAAGCGCTTACCACCTGGTCAGGATAAGGGAGGAGGATGAGTGAAAGACAGCATTTAATACTCCTCTGGGACACTTTGAATACTTAGTAATGCCATGTGGCCTCACCAATGCTCCCGCCGTCTTCCAAGCGTTGATCAATGATGTCCTACGAGACTTCATAAATCGATTTATGTTTGTCTATCTGGATGACATCCTGATCTTCTCCAGTAGTCTTCAGGAACACACCCAGCATGCCCCTCGGGTTCTCCGGGGGCTTTGAGAGAACAAGCTCTTCGTGAAAGCCGAGAAATGTCGATTCCATATCCTCTCCGTCACCTTCTTAGGATACATCATTGAGAGAGGACGAGTAAGGGCAGAACCTGAGAAGATTCGGGAAGTGACCCAGTGGCCTCGACCCACGACACGCAAGCAACTCCAACGGTTTCTGGGCTTTGCGAATTTCTATCGCCGTTTCATTAGTGATTATAGTCGGGTAGCGGCCCCCTTACTCAAATAATTCACCTCTGGTCCCTTTCCGGTGGAATCCCGAATCTGACTCTGCATTCTTGGACCTGAAGAAACGCTTCACGTCCTCTCCCATCCTGGTCCAACCGGACACCTCCCGCCAATTCGTTGTGGAAGTCGAGGCCTCCGACTCTGGGTTGGGACCTGTCTCCTCTCAACGGTCCAGGTTGGATCAGAGACTGCACCCTGTGCCTTGTTTTCTCGTCGGTTGTCCCCCGCTGAATGCAACTATGACGTGGGGAACCGGGAGTGACTCGCAGTCAAGCTGGAGTTAGAGGAGTGGAGGCACTGGCGAGAGGGAGCGGAACACCCGTTCATCGTTTGGACAGACCATAAGAACCTGGAATATATACGGACTGCGAAACGCCTGAATTCCCGTCAAGCACGGTGGCAGGTTCAGCTTTACGCTAACGTATTGTCCTGGGTCGAAGAACGGGAATCGCGATGCTCTCTCCCGGCAGTACTCCATCGAGGAGGACCACTCTAACCCCGAGACTATCTATCCCCGGTCCTGTTGAAGAAGTATAAGATCAATAAACAATAACTGTATTTATGTCTTCAGATGAGAAACTTGGTACTTGAAACACTGATTTAAAAAGTGTCTTTCAGGCTGGAGCAACCACGCCACTGTTTTCCTCGGCTGGGTGCTGGATGGTAATTGCTGTGTCTGGGACTTCATTGGATTCTCATTATCAATACCTCTTGGAGTAATAGTCAATCTTAAGGGGAAATGGGAAGACTGTCTCAAACAATGAAGGTGATACCTGCCTTTGTCTCTCCCGACTGCAAGACATTGAGCTGAACCTGAGGCGTGACCCTGCTGAAGCCCTTTGTCCGTTTCCTACTCAACCGAGAATCCTGGATCCGAATTCATTAAGTGTGCGTGACAACCTCTATAAGTTTCTGTCTGCTTTTTGAACTTTTGGGAGCTCCGACATGGACTCGACATGAGAGTTTGAGGAGAATTCCTCCACGTTTAAATTAACCTGTGGCACTGTGTTACTTTACATCGGACAGCTGAAAGAATTGAATGACAGGACAACAATTGGCGAGCCAGACAGGAGTCCAAGACGAGTTTTCAGAATCGGCGTGAGCGATCGACAGGGACAACGACCACCTGAGACGGAAGGGCCCACAGGGTAAAGGTCACGTTGATCCCTCTCGGGCAGCCGGACTCCTGACAGATCCCTTCGCTTATCGAAAATCCTCTGACGGATTCCTCGGCAACCTGTCCGAGTGCCGCAGGTAAGAAGGGGTTCGAGTCTCCTGTCTTGGGCTTTGGAGTAATTTTATGGTTAATTTAAGGTTTGGGGTTCGAGTCCCCGGTTAAGTTCTGTTCGGTGTTCGAGTCCCAGTTAAGTTAATGTTCGGGGTTTGAGTCCCCAGTTAGTTTCGCGTTTGGGGTTCCAGTCCCCAGTGTCGGGTGTGGGGTTTTAAGTTTGTGAATTTCAAGGTTCTGAGATCGGTTCTCCGGTGCTACCACCCTGCCTGAGACCGGTTAAGAGGGGAAATCCCCCACGGGAAAGTCAGGAACCTGAGGTGGGTGAAGGAAAGAGACCAATCAATCTGAAAGATAATCGTATCGATCTGTACTGTCCGGTTTAAAGTATAAACAAGGGAGAGAAAAAGAAATTGGGAAATGAAATATGACCATTAGGGGGAACCTGGGATTTGGATTAGTGCCAAAAGGCAGAAAAGGTGATTTGGGAACGCAATACGGGGAAAGGGGAAATGATTAATGTTTACTTCAAAAAAACAGCTGAAGACCTAACAAGTAGGTCTAAACAGAATAGTTGGGAGCAAAATACATGTGGAAGAGGGATTTGTGTGTGTGATGAGGAAGGTCCCAAGAGTTGGGAAGTTCTGAAGTGTCAGTGTGGAGACCACGATGCGGAGAGAAGCAGAGGGGAAAGGGAAGGGACAGATCAGAAGAAGAAGGAAAAACGTAGAAATCGTAATAAAAAGAATAATAGCAAGGAGAAAGTGGGGGTACCTTCCAACATGTCTTGTGTGACGCTGTTGTTCCAAAATAACCATACGGACGAGAGTGAGGAGGATTGGAGGGTTCGACCCACAGCCCCTATCTACCCCCGCAATTCCCCTGCCGCCCCCATACAATGTGGATAGCCCGCAAACCTTTGATGGCAGTCAAGCCCCGTCACGGGAGCCTCCCAACCGTTCGAAAGCCACAGACATACAGCAGAAACTTTTGCTAGGGGACAGACCTACAATAGATCCTCAGTCGGACAACAATTACGGCTCCTATTCTACCACTAATAGTGATGACCCTCGAGGTCCCGACCCATCCCCTATGCCGAATAAGGCAAATGGAATTAAGGCTAAAAGACAGCTCCCGAATAGGAATGTCCCCAATCCCGATCCAGCCCGAGCGCCCGCTTATCCCACGATCCAAATTTACATCCTTTGAAAGCCTCAGAAGATGTCCCTAATCATGAGTCAGGCGCCCAACCGTACAACCAGCCCGGAGGATTTTATAGATTATGTCATGGGGACAATTCACATGTACTAGGCAACACCCTCACCTTACCTGTCCCCAACCTGGACGGGCAGAATGGCGCCTGGTATAAGACCTGGTCAATGATATAGTGGAGCCACTGCCTCCCGTGGTCCTGAATCTGGCCACCATTCTCAGCAACATCCCTGCCAACTCTTGTATTTTTACTCTTTTCGATGTCCAGCATGGATCTTTTGTACCTGTTTGCTTTCACCTTCCAAGGTCAGCAATACACCTGGACGTGTCTCCCGCAAGGATTTACACTCTCCCAGACTATTTTCTCCCAAGCTTTGCATAAACAACTCCAAGAGTTACAACTTCCTGACAAATCTACTGTTGTCCAGTGTCGATGACCTTTTATTGGAAAGCCCCTCAGACCCCGCCAGCATTGCGGACACCACAGGTTACTTAACACACTCCAATCTTGGGGACATGTGATGCCTCCACAGAAAGTAAAACGAATCCAGCGCCAGGTAAAATTGCTGGGCACCCTTTAAAGTGCTACTGAGCGGCGGCTCACTCCTGAACGTCTTGCACCCATCATTGCTACCCTACCACCCACTACCTCCAAGGATATGCGCGCCTTCTTAGGTTTAGTAAATTTCTGCAGGCAGTAGCTACCTACCTTACTGAGCATCTCAAAACCATGGCGTCAGGCCAATCTGAGGGACCTTTTAAATTTACAGAGGAGCAAAAGGAGGCCTTTGATAAGCTCAAACAGGCTCTTGCCAGTGCCCCGGCCCTGGGACGCCCTCTATATGACCGCACATTTCAGCTATTTGTGAATGTTCTTGAAGACTGCGCTGCAGCCGTCCTTACTCAGATCCATGGGGAAAGAAAAGGACCGGTAGCATATTACTCTCTCAGGACAGAGCAGCTAATATCTTCCCTGATTCCCGCTATGCTTTTGGAGTCGTCCATAATTTCGGACAACTATGAGCACACTGAGGATTTCTGACATCTCCAGGCAGCACCATGCAGAATACAGAATGAGGAAGCTCCTCCAAGCCAGCCTCCTCCCTAATAAATTGGCCATCATTAAATGCTCTGCCCACCTTTCAGACCCCTCCCGAATAACCCAGGGCAAGAACAGGGCAGATGTAGAGGTAAAATTGGAAGCACACCGGAGGACTAATTATCATTTCGACTGCGGGAAAAACAGGCGGTTGTTTGTAAACCGACAATAGCAATGCAGGACACCCCAGACATGGTCACTGTGCAGCGTTTACAGGGGGACGCCCCTGACTCAGAAATACACATATGGAGGGCGCACAGGTGTCCGCACTCTGGGCCACACGGCCTCTGGACTACTCCAGTCGGTCACGTATTTATACCTGATTCTTTCCTAGCAATGCTTATTGACTGCCTGCGTTCTGACACCCACCTTGGCAAGGGGTGGGGGGAATGAGTAATATTTTACAACGCACCTGGCAGCACCCCAGACTGGAGGAATCAGCACAAGGCAAAATAGATCATGTTTAACATGCCAACAAACCAATGCTGGGAAAGGTGTACTCCAGGCAAAACCCCCTTGCCAGCCAGGTGGTCCTTTGAATGTAGACATGTCGACTTTATTGATTTACCTCGTGTACAGTGTTATAAGTATCGTCTCATTGTTGATGTAGATCGAAGCTTTTCCAAACACCAGCTGTAAGGCCTCAACGGTGGTGAAGTTATTACTGACAGAGATTATACCGAGGTTTGAGGAACCCCAAAAGATAAGCTCAGACAATGGGCCTCACTTCATAGGGAAAATAAATAAGGAGTTGTGTGAGGCACTGCGGATCAAACAACAGTTCCATTTCACCCACCACCCTCAGGCCGCGGGTATAATACAACGAGCCAACGGTACCCTGAAGAATAAATTGACTAAATTAATGTCAGAGACAGCTCTAAATTGGCTGAAGGTTCTTCCAGTCACTTTATATCACATGAGAATTACTATGAACTACAAAGATATTTCAGGCAACTGAACGGCATCTTTAAAGTTCCTTCATTCCCGGGTGAAAAGCGCCTTTACACAGCAAGAGGGAGAGTATGCCGAGTTGCCTGACCTGTAAATTGGAGTGTCGGTGATGATACGGGGCTGGGAACGACCTAAGCTGGGACCTCGGTGGACAGGCCCCTTCCAGATACTACTCCAAACCCCTGCAGCGGTGCAACTACTGGGCCAGGAACGCTGGTTTCATCCAGGTGACTGTAAACAATGGCCACCGGAGGGATAATGACGCTTCTTAAATTTGGACTCTTTATCATTACCGGTACTCGTGTGTGGGCATTAGAGGGCAAGTTATTTTACAAAGCCTAAATACAACTGCATGGCACTCGCACAATTGGCTACCCTTTGGCAGAATTAGTGAAAGGTCTTTTTTGTAGCCACACCAAGCGGGAGCCCAAGGGCTCTCTTAAGATGTGAATACTCGAAAGTGCATTGTGTAGATGGGATCTTACGGGATGGTGCTGCCAGGTAAATGTTTGCAAGGAACCACAGCAGACCTGAGCAGCACAACCAGCCACCAGTCCTTCCCCCACTGCTTCAATGGTTAGGGACGGGGTTGTGGGCTGGCGATAATACAGCGCCCGATATCAGGCGACACCACTACTTGTCGAGAGAGAAAGTGTGCATTAAGGGGAAGGTGGTTTAGGTGTGAGTGTGCCAACACTAGGTGTGTGGACTACTTGCAGGGGAACAATGTGTTTGTGGGAAAAGGAACGGTACCCATGTGAAGGTGTCAGATGTCTATTGGAATGGCTAACCAGGGAAAGATATCTGAGAATTCATGGGAGGAAAGTTGCTGGAATCACTTGATATTCTCAGATGCCTGGTCCACAGCAAACGGGCAATATAACCTGTTACCGGGCCAAGGAAGGGTATGTTCTCCTTTTCAATGGTACCTATACCATCACCACCCCCACTCTGCCAGCCTGGTTTGCATTAGGAGCGATTGGACCAGTCACGGCCCCCTGCCCCAGAAGGCTCATGTCCGACGAAGACTTGCAGCACTGTCAGTAAATCAGGAATTCTGCGAAGAATGGAGGCATCCTGTGGGAGTGGGATCATCGTTAGGCTGTGAGTTCCTGAGTGCTCTCTCTCAAGGGGGTTCGGCAGGAACCATGGCCGCAGACAACCGGAACTACCTTGTTTGTGGACTGACCGTGCTGGGGAACAGCACCATCAAGGGCCTGGAGGGAGTGAACCAGGAAATGGCCGAACTTTATGCCCAACAGACCCGGTACGCTGTGGACTGCCTGTTAGCTCAGAAAGGGGGAGTATGTGCCATAATTGGGGATAAAAGTGTCAACAATGTTAGAGATGAGTCCGACAATATTTCCCATTCTGGATATTCAGAAGCAGGTAGATAACTTCAGGCAGGGACTTACAGGAGGGAAGAATGGGTTGGGGTGGCTGATGGGAGTGTCAGTGGCATCATACCTGCTGCATGGAGCAGGAGGGCTTATAGTTCTTATTATAGTATGTTGTGTGGTGCTGACCTGCTTGAATAAAATTAATAAAATCTCGACACCTTTTGAAGCACCCCTCTAGGTTATCACGTAATGATAAAAGGGGGGATGAGGAGGTATCGGATTAATAAACAATAACTGTATTCATATCATAAGACAGATGAGAAACATGGCTACTTGAAACACTGATTTAAAAAGTGTCTTCCAGGCTGGAACAACAACGCCACTGTTTTCCTCGGCTGGCTGCTGGATGGTAATTGCTGTGTCTGGAACTTAATTGGATTCTCATTAAGAATACCCCTTGGAATAATAGTCAATCTCAAGGGGGAACGGTAAGGCTGTCTCAAACAATGAAGGCGACACCTACCTTTGTCTCTCCCGACTGCAAAACATTTAGCTGAACCTGAGGTGTGAAGCTGCTCTTTGTCCATCTGCAGCTCCGCTTAGTCCGTTTCCTGCTCAAGTGCCTTACTAAAATCCATATAAACAACACCCACCGCACTACCCTCATCTATATTCCTCGTCACCTCCTCAAAGAACTCGATCAGGCTTGTGAGGCAAGATCTTCCCTTCAGAATGCCATGCTGACTGTCCCTAATCAGTACATGATTCTCCAGGTGTTCATAGATCTAATCCCATAGAATCCTTTCTATCAGCTTGCCCACCACAGTCGTGAGACTTACCGGTCTGTAATTCCCTGGACTATCCCTACTACCTTTTTAGAACAATGGGACAACATTCGTCACTCTCCAATCTTCCGGCACCATCCCCGTGGACAATAAGGACTCAGACAGCATTACCAGCGGTTCAATAAGCTCCTCCCTCGCCTCTCGAAGCAGCCTGGGGAATATTCCGTCAGGCCCCGGAGATTTATCTGTCTTGATATTATTTAACAACTTCAACAATCCTCTCTCTTGATATCTACAACCTTGAGAACATTACCCTCAGCAGCACTGCCTTCCCCGTCTTCAAGACCCCTCTCCTTGGTGAATACCGAAGAGAAGTAACCATTGAGAACTACTTCCACCTGCCGCCTCCAGGCATATCCTCCCACCTTTGTCTTTAATGGGACCTACCTTTACCCGAGCCATCTTTCCACCGTTCACGTACGTGAAAAAAAGCCTTGGGGTTTTCCTTAACCCTACCAGCCAACGCCTTTTCATGTCACCTTACAGCTCTCCTCAGCCCTTTCTCAAGTTCCTTCCTCGATACTCTATATTCCTCACGGGGCCCGTCTGAGTCTTGCTGCTTACACCTTACATATGCTGCCTTCTTCTCCCTAACCAGTTGTTCCACCTCTCTCGTCACCCATGGTTCCTTCACCCTGCCGTTCCTTCTCTGCCTCACCGGGACATACTTATCCCTAACATTCTGTAAAAGATCCATAAACATCGTCCACATCTCCATAGCACATTTCCCTTCAAAAAGGACATCCAAATTTACACTCCCAAGTTCTCTCCTTATGGCCTCATAGTTTGCCCTTCCCCAATTAAATATCTTCCTTTCGTCCTTGCACCTGTCCCTGTCCAGGACAATTCGAAAAGTTATGGAGCAATGGTCACTGTCCCCTAAATGCTCACCCACCAATAGATCCTTCACCTGTCCCGGTTCATTTCTGAAAACTGGATTTAACACTGCATTCTCTCTAGTCGGCCTGTCAACATACTGCGTCAGGAATCCATCCTGGACACATTTAACAAACTCCGTCCCCTCTAAACCTTTGGTACTCATCAGGTTCCAGTCTATATTTGGGAAGTTGGAGTCTCCCATTGTAACAACCCTGTTATTTTTGCTTCTCTCCAAACCCTGCCTGCCAATCTGCTTTTGGCTTTGTGGGAGAAGACAGAAAGTGGTGGTGGATGATTGTTTCTCAGACTGGAGGCCTGTGACCAGTGGAGTGCCTCAGGCACGTGTGCTCGGGCCATTGTTGTTTGCTGTCTATATCAATGATCTAGATCATAATGTAGTAAACTGGATCAGCAAGTTTGCTGATGACACTAAGATTGGAGGTGTAGTGGACAGTGAGGAAAGTTTTCAAAGCCGGCAGAGGGATCTGAACTAACTGGAAGATTAGGGGAGCGAGCACGGGACACGAGAAGGCCTTAGTGAGTAGGATTAAGGAGAACCCTAAGGCGTTCTACAAGTATGTGAAGAGTAAGAGGATGAGGTGTAAAATGAGAGGGCCTATCAAGTGCAGCAGTGGGAAAGTGCGTCTGGATCCGGGAGAGATAGCGGAGGTACTTAATGAATACTTTGCGTCAGGATTCACTACGGAAAATGATCTGCGGGATTGCAGTGGGGGCTTGCAGAGGCCTGACACGATTGAGCATGGAGATATCAGAAAAGAGGAGGTGCTGAAACTTTTGGAAAGCATCAAGTTAGATAAGTCGCGGGGATCGGATGAGATGTACCCCAAGTTGCAGTGGGAAGAGAGGGCCGAGATTGCGGAACCTCTGACGATGAGTTTTGCGCAGTTGATGGAGACGGAGGTGGTTCTGGAGGATTGGGGGGATGAGGATGTGGTTCCCTTATTCAAGAAGGGGAGTAGAGACAGCCCATGGAATTATAGACCGGTGAATCTTATCTCACTGGTTGGTAAGATGACGGAGAAGATCCTGAGAGGCAGGAATTATGAACATTTGGAGAGGTATAGTATGATTAGGAATAGTCAGCATGGCTTTGTCAAGGGCAGGTCCTGTCTTTCGAGCCTGATCGGATATTTTGAGGATGTGACTAAACACATCGATGAGTGGAGAGCGATGGATGTAGTGTTTATGGATTTCAGTAAGGCGTTTGATCAGGTGCCCCATGCGAGGCTCATGGAGAGAGTGAGGAGACATGGGATCCAGGGGGACATTGCGGTGTGGATCCAGAACTGGCTGGCCCACAGAAGGCAGAGAGTGGT
>JAUZTB010000062.1:40355097-40367461 GCA_034780895.1 Rhynchobatus australiae
TCACAGACCGTTCTGTCTGGTTCACCGTCACGTTTACATTTCACCTATTTGTTGTCAAAAACTGAAATCTCGGTATTGCACCGAGAAATCCGAAATGACACATACAATTTCAGAGTGCGTGCCGGTATCCTTCTTTGTAATTTTACCAGACCCTTTCCCTTCCCTCTCGTTCACTGTCTCGTTCTCTTCTCCAATAGTATATAACAGACTTCACTTTGCTTCCCTATGTGAGCTTCTATGCATTAATTCAAAGTGCAAACTCGAACGCAATGAATTGGAAATTATACGTTACGTACATCGATGGTAGTGTGGCCGACCCGTCTAAGCCGCTGGATTTAGGTTCTAATCTCTGAGGGGACTTCGGTTCGAATCCTGCCACTGACAACCTTCAAATTTTCACCTGTGTTTTTTGAGAAGCTTCTCGCTGCGCGGACAGTCTCAGCCGAATTTCTCCAATCTGACATTGTAATTGAAATATCCTATCCCTCTGACCGTTTCAATAAACCTGTTCTGTTTCCAAACCAGCACAACCTTTCCCACTGAACTGGATGCAGATTGGTCAGTGGAACCTCCGACAATGTTCTGGACGTCATTACTCCTATCTTGCTGTTGATTTCGGCACAGTTTTTCATCCATATTCCCAATTGTGTGCGCTTCCTTGAAGCCAATCTATGATTTTCATACAGCACTCAACCTTCTTCAAAAGATAGAAGAGAAATAGTATTAAATTTTGTCCACGTTGCTGCATTTAGCTCTGTATTGAACAGAGACTTTTCCTCCTTTAATTCTCCCCTTGATATCTTCATGTTTCCGTAACTTTCTCCTTTCTCAAACGTCTTCGGTGTGTCTTCCGTCAAATACTCCGTCTTCAAAGGGAAATGTGAAAAGATGAATTGCTGCCAATGTTCAGCAGGCCAGTGGGCGGCTTTCCTCGACTTTCTGGATGAGACAAGAAAACAATTCTAAAGCGGTGCACTGATCTTGTCATCGTAAAGTGAAACCAACATGGTCGTAATCCCATCGTAAAGCTCCTTGGGGACTTTTGTGTTGTATGTGACATTTCAGATATTACGAAAAATTCAACAAGTGTTGCGAAATGTTTCAGTTGGCCCAGGACACCGTGCGAAATGGGATGTGCCAACCAACGGTGAGCCTGCGCTGAATTCCACGCGCCACAAACGCTGTGAGGACAACATCATAACGTTGCTTTCAGGACCCCAACATGAGTTGAACTCGACAACTTCTCCAGGTCATTGCCGCTGCCCATGCAACACAAAGCAAGCGCACCGAATCAGATCAGCGATGAAAGAACTACAAGTGGGTAACGCTTTTATTACTTTCCGTATTGTAAGTCAGAATCCTGCAGTGGGGAGGATTTCGTTCGTGGGCAGACATATAAATCAGTTCTCACCTGTCCCATGTGATCAGGTTTATACTTTCTTCACGAGGCCTCCGTGGTGAATTAAGGTCACCGGGTGGTCTATCTCCATGCCCCATGACTCGACAGCTAAAAAAGAAGCCCCAATAACGTACGCGTCGACCCCTCTACTGCTATCCATGTCGTCGACAAATGTATCCGCCACATGTCTCAGTAACGTGTTCATATTAACTTCAATGCCGAAGTGAGGGGAAGTGAAGAGATTGCTTGACACTGGCGACTCGCGAATATGTGGAGAGATATCTCAGAGACACCGCTAAGTAATCCGCGAGGAGTGGAGGGTCATGCTGAGGAGACCGATGGAAACCAGAGTAACAGAGCTGTTGTATTTCTCGCGTTATTTATACAACATAGACCATATTTCCCAACAGAAAGAGAGGAATGAGGGGGTCAGACTCAGTGATGCTTGGCGCATAAGAAGTGGTAATTCATGGGGATCCAACAGCCCCTGTCACTGTTCAGCAGCGCCGCAAAGTAGATGAAGAGCTGGACGCCTCCTGTGGTTTCTGTGGCGTAGTGGTTATCATGTTCGCCTTACACGCGGAAGGTCCCCAGTTTAATCCTGGGCGGAAACATTGTTCTTTTGTTTTGGGCTCTATGTTTTGCGTAACACGTGAAACTCGGCCTTCAAAGGAGCATTTCAAACCTAAAATTCTTGCAGCACATGTGAAGAGAGACAACATGGATCACACACTTGAGGTCCTCAAAACGACCAGGAGAGACCTCAAACCTACAATCGTCTGATGACATCACATCAAAAATAGAAGTCAGACGCCTTTTCCATTAAGCCTCACAGCCCATTCTTTTGAGCAACCGAGAAAAAAAAATATATCATTAGGACTGATGCTGTGGCCGGGGTCCTGCAAGAAATTGTGAAGAAGACGGGATGCATTTTTCTAGTCCACACAGAATTGCACAGTTTGAAGTGGTTCGACAAGTGGAATGCGTTCGCCAGTAGAATGGAAGCGAATTCGCAGACGGGGCGCAGATTTAATCACAGCGAAGAATCTGGCTTGCCTCTTCCCTTCCAGCTGACAGACAAAATGTGGTCATGCTGGCTCGTTGAGATGCCTCGAGTCAGCTGTTTCAGGGTCGAAGTTAATTGTAAGTGGAGCGGAATACTCGAGGAAGACATCACCTTCCCTTCTCTCTGGGTTACCTGAAGCATCACACAGTTTCCCTCATTTACATCACCCGTTCATTACGATGACGTACTCAGGGCCCAGGCTCCCAAGACGACAAGAGACAACGTAGTGTATGTTGCCAAAACTCCATAATAAGTTCGTTATCACCCCCTTATTAACTTATTCCTTGAATTTTGAATCCTTGTTCTCAATCGCCCACTATGGCACTGTCACCAGAAGAGAGATGGGATTGGTATTGGTTTATTCTTGTCACTTGTAACGCGGCACAGTGATACAACTTGCCTTGCATACGGATCGTACAAGGTCAATTTATTACACAGTGCAGTTACATTGAGTTGGTGGAGAGTGCATTGGTGTAGTGTAGGTCCAAACATTAACAGTGCAGAGTAAATGTCACAGATACAGAGAAAGTGCAGTGAAATAAGGTGCAACGTCACTACAGGGTAGATAGTGCAGTCAGAGTCCGTATTATCGTATAAGGGAAACTTTTAATAGTTTTATCACAGCAGGATAGAAGCTGCCCTTATGTTCTATTGTATGGCCCTCACACTCCTGTATATTCTACCCGATGGAAGAGGAGAGAAGAGCGGAAGACCAGGGTGGGTGGGCTCTTTGATTATGCTGGCTGCTTTACCAAGACAGCGAGAGGTAAAGACAGAGTCCAAGGAGGAGAGGCTGGTGTCTGTGATGCGCTGGACTGTGTCCACAACTCTCTGCAGTTTCTTGCAGTGCTGGACAGAGCAGTTGCCGTACCAAGCCGTGCACCGCTGAAGATGGTGAGATTGAAAGTTGACAGACCGAATTTCTTTAGCCTCATAAGGAATTGGAGGTGCTAGTGAGCTCTCTTGCCTGTAGCATCTCCGTGATTTGACCAGGGCAGGCTGTTGGTGATGTTCACTCCCAGGTACTTGAAGCTCTCAACCCTGTCGACCTCAGCAACGTTGATGAGGCAGGTGCATCTACACGGCCCCCTTTCCGGAAGTCAATGAACAGCTCTTTTGTTTTGTTGATATTGAGGGAAAGGTTGTTGTCAGACACCATTCCACTAATTTGACTATCTCCTTCCTGGACTCCGACTCATCGCTGTTTGGGATACGGCCTGCAACGGTGGTATCCTCTGAAAACCTGGAGGTGGAGCCAGAGCAAAATCTGACCACTCAGTCATGCGTGTAAATGGAGTAAAGTAGAGGGCTGAGGACGCAGACGTATGGGGCACCAGTGTTGAGAATAACCGGACTGGAGGTATTGCTGCCTATCCTCACTGATTGCGCTCTGTTGGTTCAAAAGCCAAGGATCCAGTTGCAGAGGGAGGTGTTAAGTTCGAGTTCTCGGAGTTTGGTGACGTTTGCTTGGGATTGAAGGCAGAGATGTACTCAATTAGCAATAGTCCAATGTATATGCCTTTACTCTCCAGATGCTCCAGAGCTGAGTGCAGGTCCAGGGAGATGGCGTCCGCTGTCGACGTGTTTCGGCGATAAGCGAATTACAGTAAGTCCAGGTTGTCTGGCAGCGGGAGTTGCTGCATGCCATGACCAACCTCTCTAGCACTTCATGATGGTGGATGTCAGAGCTACTGGTCAGTAGTCATTGAGGTATATTAGCTTGCTTTTCTTCGATATTGGTATGATAGTCGTCTTCTTAAAACAGGCGGGAACCTGAAATTGAAGCAGTGAGAGGATAAGTATGTCCATAAATACCTCTGCCAGATGTTCAGCACAAGGTCTGAGCACACAGTTAGGGACACCATCTGATCCAGGTGCTTTCAGTCTCCGGAAGACTGATCTTACGTCCTCCACTGTGATCACTAGTTGTACTTGAGGTTGCCAGGGTGGGTGGTGGCAATCCACTTTCCTTCTGTTCAAAACGCGCACAGAATGTGTTAAGTTCATCAGGAAAGAAAGGATGCGCTGTTGTTAACTATGCAGCGTGACTTCGTCTTGTAGCCTGTTATGGCATGTAAGCCTTGCCACAACAGACGGCTTGTGTGGGACTCCATTTTGAGTCAGAGTTGCCTCTTGCCATCCCTGATAGCTTTCCGAAGGTGATATCTCGATTTCTTGTACAGATGAGGATCACCAGATTTGTGTGCAGCAGTCCTCGACTTCAGTAGGGAGTAGATATCCCGGTTCATGCATGGCTTCCTGTTTGGGAACACCCGTATTTTCCTCTTTGGTAACCAGTCCTCCACACACTGACTGATAAAGTCTGTGGCAAACTCATCAAGAGTTTTGACAATTACAATAATGAGAACTTGAAGAATTTCTGAAATTCTCTGGCCCTGATGCCGGTGGAGACTGGACCGTTAAATATTTCAGGTGCGTCAAATCAATTCCTCCCAGTGTTACTCATGTTGGGCGAGTCATTTCCAGGTAACAATTAAGGTTTCCAATTTGTAAATTTCATTGCATTCACATGAATATTGCCCAATTATTTTCTGGTGTTATGGCACCATAACCTGCACATTCACATGGAGATCATTGGCCCCTGGGAGGGGATCATTGGATCTTCGATATTCTTGAAACACTTGTGGTTGCATAAAGAACTTCCGGGTAAACGTCGATTCAGGTAAATCTGGCAAAGTCCTCCAAAGTAGTCACATCCATCCTGCGGCCCTGAATTCAATTACGGCGGAGACGGTCCCAAGTCATTTGATGCGAACAAAGGAGAACAACGACAAGGCAAGAAGCAATGCGCCGGGAGACCATTCCACCCTCCGGCTACACCATTGTATTCATTATCATGGTTGGTACTTCACCTCTTCCGTTCCCTGATCACTCCCACATCCCCCGTCTCACTTTGTGTCTCTAACTCCATTGGCTTGTCTCCTCAGTACTTTGAACAGAATTTCTCTGACTCTGGAAGACATAGAACAATTGAACATCTGCAATATCCTCTAGTTAAGTGCTCAACCCCCTTGATTGCATTGTTTTTTGTCCCTTTGTTTCGCTTTGGAACTTACTTTTCTGAAGGGCAGTTTAATCTGGGGTATGTTGCGGTCCAATGGATGGGAAGTATCTCTCCAGGATTTGACGTGGAGTGAGAAACTTTAATTACGGACTTTTTTCTTTGGAACCAAAACCCAGAAGTTGTGCTACGGTCATAAAAACTGAGTCTCAGAATTACTGTTATTAAAGCGATAACAGCTGTTGGTTGTACAAACCAACAGCTGACGACGTGTGTGGGATTCGAACCCAGGCCTACAACGAACAATCGATTAGCAGTCCACCGCTTTAACCTCTCGGCCACTTCGTCTGTTATATCCTGTGGAGCGATACTATCTTCTCTTATGTCCCACGGGATTCTTCACGTGAGCTTCATTATATTTACATTTACGTTTATTGATCCTCTTCAAATGAATTACGCATCGCTCCCAATCCCAAGGCCGATCTTCACTTTGCTTGCAAATCTACGGGCATTTAAATGGATCCAAAAAAGTCGATACGTACCCCCAACATCATGGTTTAAACACTTTTCTTTTGTGCTTCTGTGATTTGTACGTTATGCATTATACTGAAATATAAACTGCAAAGCATGGGCTTTAATGTTGTTTGCCAATCTTCTTCAGAGAACTTCTCAGCTCTTCCGGCAAATCTTCCTTTTCTTAGTTCGCTGTGCGGATCAGCCTCGATCTTCCTTCTACTGGCAAATGAAACCTTCAATTCAGTTCCAGGTTGCTGAGAAATATTGAAGATAATGAGGACGTCGGTCTCAGAATTGTGCTATACATTTCATATTGCCCCTCTTTTTGCCTTCTGTTAAAGCGCATCACGTCACTATTTTCATTATATTTATGGACAGAAGATTAGCTGACAGGCAGAAGTCAGAGAGTGGGAACAAAGGGGCCCTTTTCAGGATGGCTGCTGGTGACCAGTGAAGCTGCGCAGGGGTCAATGTTGGTTCCAAAAATGTTTCGCTTTACATAGCAAATGATGTGGTTGAAGCAACTGCTGACATTTTGCTCAAGTTTGCAGCCAATACTAAGATAGGTGGAGAAACCTCTATGTCGCAGCGGTGTGACTTCTGCAGATTGTGCAGATTGGGAGAGTTGGCAAAGAAGTGACATAGAAAATACAGCACAGGGAAGTGTGGTATAATGCACTTCCGTAGGAACAATAGAGGTGCAGAATATTTTCAAAATAGGGAGAAAGTTCAGAGAACTGCGGTGCAAGAGGACTTGGGAGTTATGGTTTATGATTCCCTCAAAGTTAACTTGCAGGTTGAGTCGTTAGTAAAGAAGACAAGTGCAATGTTTACTTTCATTTCGAGTGGACCAAAATATAAAAGCAAAGATGTTCTGCTTTGGTTTTATAAGGCGGTGGTTAGATGGCATTTATAACGTTGTGCTTAACGTTGAACCCTGCATCCAAAGAAGGATGTGATGGCCTTGAGAACGTCCAGATGAGATTGACAAGAGTGATCCCAGAAATACAAGGCTTAACATATGACAATTGATTGATGTCTCTGGGCCTGTACTTGATAGAGTTGTAAAGGATGAGCGGAATCTCATTGAAACATATCAGGTACTGAATGGGCTGGATAGAATATATTTGGAGGGACGTCCCTTTAAAACTGAGCTGAGTCAGAAATTTCTTCAGCAGAGGGTGCGCATCCATGTAATTTGTTGCCATAGAAGGTGGTGGTGGCTAAGACAGCGACGGGGTAAGGAAATCATTTAAGGAGCAAGGGACAAAACTTAACGAAACGAACAGAGAGTTGATGAAGGAGAGAAGATCAGTAAGAGAAAAGCGAGGGGACATTAAGGAACCAAAATAAACAGGAATAGACCTTTCAATCGCTCGTGTTTAATCCGTATTTCAACATTATCGTGGCTGACAGTTCACGTTAACACCATTTCTCCACCCCCCCCACCCTTGCCTCCCAGACGGAATTGTGCAAAAACCGTATAATCTATCGACGTCAGGTATCAACTCTGTTGCCGACTGAGAGGGGCAGGATTCGATAATGGCTAATGAGAGGCCTTGCAGGAGAACAGCAGCGAGGTACGAGGAAAGAAAAACGAACAGAGACCTGCAGGCAGGGAGTGCAGGTGTAAAGGAGTTAGAGAGACATGGAAAAAGATCCGCAGTTCAAGCCACAGAAAGACCGGGATATCCGGGTAAAATGAGAGCCGGATCCGTGTCGCTCGGCCTGGTTCCTTGTGACACCCTCCACCTGCCACCCACCCCACCGTTCCTCACCCTCGACCTGGGAGTATGAGAGGGATCAGCTTCTTTCAAGCTGCAATAATATTGTTGATTGTTTCAGCAAGGATATTGAGCAGTTGTTGTAAATCTTTATGGAAACGACTGGAATCGCCCTCTTCTGACAGCTCGAAGGCAAAGCTGGAATATTATTTAAACGCAAGACCTAATGAGGAATATTCCGCGTGGGAAACAGATCTGACACTGGCTGCACTGCAGAAACCCCGGCAAGGATCACCGAAACATGCCGCCTCCGTCCTCCATCCGCTCTCCACTGACAGGGGGATTCTGCATGTCCATGATATTCGACAGCTGCTGTCTAAGCAGTAACTACTCGCCAATCATCCGGCCCTCTTCCAGCAAGGGAATGTACACAGCCATGTGTAAATAAGGCAGGAAAATGCAAAGATCCTCTTCACTCTGGATCCCACCTGTCTCTGCAGGATGACTCTCCACATGTATCGGATAGTCCGGCAGTGTCCCCGAGGTCACTGCCAACAGATCAGGCTCTCGACCGTCTCCAACACTCCTCACTTCTCTTCATTCCAGCCACGACATCATTGGAAGGGCCCATGTGGAACAAATGAAGTTATAGACTACGTGATCACCAATAGTTGTCGGAACGGCCGCAGCATAAAAAGCGTAATGCTCTTCAATGTTCCGTCTATCTGAAAACATATAGCGAGTCATAGAGTGAGCGGGTGAACAGCAAGTTATGCTGCAGAGGCCGGTAAAGGGTCGGAGCGATCTTGGGGTCCGAGTTCATAGGACTCTCAAAGTGGCTGCGCAGGTTGACTCTGTGGTTAAGAAGGCATGTGGCGTGTTGACCTTCATCAATCGGGGAATTGAAGTTAGAACACGAGGTATTTCTGCAGCTGTATAGGTCCCTGGTCAGACCCCAGCTGGAGTATTGTACTCAGTTCTGGTCGTCTCACTACAGGAAAGATATGGAGGTCAGAGAGAGCGTGCAGAGGAGGTTTACAAGGATGCTGCCTGGAATGCGGGACATGCCTTATGAAAGCAGGTTGAGGGAACTCAGTCTTTTTTCTTTGGAGAGACGGCGAATGTGAAGTGACCTAATAGAGGTATATATAATGATGAAAGGCATTGATTGGATAGATAGTCAGAGGATTTTCCCCAAGGGCTGAAATGGTGGCCACTGTCACAATGTTGAGCAAACTCACAGAGAACCCAAATGCGGCACACCGATACAAGACTGGAGTTAGGATACTTCCTCAGGACCAACGCAGGCAGTAACTGGAAGGAATCTTGCCTCAGAGATCGGAAGAGGAATCCTAACACGAACAGGATCTTCACAAAGGAATTGAGAACACGGGACTGCTCTAGAGTAAACCCCTCTAAGCAACTGGAAGCCAGAGTGTACCCAAAGGTACCAATACTCAGGCAACCAGTGCCAGAGAAACACAGTTACTTTTGCTAGACCCCTGATGGGGCTCAGGTGAGTGTCATTATACAATCAGTCCAGCATGGAATCCATGGGCTGGACAACAAGGCATTAAAGGAGTGAAATTGAGGGCCAGAACTCAGAACCATGACACAAGGTTTCAGGTGACTGGTGGGATGAGGCACAACCAGAGAGGTGTGTGGCTGCTGGGCACCTGAAGTTTTGCAAAGTTAGAGGGCAAAGAGTACTGGGGTGAGCAGGCAGTTTTTGAAGGGTTGGAGCATCAGAGGGCATTGCAGGATCTGGGCATCGGAGAATGCTGGGATTTTGTGGACTGTTTGTAAAGCTGGAGTGATGAACAAGGTGTTGGCATTGGTGGGATCTGAGAATTCAGGCATTGTGGGTGTTGGAGACAGTGGTGTGGAATGACGGAGCAGGGAGGGGCAGAGAAACAGGGATGGGGGTCAGACATTAATGGGGAGGGTCGACAGAAAATGGGAGGAGGACTGCGGGAAAGGTACGGAGGGAGGCTGTTTGATGTTGGTTTCTCCCCACACCCAGTCCTCAATTCCCTGATCTCCTGCACCAGACTCATGACCTGTGTTAGTGCTTCCTCTCTCCCATGTCTCTGCTTTATTCCAGACCCAGAGACTTCCACAGAGCATCAGCTCAGAATATCATCAACTGGAGAACCCACCCGGGAATTATTCTCTGTCCCAGCAGGAGACACATCCTCAGGTACCAGAATCTTGTGTCTGTGGGATCATTGAACAACAGGGGGGGGGGATAAATCGTGATGCAGTGGGGGATAAATCCTGATGCAGTGGTCACCCAATCTGCGCTGGGTCTCACTTTATTTATTGTAACCGGTGCTCCCAGTGCAGCCTCCTCTACATCGGTGAGACCCAACCCAGACTGGTAACCACTTCGTCGGGAATCTTCGCTCCGTCCGCTGCAAAATCTGGGATGTTCCAGCGGCCGATCACTTCAATCCAACATCCCGCTTCCACACCGACATTTCCATCCATCGCCCCCTCTACTGCTGTACTGGGGCCGGACGCAGGTTGGAGGAGCAACATTTCATCCTCCGCCTCGGGTGTCTTCAACCTGACGGCCTCAACATCGATTTCTCTAACTTACGTGACCACCCCCTCTTCTCCCGCCTCCTTTTTACCTCCCCTTTATCTTCCCTCACCCTTGTGACCCCCTCCCTTTTCATTCCCCTTCCCCTGCCCTCATGACCCGCCTATCTATTCCTTTGCTCCTTCCCTCTGTTTAGAGATGGTGCAAAGGAGGTTTACTGGGGTGCTGTCTGGATTAGAGGGCATATGCTATAAGTAGAGGTTGGACACACTTAGGGTTGTCCGAAAGTGCATGCACTTAAGATTTGGGGTGGGGGTAATTCAAAGAAGATGTACAAAGCATTTTTTTATACAGTGAAGGGTACCTGCAATGTGCTGCCAGTGTGATAGGGGATTGGCATGATTTGGGAACGATGGTTGGAGTTATTTTTTGAGAGGGAAAGGGAGTGAGGGATGGACTGTATTCAATGGTTGTGCCATGTTTTCATTGTGAGGTTAGACACCAGCTGCATATGAGTAAAATCCTGAACATGCGTCGCCTGTTCTCTGAAGTCAAGTTCTACGCTGAGTAGTTGCTCAATTTGTTTATTATCTCTAACATTTCCCACCCACTCTTTTTCCCATAGACCCAATCCACCATGTTCTAAAGTCCTGTCCCAGCTTAATGACCTATTTCTGTGTTTCCCCTCTCACGTATTTCTGTTCCTTCATTCCAGACACGGAGACTTCCACAAGGGAACATCTCAAAGCATCGACTGGAGAGTCCGCCCAGGAACCGTCCTCTGTCCCAGCAGGAGACACATCCTCAGGTACAAATGCCCCAACCCTTCAAAACCTGCCAGTTACCCCAGCACATTATGCCCTCTAACGTCACAAACCTTCAGGCGCCCAGCACATCCCCACCTCTCTGGTTGTGCCTCACCCCTCCAGTCCTCTGAAGCCTTGACCATCAACCTCCACCTCAGCAGGTCTGATGAGCCCAGACTCTTCCACTGATCTCCTAAAGCCCACGTCTCTTGACCGCTGCACTACTTATCTCATAGTTGTGTCTCTGGGATCATTTAATCTTCCTTCCTCTGCGGCAAGTGATCCTCACCCACTCTTCACCTGCTGGATGTCCAGTGTAGCGGGTTGTGAATGGCAGTGACAGTTGTTCCCTCCCTCTCCACACCCCGCAGGCCAATTTCTGCAGTGCGGACACCACTCAGAGGATTGTGCACACACACACGATGAACAGTGTGCCGTGGTCTGAGGCTGGTTGGTGGGGTCAGGGGAGATGGGTTGGAGGCCGCTCCTGGGGTTTTTGTGGTGAGGAGATTTCAGTGGTCTCTGGGGATGCCAGACTCAGCTTCAGGAGAGTTCATGACCTGGGCGAGAGACTGGGACACGGTCTTCACTGATGATAACACCAGGACTGATCAGCAACAGCAGGGTTATGGCGACAATGAGGTAAGTAGTGTAGCGGTCAAGAGGAGTGAGCTTTAGGAGATCGGTGGGAGTCTGGGCTCATCAGACATGCTGAGGTGAGGGCAAAGGTTTCAGATGACTGGAGGGGTGAGTAACATCCAGAGAAGTGGGTGGATGATGGGCACCTGAGGGTTTGTGAGAGCATAAAGTACTGGGGTAACAGGCAGATTTTGAAGGGTAGGAGCATCAGAGGGCATTGCAGGAATTGAGCATCAGAGAATTCTGGGATTTTGTGGACAGTCTGTACCGTGGAGTGATGAACAAGGTCGGGGTTTGGGGTTGGCATTGGTGGGATCTGAGGATTCAGGCACTGTGGGTGTTGGGGACAGTGGTGTGGAATGACCGAGCAGTGTGGGGTAGAGCAACAGGGATGGGGGTCAGAGATTAATGAGGAGGGTCGACAGAAAATGGGAGGAGGACTGTGGAGAAAGGTACAGAGGGAGGTTGCTTCATGTTGGTTTCTCCACACACCCAGTCCTCCATTCCATAATCTCCTGCCCCAGCCTCATAACCTGTGTTAGTGGTTCCATTCTCCCATGCCTCTGCTTCATTCCAGACCCAGAGACTTCCACAGAGGATCAGCTCAAAAGATCATCAACTGGAGAACCCGCCCAGCAATCATCCTC
>JAUZTB010000063.1:666194-676367 GCA_034780895.1 Rhynchobatus australiae
CTGCAGGACAACACTTCAAACAGCTTCATTTGATGCCAACCTTTCCCCACCACCATATCATGCTGTTCTGCACCAAATGTGGGTAAATAGGACCAGTGCAATGGCTAGCATGGGCACAGTGGGCTGAAGGGCCTGTTTCCATGGTAAACAGTTCTGATTCTTAAAATAAATGTGAGTAAACTCAAATTGTGAACAAGATGCATCCTATTGATAAGAAGACTGTGAAATATAAAAACACCCAACAAGTAAGTCAAGAAAACAGGAGGGCTGGATTATTCATTTTCTCCAGCATTCAGCCAACGTGGCACCAATCGTCAGACAACAAAATTCCAGGTTCAGTTCCCAATCCCTGCTGAATAAATTGGAACACCAGCATCCTGAGTGACCCGCTGTGGAAGTCCTCATGCCTTGTGCCAAGGCTGGGTATTGAGTGAGGATTGGGTCTGACAATGAAGCTCTTCACATTAACTGGCATCTCAAGAGTGCAGACACAGGAGACAACAGAGGCTGGAATCCGGAACAACACACAAAAAACTGGAGGAACTGAGTGAGTCAGGTGGCATCTGTGGAGGGAAATGGACAGTCGATGCTTCAGGTCTCGACCAAAATGTCGACTGTCTGTTTCCCTCCATACTGGCTGCTTGACCTGCTGAGTTCCTCCAGCTTTTTGTGTGTTTCTCTAGAACGCAGTTCAGGTTAAACTGGTGCCTCTGGATTGTCACAGTTCCTTCTGAAGCGACAGGATGGTGACAATATCCAACTTTGTCCTCTTCCCTGAACACAAGAGATGAAACATTTGCAGTATACCTGGTGGCCCCACATTTCAAAGTACTTGCAATTTCTGTGGAGCAAGTCTTTAGTCTTAAATAATTGTAACCTGCAGCATTCTCGAGTAATGTTATGCTAATCCTGGAGGGAAATGGCCTGCTCTATGCCTGTAAAGCTTTCAATAGCCTTTCAGATCAGATGTAAAAGTAAACTAATATATTTGGCAACATCAGCCTGTGGTTAAGTCTGTAGCAAAGGCAGTCAGGCCTGAGGACAAGGTGCACTGCAACGATAACAAGTTAGTGCTATTTGGCAGCTTGCCGCTTGACATTCAGGCCAGTCTCTGACGCTCCCTTCTTGATTGCTTCAGTGAAAAAAACATTTTTTATGACACCCTTTAGCCTTTTGTCAAAATGCATTTTTTTTCATTTGCACAAGTGTTAAGATCTGCTCAGTTTAGGTCGATCACACATGGCTTGGATACACCCAAGAGACTTTTTGTTTGTTAATTTATGTTTTATGTCAAAAGAAAAACAAGCCCCTGAAACATTAGGGCTGTCCTGCAGCAGTGAAAGAGCTCTTTCCACTAATGAATATTTTATTCACACTCTGGAAATGTGAACCGGAATTCATTTATGGAAGTGGATCTCTTTCTGCAGAATAAGCTTCTCAGTCTCAGGAACACAAACAAACATCAGGCAGTTACATTCACTCTGTAGGCAAACTGATGATATGTTGAAACCTATTCATGCTCCGTTATTCATGCCCCATTGCTCATGTCTTAACACACAGTTTCTTACATTTGATGATGCAAACACGTACTTCAAAAACAACATTCTATCTATCCCAAAGTTATCGTTGTCTCATGGTTTTAATATATTGGGGAAGTTTCAACCTTAGAGGGCCTTTTATCCATTCATCCCTGACTGAGAAAAATTTTGATGCAAATTTCCATCAAATGAGTTCAGTGGATGGGCCACAGGGATCTGACCTGGCTGACGTCTAATTTGTAGCTGCCATACAGAACCAACCCTTAGTAACTGGGATGAGAACTTGGGCTCAGGGAGCTGTGTCAGTTCCTGTCATCCAAATCTATTAACCATTCTCCAGTTATTTTCTGGGTTACATGGCAACACACTAATGTTGAACACTTCTAGTTCTGAAATGTTTAAAGTTGTGAATGTTGTGTTGTGTTTAAAAATGTTGTGTTTAAAATGCAGAGTCTGCAGCAATACAGTAAATTAGGAAAACTAATTTGTTATATAGAAGCCACAGATCTGCAGGACTTACAGCTGTCAACAGGAAATGTCCAGATGTAATAGATCCTATTTGTATTACTTATTTAGCACTGGCAAAGATTAACTGGGTCAATGTGTGAGGTTGTGAATCAAACAACTGGGCCTTCAGGCTCCTGGACTTCTGCATTTCACCATTCCTGATGAGTTATTTGAAATTGTCTGGAGATTGTTTGTAGTTCTGCGCAGCTGGAACCAGTGCAGTCTATGGCAGCTTCTCACCACCCCAGTACGTTTGCAAGTGTAAACCTCCGGATCAGACTGGGGAAATGTTCCACTTGCTCAACGGACTGAAACCTCCCTGGGATGCAGCAATGGACACCTCAAAGGTGCAGCAGAATTAAAGGAGGCAACTTCAAGTGTGGTTGGCAAAATAAACTCTTGTTGTTTCATCTAAAAAGTTTTTGACGGTAAACTTTAGATGACTTTAACTTTGTTTTAATCACAAAGCTGCTCTACGGTTTGGTGTATGGAGGTAGTTTTACCATTTGACTGTGTTAGACAATATATTGTGCACATCTTTGGAGCTACAGAATAAACACTAACTTTTGCTGGGGACACTGGTGAACAATAATTAATATTTTCATACAATATTCTTCCTTTAGAAAAATCAATTTAATGCCTGTAACTCTCAGGATTCTCACCAGATGTGAATAACATGTGGATCGGGAGCTAATGGCCTTCCTCAGCCTCCAACCTGTCACAGCCCTGCTGGTTCGTTCTTCCTGTTGCAACTTTTTTGCTGTAAAATATTGTTTTACTCTTTCTACTGGTTCTGATCAAGTCACGGACCTCAAACGTTGATGTTGTTTCACTGCATCAACCTCGAATTATTAAATGGCAGAACAGGCTTGAGGAGATGAGTTCCTCATTTCTATGTCCGTCTTCTCCTTCCACAGACGCTGCCTGATCTGCTGAGTATTCCCAGCAGTTTCGGTGTTTTTATTTCCAATCTCAAGCATCTGCAGAGATTTTTTTGGAATAGAGAACTACTGATTGAGTTTATGCAAGAACCATCCAACTCCATTGGTGCAGATTCCAACAAGCTAACTACTTGACTTCCGATGAGAAATCTTCCTGCTTTACAGTTAGATCCAAGTACTGTAGTGTGAGTCTGGTTGGTAGGTTTGTGCTTTAACTGACTGGGTGTCGTTGGCCTGAGCTAAGTCCAACTTCTCTGAACTTTACTCAGCATAATAAGAACAGCACTCAGTTTTGTTACAATCAAATTTTGGAATGTGTTCTTTCCAAATTAAATTATACGCAGGTAAAAACAAGCTCCAGACTCCAGAGTGAAAGTGCCAGAAGCTTTGGGTTGAGGGTGATGAGTGCAGGTCACTGCACTCTGCTCTTTCATCTTGATGGAAGGCCAGAAACTTCTGGCAGTAGCAGTAGTTGTGGTTGGACAGCTAGACAGTGCATGGTAGCATCATGACCTTTCACCTTACCTGTCACCATAGAGACTCACACTTTCAAATGGGATTGATACTTACTTCTGTCTAAACTTTCCTCACAAGTTCACCCATAGCTTGGCGTCTCCTGGTCCTGCTAACCATAACCAGTTATCAACATATTAAACGCTGTATCAGTCACTCCCACAATCTGTTTCATACCAGAGGCTTGAGGGTGTTTATTTAGTAAAGCCTGGGCTCAGGATTTTTATTATGTTCCAGTTGTTATAAAGCCTGTTCCAAGGGTTGGATCCAATACACTAAGTTAGATGATGCATCAGCCTTTGTCCAAAGACCTGGGATTCATGCTGCAAAAATCACTCAGACAATTAACTATAAAGCTGAGGGACTTGGTCTCTTGGCTGCCCCTGAAATGGCCAGACTGCTTGCCGAGGACAATTAACAATGGGCAATAAATGGTGACTTTGTTGGTCGCGTGGGTCCAGAGCCTGAAGGCAATGCTGCTTGCTTTAATCTTCAATAGATCAGCAGCATTAAAGCCAAATCCTGTGCTTGCCCTGGCATTCTGGCTGAAATCAGTGAACTCAACACAGCCAAACATTTGGAGATGGTTCTGTTTACCTTTAGGTGTTCAGTATTTGAAAAGAACTCATAACTCTGACTCTGACAAGTCAAACAGCAGCATTTATCCTTCGGTATCTGACATCAACCTGATGCCAATTGCATCAATATAGTGCTAAGTTTAAGAAAAACTCTTGCACTGCAGAGCTGACATTTTAATGTGAAATATGCTGGGATGTGAAAGTGTCGTTAGAGCCAGTGTCATGTTCACTTCTTTCAGGGAAAGGGAATCAAAAATGTTCACTTCTTCCAATGAATTATTTCGAACAATTCGCAACTTCACCAAGAACAAAACTTGTTCATGAGAGGCTCTTTCTGTAAAATCCAATAGAGAAGTTCTACAGAAATAAGCCAAATCAGCTTCAGATTTTCCTTCATTTATTTTTTCCAAGATTTGGGCTTCACTGACAAGGCCAGCTTTGATCACCCTTTCTGAATTACTTTTGAGGAGGTGGTGATGAGCAGCATTCTTGAACTGCTGCAGTCCTTCTGGTGAAGATGTCCCACATTACTGTTGGGGAGGGCGTTCCAGGATTCAGTCACGATAAAGGGTGATGATATATTCCCAGGTCCGGATCGTGTACAATGGAGAGGAGCCTGCAGGTGGTCTCCTGAACCTACTGCCCTTGTCCTTCTTGGAGATAGAGTTCACGGGTCAATGGGGTGCTGTGGGACGAGCCTGGGTGAGGATCTGCAAGGGGTGCTGGTGTGGGAAGTGGTGTCACGCTGGTCAGGGATGTGCTCATCCAAGGGCGAGGTTAAACTGTAGCCCTCAGTGCAGTGAGAGGATTGAGCCAGGCTACACCAGGCCAATACTGGGCAATACTGACAAAATGCTGCAGATAATATTGTTCTACAGCAGGAGGGCCAGGACACTTTGTTCCAACCTGTATCTTGCAGCATTCATAATCTCACACACTCTAAGATTTCATGTGCATCTTATAAGCAGTAAACATGGTGCAAGAACATAGCACATCCAACACATAGCATAGGAACAGACCATTTGGCCCATGATATTTGTGCTGACAATGATGCCAAACTAAACTGAACCTATCTGCCTGAACATGGTCCGTATACCTCCATTCCCTGCCTGTTTATGTCTCTGTGTCAATTGCCTCTTAAACATTGCTGTTTGCATCTGCCTTCACCACCACCCCTGGCAGCCCATTCCAGGCACCCACCACTCTCTGTGTAAAAAAATTGCCCAGCACATCTCCTTTAAACTTTCCCCCTCTCACATTAAACCTTTGCCCTCTAGTTTTTCACATTTCCACCCTGGGATAAAGACCCTGACTCTCTATTTCTACCTCACATAATTTTATAAATATCTATCAGGTCTCCCCTCAGCCTCTGACACTCCAGAGGAAACAATCCATGTTTGTCCAACCTCTCCTTATAGCTAATACTCTCTAATCCAGGCAGCTTCCCGGTGAACCTCTTCTGCACCCTCTCCAAAGCCTCCACATCCTTCCTGTAATGGGCAAACAGAACTGCACACAATACTCCAAGTGTGGCCTGACTACAACATGACTTTTCTACTCAGTGCTCTGACCAATGAAGGCAAGGATGCCATACGCCTTCCTTACCACCCTATCCAATTGTGGTGCCACTTTCAGGGAGCAATGGACTTGAACCTGATGATCCCTCTGTGCATCAGTGCTCCCAAGAATCCTGCCATAGGCATTTGACCTCTCAAAGTCCAACACCTCACACTTGTCTGGATTAAACTCCATCTGCCATTTCTCCATCCACATTTCTAACTGATCGATATCCTGCTGAATCCTTTGACAACATTCCTCACTATCCACTATTCTACCAATTTTTGTCTCTTCTGTAGACTTACTAATCAGCCTAACTACATGTTTGTTCAATATATATTACAAATTTGGATCAGCAGATTTGCAGATGACACCAAGTTTGGGGGTATAGTGAACTGCAAGGAAGGCTATCAAAGCTTGCAAAGTGATTTGGACCAGCTGGGAAAATGGGCTGAAAAATGGCAGATGGAACACACTCACACAGTGAATGGTAGGGCACTGAGGTGTGCGGTAGAACAAAGGGACCTGAGAATACAGATCCATTGTTCCTTGAAATTGGCATCGCAGGTAGATAGGATCGTACAGAGAGCTTTTGGCACATTGGCCTTCATAAATGGGCATTGAGTACAGGAGTTGAGGTGTTATGTTGAAGTTGTATTAGATGTTGGTGAGGCTAAATTTAGAGGATTGTGTGCAGTTCTGGTCACCTACCTACAGGAAAAATATCAATAAGCTTGAAAGAGTGCAGAGAAAATTTACACGGATGTTGCCGGAACTTGAGGACTTGAGTTATAGGGAAAGGTTGAATAGATTAGGATTTCATTCCCTGGAGCTCAGGAGAATGAGGGGAGATCTTATAGAGGTATACAAAATTATAAGGGGTATAGATAGGGTGAATGCATGAAGGCTTTTTCCTCTTAGGTTGGGTGAGACTATAGTTCTAGGGCATAGGTTTAGGGTGAAAGGTGAAATATTTAAGGGGAATCTGAGGGGGAACTTCTTCACTCAGAGGGGGGTGCGAGTGTGGAACAAGCTGCCAGTGGAAGTGGTGGATTCAGGTTCAACTGTAAGATTTAAGAGGAGTTTGGATAGGTACCTGGATGGGAGGGGTTTGGAGGGATATGGTCCGGGTGCAGGTAGATGGGACTAGGCAGAATACCAGGCCGGCATGGACTAGATGGGCTGAAGGGCCTGTTTCTGGGCTGTAGTGCTCTGTGACTCTCTGGCAGTTAGGGATGGGCTTTGCCAGCAACACCCCAATCCTGAAAATGAATTAAAAGCTCCAGGAGCAGGTGTAGAGAGAGAAACAGGGTGAACGTGTCCAGGAATGCCCACCGACTCTGAGGAAAGGTCATTGACCTGAAACACGAGCTCTTGCTTCTCTCTCCACAGATGCTGCCTGACCTGCTGAGTCTTTCCGACATTCTCTGGGTGTTAACAGCTGCAGTTTCTGCACCGTTACCTTCTGCAGTGAACTTGTGACAATTTATGAGCTCTGCTTCAACAATGGTCCTTGTTGTTCACAGGGCGTGGGGACATGTGAAGCCACTCTGATTGAGATCCTGTGCTCTCGCTCAAACAGGGAGATCAAGGAGATGAGCAAAGTTTATCTAGAACGTGAGTAAGAGGGCAGCCAAGCCGAAATAGGTCTCCATCTACTGCAGTAATTGTTGGTTTTAAGGACAAGAAGTTTCCATTCTGCCTGACAGATGTGCCAGATGTGAGAGGGTCGACAGGTGTGACAATGTGTGGCAGGTGGGAGGGGTGTGACGGGAGCACACTCCTTATGATCGCCCTCCCTACTTCATCCTCAGGGACAAATGGAGGACCTCACCCTCGCCAACTAGATGCCGGTGTCCGCGGCAGCATTGGTAGGAGTGAGCAGCCTACGGTCCTCGAGGAGGCGAGGTCCCGTCTTCACACCAAGGGTGTCCTCGGGCACTGCAGACAGCAGAATGGGACAGGCCCAGGACAGATCTGGCACCTCAAAGCCGGGCCAGTGTGACGCTCCGTGGACCATCGGCAGTAGAAATGTTCACCTCCACAGTCTGTAACCTCACTGCCTGGCACATCCCTCCCTCCAGCGTTCCTGTCGATCCAGGGGCTGACCCTGGTCCATCGAGGGGTCAGGAGGGTGCGCTGGCAGCTGGATGCCAAGTTCACCATCAAGCACGCCATGGGACAGATGGAGCTAAGCCGTCAGATCACAGCTCAGCAGTCCAGTGGGGAATGGTGGGTGGGCAAAAAAACAGCGAGCAGGAGGGAGAGGATCCGGGAGCATCTGACATCCCATCCTCGGTGACGGTGGGGCCCAGTGTGTGAGCGCTGAAGCCTGTACGGCCGTGTTCACCCACCAGTACCAAGTGGGTGATCCCACCGTCACAGGAACCGCTCTGCAGCCAAACCAATTCACTCCTCAGGATGAGAGGCACTGGACCCAGCGAGAACTGGAGCACCAGGCACTGTCCCGGCTGAAGCCCTGCGCTCCGGAATAGCCCAGCTGTTCCAGTCCAGTTACAACACCACACATAATGTGGGAAATGTTACCCCAGGAATGGTCCTGTTCATAAAGAACAGATGTTAGAACAAAATCAGCACCTGTGCCACAGAAGTGTCCGGCAATGACTGAGCCCCACAGGTGGAATTCAGTCACCTATCTTTGACGTTCAATGACATGATCATCACTGAGTCCTGCTCTGTCAACATCGTGGGGAAGGTCACCACTGTCCAAGACTGGGATGTCCCATGTACGTACAGCGCCCAGAACCAAATGTCGTGTTTCGGGTTTAACTGGAACTTGGTACGACTCCATCACGATCATGTCTTTGAATTGCAGGCAGATTAACAGGCGTAAACTCTGGGGGGACGGTGAATACATGGGTTTGGTCTGCTGATGGAGTGTGTAAATGAGTCAACACCTCTATTGTACGGCTGACTCAGGAAGCTTGCAATGGGGCTTCACGACGTGTCTCAGCCCAAGCAATCAAGTCGAGTTTATTGTCGTGTGCACAAGTACAGTGCGGTACAGGTATAATGAGAACTTGCTTGTAGCAGCATCACAGGCACATAGGTACAGGCACACACAGAACATAAATTATACATAATTTATACCAGACAGTAAAGAGAAACAAAAAAAGACTTTGCAAAACAAGGCACTGGTGCAAAAAAGACCCCCACAATCAGAGACAAGTCCGCAGCAGTGCAAGAGGTGGTCTGTAGTGTTCCGTTGCTGAGGTGGGGTTAGGGTTGTGCAGGTCGGTTCAAGAACCTGATGGTTGTAGGGAAATAGCTGTTCCTGAAGCTGGCGGTGTGGGACTTCAGGCTTCTAGTGAACTAACAATATCTCAAATCTTCACAGTTTTCAAGAAAAACATGCTGAATGATATCAAAGACGACACTTCGGGAGACTTCTGTAAACTTCTGTGTGCCTTGGCGAAGGTAACGTCCCATGTGTATCAAGCCTGAGTCTTGCATCCCTGCTCCCAACTTGCCAAGCCCGTCGGTGAGGCACATAACCAAGTGCAGCCTCTGTAATGTGGGGGTTGCCAGGAATGTAACTGGGGATATTTGCCGCAGCGTGACGTAGGAATTAGCAGTGTGAAGAGGGTGAGGACCCCTGGGCACCCGCCGCACTCTGTACCCTGACACACTCCTCCTTAGTCACGGCGAATTCCTGCCAACCCCACCTCGCTCATTAGACGAGACTGGTGGAGAAAGAGGGCGCAGAAGGTGGTTGAGGAACTGAGGCCACAGGCAGAGGGGGAAGGAAAGGCAAAGGAGGGAGGAGCAAAGCAGAACGCGGGCGATGTGGGTGGGGCAGAGAGGGGGCAGTGACAACAGTTGTCCGGCGGGGGTGGGGGAGGTGGAGTGAGCATCACTGGGCCGTGCTTGATGAAGGTTTACTTTGGGGTCATGCTTGTGTGCGTCCATCATACGGTTGACATTGCTCATGTCTACCAACTAGTGACACTGCTTTGACTTTCTCCGTGTGTAGGGTAGTCGATCGGAGCCATCCAACGTGGAGGATTACACCCTGATTGACTCTGATGCTAAGGTAGGCAATTCCGTGCGGACGCAGTGCATGTAGAGAACACGTGTCCTGCTCGCTGACTTCACCAGCACTGACGCAGCGACCTATGATGTTCTGTGCGGGGTACAGCTTGGATTTGGGCCGTAGTGCATCTTGGAATGAAGTCTGGCGTCGGGTATCTGGGGCTTTTATGCAAAGTGTCCAGAGGGTCCCAACAGGGACAGGGTCCCCCTTGTCCTCACATTTCATCCCACCAGTCTCCCCTGGTGGATCTGCTCTCCCCTCCTCCCCTGCACCTTCCTATCACTCTCTCTTACCTGCATCTGCCTGTCACCACCCTGTGCCCACCCCACCTCCCCTCTTTTGTCCACCTATCACTGCTCTGCTTTTCCCTCCTAAATATTGGGCTTCCCCTTTTCCTATCTTCAGTCCTGAAGAAGGGTCTTGACCCGAAACATTGACCGCCTGCTTTTCTCCACGGATGCTGCCTGGCCTGCTGAGTTCCTCCA
>JAUZTB010000063.1:1070032-1086769 GCA_034780895.1 Rhynchobatus australiae
GGGTGCTCCGGTTTCCTCCCACACTCCAAAGACATACGGGTAGGTTAACATGGGTTTAAAAATGGGCAGCACGGACTCGTTGGGCCTGTTACCATGCTGTAAATAAAAAAAAAGCTAAGTCTTATACCAGCTGGATCAGACAGAGCAGAGGTATCCTCTCCATGGGAGAAAGAACCAAGTTATTTCCACTCCCAGCAGTTCCTGTTGGTCAACATGAGAAATGTTTGTGCAGGGAGTTGCAGGAATGAACATCCCCTTTCACTCTTGAGCCACTGAATCAGTAGTGTGTAATATGAAGCCACTTCAAACAATCACTTGAGCCAACACCAAATTTCAATGCTACTCAGTTAACATATGTCGGGCTTATGTAAAATAACATCTCAGTGTGAACATCACTGAATACCTCGTGGAACCTACTCAAAAGCTAAAGTCACAGCTGGTCTTATTTTGGTTCAATATTTCTCACTGAAGCTTCCATCTCATCACTCAGACCCTGGTCCAGTGACCACAAGCAGCCTGAAAACCTCAACTACATTACAATGATATTAAGTAATTGGGCTTTTGTTAGAAATGCTTCCGCCACAGTCAAATAACTCAGGAAAACAATTTACAACTTTAACAAGTGAACAATGTCCAGAATTTTGCCAGAACTTGAGGCCCTGAGTTATAGAGAGAGGTTGGGCTGGCTAGAACTTTATTCCTTGGAGCACAAAAGACTGAGAGGTGACCTCATAGAGGTGTATAAAACCATCGATAGGGTGAATGCACTCAGTCTTTTCCTCAGGGTTGGGGAACCAACACCCAGAGGGGCTCAGGTTTAAGGTGAGAGGAGAAAGATTTAAAAGGGAATTGATGGGCAGCTTGTTCACACAGAGGGTGGTGGGTGTGTGGAACGAGCTGCCAGGACCAGCAGTGGAGGTGGACACAATAATGACATTTCAAAGACATTGGGAATGGTGCATGGACAGGAAAGAGTGAGAGGGATATGGACCAACCTTGGGAAAATGGGACTAGCTTAGATGGGCATCTTGGAGGGGTATGAACGAGCCTGTTTCCATGCTCTATTACTCTGTGACACATCACATTTCTGGAGCTGGGTAAGGAATAAACGTCTCAAAAACAGAGCGGGAAAGGTTGGCAGCAAAACTTGTGGCATGGGTGGAATTGGAGAAGAGCTCAGTCTGACTCTGGAGCACACTGGCCCATCCCGTGTAACCCGCCACTCAGCTACCCTGCACACAGGACACCTTGGCATTCAGTGACCATCAAGTGGAACCCAGCCAATCAGAACTTGCAGGAGCTGAGCACACTGCTTCCCACAGAAAGTGCTTCTTTCCTCAATAATCCCCTGCATGCAGTGAAAACTGAAGAACAAAGCAGATAAACTGTGGGACAAGGTGGGGCTGCACTCAGTCCCAGGCCAACCACGTGCTGGAGGAAGCTGAGGCCTGTGTTACCACGGCGTTACCACGGCGATACTCAGACGGCAGCTGGGCTGGTTGAAGGACGGGAGGGGCTGAATCTCCAGATGTGCGCAGCACAAGTGGTAACATTAATCCAGGGCTGACACATCTGTCCTTTGGGAGGAAACTTGCTGACCAGTTGCAAAGAGGAGCAGAGTTCCTTGTATTATTGGGCCCTTCTCTCTCTCAGCAAGGACCTTTGGATTTCTCCTGGAAGCTGGATGAGGCCTGAGGGCTGGTGTGAAGCCATCCTTGCTACTCTCCCGCGGCACCTCTCCCGCCTCCCTCTCCAGCATCAGCTTCCTCCAGCAGCAGCAAACTTGAGGATGGGCTGCGGTCTGAACTTGGTGGGAAGGGAAAGGTTCCTCTGTCTGGAACTGTGGACGAGTGACCTCAGTCACTGCATCGTGTGGTCTGTAGCCAGAATCAGAAATATTTACTTCTGATAAAAAGTGGAGGCCACTCGGCCTATCAAATCCACACGAGCCCACGTAGCAATCCCACTCCTCCAACAATGTTCCTTGTTCTCCTCCCATTCCCATCAGCTCTACCACCCACCTACACGGACAGTACTGTACAGTGGTCTTTAATTAACACACCAACTCGCATGTCTTCAGGATGTTGGAGGAAACCGGAGCACCCAGGGGAACTCATGGAGTCACAGAGAGAATGTGCAAACTCTACAAGGACGGCAACTGAGGTCGGGATTGAACCAAGTCCACTAGAGAAGTATATTTAATCGTGTATGGGTTGGGAGAGCCATGGGATTAGGGTGGAATGGTTGGCCTTTTGCAACTGGTGTACCTCTGTGATGCTGCTGCAGGCAAGTTTCTCATTGTACCTGAACCTCACTGCACCGTGCACATGGCAATAAACTCAACTCGACTTGACTTGCCGGGGAGCACATGGTTTCCCTAGTGCTGTCATTTCGCTTTCTTGGACTCATCACTGTGGTAGTTTGAGGTCTTGATCTTCAGTCTGTTCCTCAGGTGGCTAAAGGCAGTTCTGATGCACTGGAGGTGATGGGGAATGTCCTCATTGATGTCTCCCTCCTCTGAGAGGTCATTCCAACAGGAAGTGATCCATGCTGCACAGGGTCCCAGAGTGGAACTTAATTATCAGAAGGCCCCATTGTTCAGTGGGGCAATTTGCTTTGAGATCCATTTCCTTGTATGCTTCAATGAACATATGTTGATACCTGGGGCTGTGTGTTTGAACATGTGAACACACAAACATCATCTGTGAACGACAGCTCGATGATTGAAACTGAGGTGACCTTAGTTCATGGCCTACTGAACAGCAGTGACCCTGCCCTTCTGTAAACAGGGACTTTGTCTACTTACAAGCAGCTCAAAGCACCGGAGGTGTCACCAGTCACCCAAATCCACAGGCAGGACACGTGAACCAGTGTCATGTCCTCTCTCAGCACTCAGTCAACCACACCACCCACACGTCTGACACCAAACTCCTGGGACACTCCCCTTCCACTGTGTCCTGGCAAGGGATTACCAGGAAGACCGAGAAAATTAAATACATCCTGAAAGCCTCCTTGAACAAGTTTAATATCCTGACTAACCCCTTAGAATCTCTGGTCCCTGACCACTCAAAGTGGAGAAGGTGCATTCCAGGTGGTACTTCAGGTTGAGTTCATTCATCAGACGTGCACAGGAACCCAGCATGAGTGGTGAAAGAAGTGCATCACCTCCCAAACCATCCATCTGCCCCGCTGCCCTGTCAGACTCCTCCTGACTGACCCTTGGGGGAGGCTCCCTGTCAAACACTGCATTAGAACCACAGACCAGAGCAGATAAAAGGCCTCCCCAACTCCAAGGAACTGCTTAAACAGATGAAGGTCCATCACTGGGGCACCTACTCCTCATGGCTTAGCTTGGCTATTTCATCAACGACTAACCTCAAGAACAATCAACATCAATGTCCCTGACTACAACGGGTGACCACCTGCCCCATCAGATCTCGCTGTGCAGAGGCACTTGGAATGCTGTTCACCTGCTCCTGTTGTACTCTAGAGAGGCATGGACTTAGACCACAAGCAGTCAGGGACATCATGGTCCATTTGCAGCACTACAGTCCACAGGTCTCTGCTGATGTACTGGAGGTGAGAGTTCAAATTCCATCGCACAGCTGGTGAATTTCTACCCAGTTAATTAAATAATCTAGAATTAAAAATTAGTGTGACCGTGAAATGTGTGGGTCGTCATTAAAGCCATCTGTTTTTCTAATTTCCTTCCATGGTTTGACCCAGATGTGACTCCTGACCCACACCAAGGTGGTCAACCCTTGTGTCATTTCTGGAGTGGCTCAGCAAGTCGGTCAGTACGAGAACAGTTGAGGTTGCACAGCCTCCCAGTGTCTGACGGGCACTGAAGAAATAGCAGGAGGAGGCCATTCAGTCTCTCATGCCTACTCCACCGTTCAGTCCTTTGACATCTGCACTAACTCTGTACCTCTGGATTCCCTTAATATCTCTCATGAATATACTCAGCTGGGGAACGCTGAGGGCACAAGGTGCAGAGATGGGCTCAGCTCCTACCATGGGATGCCCTGGGATCTGGCATGATGTCCATCAGTGTGTTGTACATAGCCATTACATTTCTGTAAGTCAGTGACTATTTCTGTGTTAGTAAAATAAATAGTCACACCTCTGTACAAATCATAAAACCCAGGCAAGAAGCTCCCAGCATACAAATGACTCATTGTTGGCTGTGGGATCATTCTGCTTAAACCAACGATTAATGTTGAGGATTTATTTTTACTACAGGTTTTAGCCTTTTGTTTGCACTACATTGTAACAGTTTAATAACCCGATAAACACTTGGTATGTGCAGAGGGAATTATAATTTCAAATTCTTGAGAGTTCTGCTAACGAACCAAAGTGCAATTGGATATTGGATGGCATTTGTCGCAAATTCTGGCCAAATGACAAGTGATTGTTTATGAAATGATCAACAGAACACATGTCTTGGCCCTGCACCAGCTGTAAACCAGTGCTACACAAATGATCAGATTGCCCCAGGAAAACTTTCTGAAGGAGGATTAGTGAAATCCGTCAGGGACCTCTATCGCGAACACAAAGGAATGAAAGCTGCTACAAAGACATTCTTTGCTTAATCACGTTACAGCATAAAATGAAACATTATGAATTTGAATATGCATACTAACACCAAAATAATTCCTACACAAAAGAAGATATCAACGAGCACTGTCAGCTTCCAGTAGACCTGTTCTGGCTCCCGGACAAGTTACACCACTCAGCTTTATAATTCTCCTCTCTGCTCTCAAATCCTTATGATCTTGCCCCCACCCTCTGCACTCCCTACACCTCCCACCCTTCCCACTGTCCAATAATCTTTCTACACTAATACGTTCCAGCCTCCTCCTTATCCCCATATATAATCGCTCCACTGTTGGTGGACATCACTTCAGCTGCCAGGTCCCTAAGCTCACGGAATTGCCTCCAACCCTCACCGTATCATCACCTCCCCCTCCTTTCAGAAGTTTGGTCACCTACTCTAACCCTTCTTTGACTGTTCAGTATTACACTGTCGGCTCCAGTCGTTGTGAAGTGCCTGTTGGGAATTTAGCTAGCTTAAAGGCAGGGAAGAAATGGACAGTGTTCTGTTGGGCAGTCAGGGAAGCGACAGTCTCAACGGAATCCAAGCTTTGGAAGAATTCCATACTTTGGGACACACTTTCCATTTCTCAGTTGCAATCCGAAAACGGTTACACCATATGATTACATTAACAATTTGCACTTGATATCTAACACTCAATGTGTAACATGCAGGAATACCTATTCATCTGTTTCACCAGAGCTGGGAACTGCTGGTTCTGATTAGCCTGCTCTCTGCATATTTGTACTGAGAACCTTTCCTGAAATATAATCAGGCATCATTTTTTCCTGTATTACTGACCAGCTCCAACAAACCTGTCCCTCAAGGTTTACTGCAGAGAAACCTCACACACCATTGTTGTATTCTTTGACAAGATGATCAATTATCTCTCATCACCTTAAGCCAACAACTCTTCCAGTTCTGAAGGTATGAGTCAAACTGGCCTCTTTTCATGTGTGAACCTGTTGGCTGAGCATGAGTGAGTTATTGAACTACAGAGTGCATCACAGTGGAGCCTGATCTATTTCTTTGCAGTGAACTCAGCAAGATCCTGAGCAGCAGTCAGGACCGGAAGCCCTGACTGAATTCACCAAGTCCAGGGTCTCTGATAGTAACTCGACTCAGCAAGGGTTATTGTTCAAGGTGGTTATAAGTAGCCACAGATGTAATGGAAATCCAAAGAGTTTGACCCTGGTGGTTGACTTGTGGAATTGTGTTGGGATACCTATGGGTTACCCAATTAACTTATTTATTTTAGTAAGGTTTCAACTCAGTTGTAGAATATCACATTAATGGGGTAGAAAGGACTTGCTCAGGCTGCAGATCCTACTAAAATAAACTGGGAGGCAGCTGATATTTGTATTATGAACATAGGATTGCGTTACAAGCAGAAGTCAAAGAATCTGAGCACTGACTAATGGTAATGTGAGATTTCCAATTAATTTAACATTTGCAAAAGCATCGCAGAGTCTGAGGGGAATTGCTGTCCATCAGAAAGATGCTTGTCATTTGAAAGGTGATCCCTATCAACTCTCGGTGAAAGAAACCTCAGATTCCTCTGCTATGCATTCACTCATACTTCTGTCTGTTTTTTCACGGTGTGATGGCAAGTGTTTTCCTGTATTCTTGCTCAGATTAAGTTGCAAATGCGTTGCACCGTGGGGAGAGAAATCAGTTGGGTTGGTAGCACTATACACAATATATAATTGTGTCAGTGAGGGTACCCAGCTGAAACTCATTTCTACTGACTTCTCCAGAGAGAAGCCAAGTTCAACACACAGAAGCTGTAAGTGTGTTCATTCTGCACCATCAAGCTGAGAATGAATTGAGTTCTTCCTGATCCTTACCATCACACTCTTGTACCTAAAAGGCACCAATAAAATTCATTGTGGACCAGTCCAGGGCCCCTAAGATATTCACATGGTGTCGTTCAGTCACCAGATCTTAACTTCTATTTCTTTCTCATGTATCATGGTGATATCGCCCAATGTGCACTTCCCCAGGTCTCCAGAGCTAAACACTATTCCATCCGCTGGTAATATTTCCTGAACCTACCCAGAGTACAGATCAGGGTCACGTGAAACAGATGTTCCTCACTGAAGTTCCTGTGAGACGATGAGCTGTGTTGAGTTGGCTTGACTGAACCCTTGACTTTGCCTCAGAGTGGAATGCATTGGACCCCAGACGAATATCGGGGCAGTATTCCAAGCCTGATAATACCACGGAGATGCTGAACAGCGGGATGTTTTTCCTGTGGATTTGTTGAACGATGAAGGATGAATGGTGTAGCTTAAAGACAAGAATGGAACTCCCCATGTGTCTTGGCCAACACCCTTCATCCACTGACACCAGCCTTTAATCCCACGACTATTTGTGGGTTATCAATGAAGCCCCTACATCTCTCCACAATCAACTAAAACACTTAAAGTTCATAGTCCTGAAGGAAATCTCATGTGACAATTTCATGTAGTCGTCTGATAAGCTTTCTTATAATCTGACAATCACAAAACTGGTTTACATTTAAGCAAATAAGTTGCCAGGAGACATGACCAAGTCTGGAGTTTGACTGAAACAATCATTGACTGCTTTTCTTTAAGTTTAATGCATCTTGCTTTCTTCCCAGCTTTGGAGCTCCCACACTAAGGATCTGATCTTGGAGATTCATGCAGGAACCTAACACACTTTCCTATGCTGGCTCTGCTTGGTACCAAGGCTACAATCACAGTCAAAGGAATGGAACTCAGTACCAGTGACAGGACCAGTGTCACAGGGAAAACAAATAAAACTGCAGATGCTAGAATCTGAAACAAAACAGAAATGCCTGAAGAACTCCTGATGCAGGGTTTCAACCCAAAACTTTAACAGTTCCTTTCCCCCACAGATGCTGCTTGACCCATTGAGCCCCTCCGGCACTTTGCTTGTTGCTGGAAGCCCTCATCTGGTCAGGCAACATCTGTGGAAAGAGAAACCTGTCAATATTTCAGGCCAAAGACCTTTCCATAGAACTGAGGGGTTCTGAGGAAGGGTCTTCAACATGAAACATTGACTAGTTTCTCTTTCCACAGATACTGCTTGACTGGCTGAGTTCTTCCAGCATTTCTGTGTTTTGTTTTGGATATTATGGTTTGGTGAAGAAGTAGTCAATAGCTGGTTACCGCCAAACGTTTAACCATTTCTAACTCTGACAGACTGAGATACATCTGCAGGGCTTTGACGAGAAGACGTGGTACCAGAGAGGATTGGAAAGGTTTATGGGGTTCAGGTTCAGGTTAATAGGATGAGGAGAGTGAGGAGGGAGACAGGGACAAGTGTTTGGAGTTCAGGAGAAAAGAGCAGATGAATTCTACCAACCTAACAACAAGTGACTGAGCTGAGTCCGGGGCAGAAGGAAAGGATTCCTTCTGTGTGAGTGTGTGTATGAGTGTTAATGTGAAAGTGTTAAGCAACAACATTATAACAAAGCTTAAATGTTTCTTATCTCAGCTTTATTTTCCATGTTATTGCAGTTGGCATTTTGTAAAAGAGAATTTCTGTTAAACATGGGGTGAATTATCAAATAATCCCACAAGTAAAATACAGAGGATTTTTAGCACAGTTTGGACTTTAAGTTAAGTCCATTTTAAAATAATTTAGAAGTATCATAAATACTGCAAATTTTGTACAATTAACCAGGTTAATAATTTTTAAATGACAGGCAGTCTTTGTATTTCAGAAGCAAATAATTAAAACTAGTTCAGCACTGTTAGAAAACAGGATGAAACCAAGTTAATGTTTTGCCCCATGCTGGGAAGAGCCTGCCTGAATGGCAGGCTGATTAATCAATGAGTTGCACCCCTGTTCATTATACTTTCATCAGCACAGCCTAAATGTGAGCAGTTTAACTATCTGCAGGCTACACCATAGAAGTAATGAATCAAAGAACATGGTGCTGCCAAAGAGTCTATAGGGTCAGAGGGCTAATGCCGAGCTCTCTGGGGGCCAGTGCACGCACGGAGCATTATGCAGGACTTCTGGAGGCACCAGAGGTTTCCTGCCCGTTCCTGTTACAGGCGGGAGAATCCTAGGATCAGTGCTCACTGCAAGCAGCACAGATTCAACAGGCAATACTCCAGTGACAGGACCAGCAAAAGGTGTTGTGATTTTAAAACATGCAGCCTCTGAGAATGTGGGTCCATGTAAAACTTGGAAATAAAGAAAGGCACCAACAGCCCCATCACAGACTGTCTCACACCTCCCATCCCAGAAACCACTTACAATCGAAACTCTGAGTCCAATAAATGCACAATGAAAGGTGATTACTGAAAACCAGAGCCCTGTTATAACAGACCCTGTCCCACAACATCCCTCCCTCCAACACTCCCCACACACAGACCAGTTATAACAGAGCCCCTCCCTCCAACACTCCCCACACACAGACCAGTTATAACAGATCCCCTCCCACAACATCCCTCTCTCCAATACTCCCCACACCCAGCCCAGTTATAACAGACCCTCTCCCACAACATTCCCTCCCTCCTCGCACACAGACCAGTTAAAACAAACCCTCCCACAACATCCCCTCCTTACAACACTCCCCACACACGGACCATGTGTGGAAGGAAATACAAAACCTTCAGTATCTCAGGGCTGAGGGAAGGTTCCGATGTTTGATGAGGGTAATATTCCGGTTACACCGCAGTAAGTGTAAACTTACTACTCCCAGCAGTAGAAGTTTCTGGTGGCCACGTTGTAATCCCCTCTGCTCCTGCACTTAATGGTCTGTAACACTCACCAAGTCCTGAGATGCTACCATTAGGTGCCTGAAGCAGTCATCATTCTGGAAAAAATAAGTATACTCTTCCAGCTGACCTTCACTTTCCTTTTTGATCACCCTAAGGCTCTGACTAGGGAATGGAAGGTGTTTGAAGTGTGTCCAGTGTTTGTGCGAGGAACGCAGCAACCGACACACTCAACAAATTCCCACAACACAGTGGGATACCGACTAGATCATCTGCCTTCTTCAGTGTGTTGACCAAGGGAAAAGTTTATCCAGAACTCTCCAGTCTTCTTCAATTTATTGCTTTGGGATTTTCTAATATTCACTTTTAATTCTCAATATTAATTTTGAATATTCAAAAGTGTTAGTTTGCCAGCTGGACCTCCCAGCTCAGCTGTCTGAGTCAAATGGGAGAAATGGCCAAGGAACTGATTGGGCTGTTGCTGTCCCAGTGACCTGTCCTGATGATCCCACTGATCAGTGCTGGGTGTGCAAATGGTACAGGAGGCATTCCTTCCCAAACACTATTCAACTGAGGTGGTGCGGGAAGGTCACGCCTTACTGAAGAGTTAAACAAGATCTAACAATGATAAAATTTCACCTTGACCTGAGGGAGTAGACAGGAACTTAGTTTAACATCTCATCCAAATCACAGCCCCTCCAATAATGCACCTCCTCCTCAGCACTGCAATAAGTTATCAGTCTAGATTTTGACATGCAAGTCTCTGGAGTGGGACTTGAGCTCACAATCTCCAGACCAGGATACAGGGTAGAACCTACTGATCCACAGCTGTCACTGTAAGCCACTGGTAGCTTGGTGCGTGGTCTTCACAGATCACAAGGGCCAATCATTCTCACCTCTCCCGTTTCCCGTCGGGCAGAAGATACAAAAACTTGAACACGTACCACTAGGCTCAAAGACAGCATCTATCCCACTGATATCAGACTCTTGAATGGTCTCTCAGACTAATGTCATGATCTCCCAAGCTGTGGCCCTTGCACCTTATTGTTTACCTGCCCTGCACCTTCTCTGTAACCACAACAGCATTCTGTTTTCTCTTTACTACCTTGATATAATGATGTACGACATGATCTGTCTGGATGACACGCAAACTAAAGCTTTTCACTATATCTCAGTACATGTGACAATAATAAACCAACTCCAGTACCAGTAGCAAGTGCCATTCCCTCTCTGAGCTTTGGGATTGTATTGTGCGGATTTGCTTCCCAAACCTTGGGCATCACTTCCCCTGCCCACTCTCCACTGTGACTGCCATAGGTCAAAAGCAACACTCCTTACTTCTGCAGGAACAGTTTGAAATAAAAGCAGAAAGTGCTGGAAACACTCAGCAGGCCAGGCAGCATCTGTGGAGGGAGAAACAGTTAAGGTTTCTGGTCAATGATTTCATCAGAAGGAGAAGAGTCAGGAGTGAAAAGCTTTAAGCTGCAGAAAAGGGAGAGAGTTGGAAGGAGAGAGGTAATGACTGTGTTAGGGTTCAGACCCAGAGGGCCTGAATGACTTCAAGGGTGCTGGTGCTGGCTGGGAGGGGGTGAAGGTTGGTTACTCAAGGCTGATCTGACTGGAGGACAAACACTGACAAACACTGTCAGTGAGCAGCACAGTTATGAATCTGAAATAAAAGAAAATAACCAACAGGTCGGGCAGCATATGTGGAGGCAGACTTTGAAATACGTTCCCTTTATCGCAGTCCCACAGGACTAATTATCTACAGATTCCTGGCAAAGAGCTTTTGCCACAAAATGTTCACGTAGGAGACGATGGAATGTGCGGATAATGTCCTCTAGTCTGCCAGCCAGCTTCACATAAAACTCTGCCCATAACCAGATCTGAGAAGGATTAAAATATTCATTTTTGATGTCATTAAACATCTGCATGTGCTCTCCATTAATGACCCTTTTAATGATGCATTTGGCTGTTTTAGGGGGCACTTTTCCATCTTCCACTTGCCGTCAGGACTGGATCAGCTCGTCAGCCAAGTGACCCACCTCCTCCGCCCCCGCCCACCTCTCACTCTGGTGGCCAAGCAGGGTTGGCTCCACATGGACAGATCCCAACGTCGAACGGTTACCCCTTGTGTTCCCCTGTGGTGTTCAAACTGCAATATCCTCGGCCCTAGTGAAGGAGTTACTCACCAACGCCAGGTGCCATTAACCGTGTAATACACTCCTCCCCAGCACAGGCTGGGGGTTTGAAGTTGGATTTTTGGACAAAGTTGGAGGGAAGTTGCGGTGGGTGAGTTTTCCCTGCTAATGCTGCTCACTTACACCTCCTAGTGGCAGCAGAATCATTGCTGCAGACGTCCAGACCTGGATCAACCCATCTGTCCAGACCTGGATCAACCCATCCTCTGCAAGGCAGCAAGGTTGGGAAGAGGACTTATAATCCTTTCCCAATGAATGGACACGGGGAAGTGGCTAACAAAACATAGTCAATACATCATAAGTAATAGAGGGATCTTTCACACTGGGGGTGAACCCAAGCAACACGCTGGAGAGACAAAGCTAAGCAACACTCTGCAGTTAAATATTCTTAATTAAAAGATGAGAACTCTGACCCTAGCTGCTGGAGTAGGGTGGCGTTCTGCCCCGCAAGAGCTGCCCCTTTGCGATAGTAAGGCCAGCCAGTCGACACTCTCATCACACAACGGAAAAGCACCACAGCACAGTCTTAGTTATTTTTCTTTGTTGTCCAAATCTGAACAAACTAACTTTGTTCTCTCCTCGCTTCACAATCTGACATGTTTCTGCAGGTCATCAGCATCTAACTACACAAACAGCTTCATTTGGCACTGCCATTTTAACCCTTTGAGGAATCCAGTTTCCTCCACACTGAACAAACAAGAAACTCATAAACTTCTGCACATTTGACAACTTACTCCGCAACACTTGCTGTCGTTCAATTTTCTTTTCAAAACTTTAAATGACTAAAGGCATTCCGAATTCCTTGCAGAAACACCCACAGCAGTTAAAGGGTGAATGACATTTGTTCTCATGGTTTGCATTATAAACACAATAACTGTCAAAAGTAGATTCAAATAGTGCCTTCAGGACATGACCTTGAGGAATAGAGAGAAACATTTAGAAAATAGTAAATGGCTTGCCGAGCATTTCACAATGAGGAAAAAATGTACCTGGGAGCAAACATTAATCCCACAGGAGATGACTTTCAGACCTTTCTGAAGGATTTAGACCATGAATGCTTTGATTTGAACTAATCAAACATGTCAACCGAGAGTTTGCTGCTTTACTTCGTCCAGTGAAAGGACTGTGCTGGATAAAGGCAGTAATCCAAGGCTTTGATGCTGGCGGCTCTACTCTGAGCAAGTGTGGAAAAGCAGCAGGGAAAAACTCGGAGAGCAAGAGAAAGACAGGGTGGGCGGGGACAGAGAGACTAAGGCACAGGAACAGCAGCCATACGCTTGCAGCAAAACTTTAAAGCAGACATAACAAACACATTTACAGAGCTACTTCAGAAGATTTATTTGCCTTTCTCATTTTAACAGGCTTCTGGTGTGAGGTGCTGCCATACCAGCTCCCACATTCAATGGGCTCAAGCCCTTTTAATTCACGTTTAACAAGTTCAGATGTTTGACTTGTTCTTATTCTGGAGAAAGCCACTTTATGTGCTGCTAATGAGTAATGCCGGCTTCGTAAATAATAAACTCATTTTGCTTTATGGCTCACTGCGTTAAATCAGTAAAGGCTAATTGGACGATTTTCTTTAAAATCTCATTTCCTCCCTCCACTACTGCCGAAAATCTCAGCCAGAGGTTGCAAACCTTGGGCTGAGGATGGAGTGATGGGTGATATCTTGTGGTCCAGTCACCACAAGCCTGTGTTTTACGGGACACAGAACACAGGGAGGTAGTCGAGGAGTAACTGGAATTAAGCTGGTGGGTGGAATAACTGGGGGCAGTATAAGTATACAGAGTTTACAGTCCAACCAGTATTCCTGTACACTCCATTCTGTGAAAACTACACCTGGACAAGGCAGAGAACCAGTACTACTACTGATCTCACACAAAATGCTGGAGGAACTCAGTGGGTCAGGCACCATCTGTGGAGGGAAATGAACAGTCAACGTTTTGGGCCGAGATATGTGTTTATTGCTCCAGACTTCCAGCATCTGCAGAACCTCTTGTGTCTACACCTGATCTCACCACTTTCCTGTTCTTGCCCCAGACCTCTCTCTGCAATGCCACAATATCTCATTGTAAAGGTACGTGATGTGCTTCCAGCTAACATAATGGGAATTAAACTCACATTTCTCAGTCTCCAGACCAAAGACATAACCAGTGCACTGTCAGAACTTCATATCTGTTATGTCCTTCCCTCTCAACTCTTTTTAGGAAGCTTTTGTTCCTGGCATTCTGTAGTGCGGTTCCGATTCGATTTGTTGACCCTCCTCTGAAGTGATTTAGGATATTTAACTATAAGAAATGCTACATAAATTCAGGCTCAGTTTATATCCTCTCAGCTCCAATGGAAAGCATCAATCAGCAACGTTTTTCAATATCTTCCTTAACTTAATGTTTCAGGCCTATAGTAGTCCATACATCAACCTGATAATGCACAGTAACATTTCAAATAGTACAGCAACTATTGAACAGACATAATAAACATTATATTCAGATGAGGCTCTATAATGAGCTCCCGTCTGTTCTCCCAGACAGATGGAAAGATCCTGTGACACTACTTCAAAGAGGGGCAAGGGAGCTCTCCCTGGTGTCCTTGAGTCAATGTTTATTCCTCAGTTAGCAGCACGAAAACAGATGATGCTGGTCATTATCACAGGGCTCTCTGAGTGTTGGCAGAGCTCAAACCTGCTCCTGGGTTGCTGTAACACTGTCTACACCTAGAAACCCTCCTTAACGTGACAGACCTTGGGATTTCTGCATGTCAGGCTGGTGAGGCTTACGTCAGTGGTAGGCAAATTATTGGAGAAAATCCCAAGGGGTAGGAGTTATGTACTCTTGGAAACGCAGAGACTAATCAGGGTTAGTCAATGTAGCCTGGGTGGGGAAAGTCCTGTCTCACTAATTCAAGTTTTTGAGGAGGTAATTAAGAAGACTAATGGATGTAGGACAGTAGACAATGTCTGCATGGACTTTAGCAAGGCATTCGACAGGATTCTGCATGACAAGCTGGTCCAGAGTGTTTAGGTCCATGGGAAATAAGGCGAGCTAGCTAACTGGGTTCAAAGTGATGAGATACAGAGAGTGGTGGTGAAAGGATGCTTTCCTGGTTGGAAGACTGGTGTATCGCGGGGATTGGTGGGAGCACCCTCATTATTTGTGACATATACTAACAACTTGAATGTGAATGAAAGAGGCATGATTCGTAAGTTTGCAGATGACATAAAAGTTGGTGGTATCGTGGACAGTGAGGAAGGTTGTCTAAGGCTACAGCAAGATATGGATCAGACAGAAAGTTGGGCAGAACATTGGCAGGTGGAATTTAATCATGACAAGTGTGAGGTGATTGAGGTGATGCATTTTGGGAAATCAAACAGGGGTAGGGCTTATACAGTAAATGGTAGGGCACAAGGGAATGTGGTGTACAGAGGAACCTTGGGGTTCAAGTCCACAGTTCCTTGAAAGTGGCATCACAGGTCAATAGGGGGTGATGAAGGTGTATGGCATGTTCGCCTTCACAGGTCAAGGCATCGAGTTACAAAACTGAGAGGTCCTGTTGCAACTTTACAAAACCCTGGTTAGAGTGCACCTGGGGACTTGTGTGCAGTGCTGGCCACCACACGATGGGAAGGATGTGGTTGCTCTGGAGATAGTGCAGAGGAGGTTTGCCGGGATATGGCCTGCATTAGAGGGCTTGAGTTGTCAGGAGATATTGGGCAGGCTGGGCTTGTTTACCCCGGGGTGAAGGAGGTTCAAGGCTGACCTGATAGAGGAATATAAATTATATTTAGAGGCATAACAGGGTAGTCAGTCAGAATCTCTTTCCCATGGTGGAGGTATCAAAATCAAGAGGGTGTAGGGTTAAGTGAAGGAGTTTTCAAGGGAGTTTGCAGTGGAACGTTGTTTCTACACGGAGAGTGGTTGATATCTGGAACTCACTGCCAGAGGAGGTGGTGGGCTCAGATACAGTCATTATGTTTAAGAGGCATTTAGACAGGCACTTAAATAGTGAAAGAATAAGGTGACAGATGAGGTGATGGTCATCGTCTTTTCTCCAGGGTTGGAGAGTCTAAAACCAGAGGACACAGGTTTAAGGTGAGAGGGGAAAGTTTAGAGGGGACCTGAGGGGTAAGTTTTTCACACAGAGGGTGGTGAGTATATGGAAGGAGCTGCCAGAGGAAGTGGTAGAGGCAGGTACAACTACAACATTTAGAAGACACTTGGGCAGGTGGATAGGAAAGGTTTAGAGGGAAATGAGCTAAACCCAGGCAAATGGGACTGGCTCAGGAGCACAACCAGCTTCTATGTTGCATAACTGTAACTATACAACGATATGAGAGGATGTGGTCCTAATGTGGGCAACTGAGATTGAGGATGGGCTGAAGGGCCTCAATGGACAGAGTGGGCTGAAGGGCCTCAATACACTGTGTAATGAATGGACCTGTACGATCGGTGTGCAATCCCAATACCAATACAAATCCATGGCTCCATGCTGAAAGACCAATGGAACCTCGACACCGTCTGCTAGGCACAGGTCAGGCTTGTAGTACACCACCTTCACCTGCCTCAATGATGAAGGTGCCAGTAAGCACCATGCTTCACTGGCACGCCATCCACCGCTCTGGACCCTCCCTCCCTCCACCACTGGTGCAGAGCGCTCAGTCCGCAAGATCCTCACCCAGAGCCTCCCGATCCTGAGACTGCAACCTCCAGGGAGAGCCTGTGCAGGGACCACCTCCTCCCGCCCCCTCCAACTTCCACACATCCGGCCTTGGAAATACATCGGCGGATCTCCATCACCACTGGGTGTAAATCCTGGACTCCCTCCCCAACACCTGTGTGGGACCATCTTCATCAGAGGGACTGCAGCGGTTCAAGAAGGTAACTCGCCATCTCATGGCCAATGAACACTGGCCTGGCCAGTGGTACTGAAATCCTGAAAAATTATTCTTAGAAAATGTAAATTCTTTCATTTGAGGTAAGTTTGCCTCACATCTGTTAGTCAGCAGCACAACACAGCTCAGATCCCAGTGCTGGGAGATCTCCTGGTCATACCATGTGATTCTCAGGGAGAATGTGCATCACATTGGCACTGTTCACGTGTGTGTCACTGCATCACATTGGCACTGTTCACGTGTGTGTCACTGCACCACCTGGCACTGTTCACGTGTGTGTCACTGCACCACCTGGCACTGTTCACGTGTGTGTCACTGCACCACCTGGCACTGTTC
>JAUZTB010000063.1:1272188-1283007 GCA_034780895.1 Rhynchobatus australiae
TCCTTCTTTCTCTGACACATGGCTTCCCTCTGCCATAGTGGGTGAAGCTCTCAACCGCAATCTCGCTGTTTCCCGGTCTCCTGTCTCACCCCCTCTCTGACAGGACAGAACAGTGGTAGAAATCCCCTGGTACTCACCTTCACATTCCATGCATTATCCTTCGCCATTTCTTCCAGCTCCAACACAATCCGCCTCTTCCCATGTCCTCTTCTCTCTGCATTTCACGGGGACAGCTCACTGTGTGACTGCTTGTCTGTCCCCACCCACCACTCCCCATCCCATGGCACCTTCCCACACAGCCAAAGGAAATGCAACAGCTGCCCTTCCACCTCTTCCCTTCCCACCATCCAGGGACCCAAACCGTCCTTCCAGGTGAAGCAGCGATTCTCTTGCATTTCTTCCAATCTGGTGCAGTGCTCTCGGTGTTCACAGTGTGGTCTCTGCAACACTGGAGAAACCAAACTCAGGTTGGTGGTCGTTGTGTGGAACATCGACACTCAGTCTGCAGGGTGCCCTGCCATGTTAATTCATCGTCCCTTTCTCACTCTGACCTCTGTCTGTGACCTCCTGCACTATCATAATGAGGCCCCACACAAGATCGAGGAACAGCACCTCATCTTCCATCTGGCACATCACAGCTGGTAGGACTCAACCTTGAACCCTCCAACCTTAGGTAACTTGGTCTTTCTTTCTGATTGCACAGGATTGGCCATTTCTCCCTGCCAGTCATCTCCCCCCTTCCCCCTTTTCTTTAATGTGTACTCCCCGTTTGCTCAAACATCCCAGTAGGTCAGACAATAGAACAGAATTCAGACTTCATTAGCAACACATTACACAAAGGAGCTGAACTCCCTGTTCTATGCCTGTCCATCATTTCACCCTGTTACTGACATTGCCTTTGTCCACCCCTTGTCCTCTCCCCACCTCTGCCACTTACACTAACTTGCTTTCTCTCTTCCTCAGTTCCAGAGAAGGGTTTTCGAGCTGCAATATTGACTGATCTCCCTTTACACAGTTGCTGTGTGATTGGGGAAGTTCGTCCAGAATTTCTGTTTTTGTTTCATGGTTAGTCTGATCCTGGGCTCAGCTGCACTTTCCTCCTGCTCCCCGTAACGCCCTGACTCCCCCATTGTCCAAAATCTGTCTATCTCAGCATTAACGATAGTCAGTGATTCAACCGCCACAGCTCTTCAGGGAAGAGATCTCCAGGCACCCACAACTCATGGAGAAGAACCTCCTTCCTATCCCTACCTCAGATGGATGGTCCTGGTTCCAGGCTCCCCCTCTGAGGAAGCATTCTCTCAACATCTACCTTACCCAGCCCCACAGTATCTGCTGTACCTTCAAACATTGAACATGGATCTGCGGCAGGGGATGGAAACCACAGTAACAGGGCAGCAGGTGGAAGGGTTGAGGGGAAGAAAGATGGTATGTCAGGTAGGACTGAACGGAGGGACAGCAAGGGGCAGGCTAACTAACACGGGACCGATAGGCTGAAGTGTGTTTATTTCAACGCTAGGAATGTTCTGGGTAAGGGGGACAAACTTTGAGCTTGGATCAGTACATGGAATTACGATGTTGTTGCCATTACAGAGACCTGGTTGCATGAGGGACTGGACTGGCAGCTCAACCTCCCTGGACTTCATTGTTTTAGATGTGATAGTGAGGGGTTAAAAGAGGTGAAGGGGTTGCAGTACAGTTAAGGGAGAATGTCACCGCAGTACTCAGAGAGTATATACTGGAGGGCTTGTCCGCAGAGGCAGTTTGGGTAGAGCTCAGAAATAAGAAGGGTGCAGTTAAGCTGATGGCATCATACTGTAGGCCTCCCAACAGCCACCGAGAGGTGGAGGAACAGGTATGTGGACAGACTATGGAAAGATGTAGAAACAACAGGGTTGTCACAGTGGGACTTCCCCAGTATTGATTGGAACTTCCTTAATACAAGAGGCTTAGATGGGGTGGGATTTCTTCAGTGCATCCAAGAGGGTTTCTTGAAACAGTCTGTGCAGAGTCCAACCAGAGGAGAGGACATACTGGACCTGGTTTTGGGAAATGAGCCAGGCCAGGTGACAGACATGACAGTGGGTAAACATGTTGGGAACAGTGACCACAACTCATGTTTTAAGATAGTTACCGAGTAAAGATATAATTAGACCTTGCAGGAAGGTACTAAATTGGGGGAGGGAAAATTACCACAAAATGAGACAGGAACTAAGGGGGGGCATAAGAGATTCTGCAGGTGCTGGAATCTGGAGCAACTCACAAAATGCTGGAGGAACTCAGCAGGTCAGGCAGTATCTATGGAGGGAAATAAACAGTCGACATTTCGGGTTGAGGCACTTCATCAGGATCCATCAGGGAACCGATGTTCTTGGGTACATGCACTGCAGAAATTGGACAATGTGGACATTGTTTGGGGACCACTTGCATGGGGTTCCAGCTAGGTTTGCCCCACTGAGACGAGGAAAGGATGGTAGGGTGAAGGAACCATGGTTAACAAGAGAGGTGGAAGCTTTAGTCAAGAGGAAGAAGGAAGCATATTTAAGTTTTAGGAAACAAAAATCAGTCAGTACCCTTGAGAGTGATAAGGTAGCCAAGAAGGAGCTTAATAAGGGACTTAGAGCTAGAAGGGGACATGAGAAGCTTTGGCAAGTAGGGTTAAGGAAAGCCCAGAGGCATTCCACACATATGTGAGGAACAAGAGGATAACTAGAGCGAGGGTAGGATAACTTAGGGATAAGGGGGGGGGGGAGGGAATGTGTCTGAAGGTGAAAGAGGTAGGGGAGGCTCTAAATGAACACTTTGCTTCAGTGTTCACCAGGGAGAGGGACTTAGATGAAGGGGAGGTTGGCATAGAACAGGCAAATGTGCTGGAGCATGTCGAGGGTAAGGAAGAGTTGGAGCTACTGAAAAGCATTGGGACAGATATGCCCCTGGGGTCAGACAGGATGTAACCCAGGTTACTACAAGAAATGAGAGAAGAGATTGTTAGAGCGTTAACAATGATCTTGGAGTGGTACTGGAGGACTGGAGGATGGCAACTGTTGTTCAATTGTTCAAAAAAGATATAAAAGGGATAATTTTGGGAATTATAGACCAGTAAGTCTTATGTCAGTGGTGGGCAAGCTATTGGAGAGGATTCTTCAGGACATGATTTATGAGCATTTGGAGACGCTTAGTCTTATTAGGGATAGTCAGCATGGCTTTGTGAGGGGCAGGTCGTGCCTCACAAGCTAATAGAGTTTTTCGAAGAAGTGACAAGACAGATTGATGGAGGTAGTGTGGTGGATGTGGTGTATATGGACTTCAGCAAGGCACTTGACAAGGTTCCCTATGGTAGGGTCATCCAGGTCATGAGGTATGGGATCCATGGAAACTCGGCTGTGTGGATTCAGAATTGGCTTGCCCACAGAAGGCAGAGGGTGGTTGTAGAAGGAGAGTACTTGACCTGGAGGTCGGTGACCAGTGGTGTTCTAAACGGATCTGTTCTGGGACCCCTGCTCTTTGTGATTTTTATAAATGACTTGGATGAGGATGTGGAAGAGTCGGTTAGTAAGTCTGCAGATGACATGAAGGTTGCTGGTGTTGTGGATAGTGTAGATTACAATGGGACATTGATAGGATGCGGAGCTGGGCAGAGAAGTGGCAGATGGAGTTCAATCCAGAGAAGTGTGAAGTGATACACTTTGGAAGATCTAACTAGAAGGCAGAGTACATGGTTAATGGCAGGATTATTAGCAGTGTGGGGGAACAGAGAGATCTTGGGGTTCTAGTACACAGATCCCTCAAAGTTGCTGCACAAGGTGATAGGGTGGTTAAAAAGGCATATGCCAGAGTAGACAGCCGGCATCTTTTGTCCAGGGTGGCAATGGCCAATACTGGAGGTCACCCATTTAAGGTGTGTGGAGGAAAGTTTAGGGGAGATGTCAGAGGTAGGTTTTTTACACAGAGAGTGGTGGGTTCCTGGAATGCACTGCAGGGGGTGAGGTTAGGGGCCAATACAATAGGGTCATTTAAGAGACCATTAGATAGGTGCATGGATGAAAGAAAAATAGAGGGTTATGGGAGGTGAAATAGAGAGGGGGATAGATTGAATGAGGATAAGGTTTATATGGGTCAGCACAACATGGTGGGCCGAAGGGCCTGTACTGTGCTGTACTGTTCTATGTTCTGGACTGGAGAGAAAGAGGGCAGAAGCCAGAATAAGAAGGTCAGGGGAGGGTGAGGAGAACTTGCAGGCAGGTGGTAGGTGAGTCCAGGTGAGAGGGGGAAGGTAGGAGTGTGGGCTGGAGGAGAGGGGAGAAGTAAGAAGCTGAGAGGTGATGGGTAGAAGAGGCAAAGGGCTGAAGGAGGAGGAATCTGGCCAGAGAGGGCAGTGGAATGTAGAATAAAGGGAAGGAGGTGGGGAATAGATGGGCAGGTCATGAGGGTGGGGAAGGGGAAAGAGGAGTGGGAAGGGGGCCAAAAACCCTCTCAAGGATAAAGGAGGGAATTTATGTTTGGAATCAGAGCAAGTGGCTAAGGTATTAAATGAGTATTTTGTGTCGGAGGATTTGGAGGATAGTGAAAACAGAGTGGGGCATTTTGAGATTAAGGAGGAGGTGGTGTTGGGTCTTCTGAAAAGCATTGAGGTGGATAAGTCCCCAGGGCCTGATGGCAGATATGCCAGAATATTGAAAGAAGCAAGTGAGGAGATTGCTGGGGCTTTGACAAAGATCTTTGTGTCCTCACTAACAACAGGCGAGGTCCCAGAGGACTGGAGAGTAGCAAATGTTGTGCCTTTGATCAAGAATGGAAATGGGGATAATCCAGGTAATTACAGGTCAGTGAGCCTCACGTCAGTGGTAGGGAAGCTATTGGAGAGGATACTGATGGATGGGATGCATGCACATTTGGAAAGGCATGGCCTGCTCATGGACAGTCAGCATGGCTTTGTGTGGGGCAGGTCATGCCTTACACACTTGATCGAGTTTTTTGAGAAGGTGACAAAGGAGCTTGATGAGGGTAAGGCAGTGAACGTTATCTACATTGACTTTAGTAAAGCAGTTGATAAGGTCCCTCATGGTAGGGTGATTCAGAAGATAAAGATGCATGAGATCCAGGGTGAATTGCAAGTTTGGAATCAGAACCGGCTTGCCCATAGAAGACAGAGAGTGGGGTGGAAGGCTGTAATTCTGGATGGAGGTCTGTTACCAGTGGTGTTCCGCAAGGATCAGTGCTGGGACCTCTGTTGTTGGTGATTATACATCAATGATTTGGATGAAAATGTAGGAGGGTGGATTAGCAAGTTTGCGGATGACACCAAGATTGGTGGGGTTGCAGACAGTGTAAAGGACTTTCAAAGAATTCAGCAGGATATGGATCAGCTACAGATATGGGCAGAGAAGTGGCAGATGGAGTTTAATCCGGGCATGTGTGAGGTGTTGCACTTTGGGAGGTCAAATGAAAGGAGAAAGTGTACAGTTAATGGTAGGCCCCTTAATAGCACTGAGGTACAGAGGGATCTTGGGGTCCAGGTCCATAGTTCACTGAAAGTGGCTACACAAATGGATAAGGTGGTAAAGAAGGCATAGGGCATGCTCGCCTTCGTTGGTAGGGACTTTGAGTATATCAGTAAGGAAGTGGCGCTGCAGCTGCATAAAACTTTAGTCAGACTGCATCTGGAGTACTGTGTGCAGTTCTGGTCACCCCATTACAGGAAGGATGTGGAGACTGTGGAGAGAGTGCAGAAGAGGTTCACCAGGATGTTGCCTGGATTAAAGAGCATGAGCTATAAGGAAAGGTTGGGCAAACTGGGGTTGTTCTCCCACGAGTGCTGGAAGCTGAGGGAAGACCTGATAGAGGTGTTTTAAATTATGAGAGGCATAGATAGATAGGGTAGACAGAGTCTTTTCCCCAGGATAGAAACGTCAGATACTAGAGCACATGCATTTAAGGTGAGAGGGGGAAAGTTTAAGGGAGCTGTGAGAGGCAAGTTTTTTATGCAGTGGTAGGTGCCTGGAATGGGTTACCAGGGGTCGTGGTGGAAGCAGGCAGCTTGGTGGAGTTTAAGAGGCTTTTAGATAGACGCATGAATGGAGAGATATGGATGATACACAGGAAGAGGACATTTAGTATAAATTGGTGTCAAGATCGGCACAACCATGGTGGGCTGAATGGCCTGTCCTGTGCTGGACTGTTCTACGTTCCGTGTTCTATGTTCAATTCATGGGGCACTGGCACCAGAATGGGGGAAGAGAGAGCTGTTCCGTTGGGACAAGTTGTAGAATAAATAGGGTTTTAATTTACAAATAGGGGAGGGTTGATTCTAGTGAGGGAAATTTTGGAGAGTTAAAGAGAAAAGATTTGGCAGGGGTGTAGGATGTTCTCCACCGCCAAGAGCTGTGGAGGTCAAGTCACAACAGAGAGTGACAGACATTTGAACTACATGGAAGTCAACGTTTAAAGGGATATGGGCCAAACGCAGGCAAATGGGACGAGCACGGATAGACACCTTGGTCAGCATGGACTAGTTGGGCCGAAGGGCCTGTTTCCGTGCTGTGTACATCTATGACTCTAAGGGAGAGGTGGAGAGAGCCAGAAAGTAATGCTGAGGCGCAGACTGGATCAGCCACAATCTTACTGTACAGTGGAACGGACTCACTTGGCCTGTTCTTTCATCTTTAATGTTCACTGCGTCTGGTCCAAGCATATTTTCTTGAGTTGAAGATTAAATTGTCTCCCTTTCCAACCACAGCGCGGGTGTTCGCACTTCCTGCTCTGTATCCTCGCCGTCAGCTGCTGCAAATGGAGGTTTAGCCATGTGATTATCTCCCGAAATCCCATAGTGAGACCGCTCTTCTGATGCAGTCATTACTGGATCCACCATCTGTGCTTTGCTTCTTCCTTGTTATCCTGTCACGCGGTCTCCAGATGTTAGCATCTGCGAAAACACTTTGTCTTTGATTAGTCATGGGCCTGAGTTTATTACTTTACACTATCCTTCATGATTTGGGAGCTGCTTCTTGATGTAACACAGATCCGCACAGTTCCAGGCTCTCTCTGATTAATTCTCCGCAGCTGTGCTTCAATGCTTCACTTAACCATTTCTATCCAGGAGGAAAATTCCACGGTGCATAAATTAATGTCAGAAATAAAAATAAATGGATAAGAGGGCTGTGGTTGCAAATGACCAGTGCTTAGAATTAAATATACATTTTTTAGTTATTTTCCATTTTTCTAATCTGAACATTACCAGCCACACATCAGAAAATACAAGTGTTAGACGGAACAGAACTAATGTCCACAATAGACAGCAATCAGAGGTTGGGGGAGAATTGGTAAACAAACATCTTAAATGATAGTAAAACTGAAAAAATGTATAATTTTGTAGCTTCGTTCAGACCATGAAGGTTTCAGTAGGATTCTTTATTAAATGCTATGGCCTCAAAGTATTTTACTGTATTTTAATAGAATTTAAACAATGTTGTGTGTTACCCTAATGCTGTTTTATTCCATATTCCTAATTACCTTTGATAAGATTTCTTTATTACTCACATGTACGTCGAAACACATGGCGAAGTGCATCTTTTGTGTAGAGTGTTCTGGGGGCAGCCTGCAAGTGTCACCACGCTTCCAGCGCCAACACAGCACGCCCACAACTTCCTAACCCGTATGTCTTTGGAATATGGGAGGAAACTGGAGCACCCGGAGGAAACCCACGCAGACACGGGGACAATGTACAAACTCGTTACAGTCAGCGGCTGGAATTGAACCCGGGTCGCTGGCACTGTAATGCCATTATGCTAACCGCTACACTACCGTGACTTAAACCTGTGGTTGGAAGTATTAACATTGTCTGTGTGGAGGTGGCAGGTGATGCACAAGTGTCTAGAATCAGAAGAGTGCAGGCTCGTCAGGCTGGAGCCAGTGATAGTGGGGAGTGAAGCTGTGAACTGATTGGAGCCTGGAGGTGAGGTCCTGGGACACTCGGTGCTAAAGGAGGTTGTCAACACGAAGGCGATGGGTTAATGGAAGTCCAGTAGGATCGAAGGCCACTGCAGCTGAAGCTTGTGCCAGGGGGCTGATGAGATGCTGGAGTTGGGTCAGGAATGATACACATGACTGAGAGTTTCAGCTGTTGTAGACAGTCCCTCTGGATCGAGGATGACTCGCTTCCACACCAGTTCTGGGCTGACTAATGGAGCCCATGCAGAATGTGCAGACTCTGCCCTGAGGCAGATGATGCTTGTCAGGGTGGGTGGATGGGCTGTTTGGACTGTGCAGCATCTGCTTTGTGCACTTGGCCTTCATGTGCAGCCACTGTAGAGACCGAAGGTGATCAAGCCCAATGGTCCTGCTCTACTTCAAACAAAAATGGACTAAGGGTTCCCATGAGTTGATGAGGGTGTTACATTTGTTCAAGGAGACCTGTCCTCCTGGAAATTTCTTGCCATGATGGCCTTCTAAATAGAGCATTTGTATCAGGAGACAATATAGGAGTAATGTTGCTCCAAAATGGAAATGGTTGAAAGTGGTTGGAGTTTTGATGCTGGGGACATTGGCCTGGGAGAGGATGTTGGTTTCTCTATCCTGGCATTGGATCTCCAGAGAAATCATTGGTGATTGGTCTCCAATGCTTTGAAGTGCCTACTGTAGGTGTGTCCACATCTCTGAAGCATACAGGGGGGCAGAGATCACCGCAGCTTGACAGACCGTGAACTTCAGGCTGGGTCTAAGATCTTGGTCTTTGACTGCTTTTCCTCAGTCAGCCAAAACCACCACTGGAAGTGGTTGTGGATTGTGTGATCCATGCCTGCCTTTGCTGATTGACACGTGGAAGGTGATGTACATTTTCCAGAGTCCCATCAAGGCAGAAGGTCAATGTTGTGCGGCAGGAGGAGCTGGGAAGAAGGCCTGTGTCTTTCTAACGTTGAGTGCATGGCCCAGACCTTCAATGCTTCAGTGTGGAAATCAGCAACGACCTGGAGCCGGTCTCTGAGCGTGTCCATGTGCAAGTATCACCTGCACACTGTACAGTGATAACTCGCACTGGGTGATTGAGGTTCTGGAGCAGAGGCAGAGAAGGTTGAATAGTTTCCTGCTCACCCTGCAGTTACCTCCTCGCCAGTGAGGAGCTTTGAGGTGAAGTGCCTCATTGCAGTGAGAAAGGCTGAGAAGTGATGACATAGTCTGGTTTGACCCCAGTCTGAATGGGGATTATGGTAGACCCATTGATTAGGAAGAGGGTGGACTTCAGGACAGTTCAGGCACTGTGCATACCTTGTGGTTCCTGCTGGTTGGGAGTTGTAAGTTCCAAGGTGTTGACTGCAGGGTCCTTGAGACCTTTGACACTGTTTTTCCTGCAGCAATATTCCAGTTGGCGTGTCAGGGGCCTGTTCAATGGAAGTGACAGACTGGATAGTGACAGACCGGCAGTGGGTGGTTGAGGATTTGCTGGCACCTGAGATGGTGCGAGTGAGGCGGACAATCCCCGCTCGGATGTAGTCTCCCAGGTGTGGATGCTTGGATGTTGTCATGGCTCCTGGCACCTGCTTCTCTGGCGGACAGAGGGTTGGTTATGAGGAGACTGCGTTCCAACCACTTTGTGTGGCGGAGGAGGAGTCAGATTTCTGTTGTGCCCCTTCCTGCCGGTCACATCTTTCCAGGGCTCGTGTCCTATTGAAGTTTTACTGAGTCACATGATCAATGTAAATTCTACTAATTTTGTTACAAATTTTATTACTTTTTAGATTCTGAGGCCAGTACCTCAAGATAACCACATCATTTACGGTAGGTGCTTCAGATTAATTACTAGTATAATCCTGATGTACAACATTACGTGGTACTGTCATTTAGTATGTGTAGCAGGCTTTAGACTCACTGATCACCTTAAACATTAAATAACAGTTTCATGTTTAAAACACTGGGGCTAGAAGTTGGATCCACCCCCTCGTTCAGTGCACAAAACACGTGCCGTAAATAGTGCCAGCCCTCCGTCCTCGCCCCTGGCCCCCTGTTGGATCCCGACAAACGTTTGTGAACTTGGCCAGTGCTTTGTTCCCAAAATCCTGTCCTGAAACGGGGGCTGTGCAGCTCCCAACGGGAGCTGAATGATTGAAAATCTTCCGACTACCACATCTCTTTCAGGGTGATCAGGTCTTGAACGAAGCTGAAGGCTGCCACAGAGGTGTGAGGAAATGCAGGGAGGGGTGTCTGCCCTGACTGAGCCCTGTGTTGCTGTGGCCCCATGTGAGGTGCTGGCTTGTCGCAGGGAACTGGAAGTGGTTTTTATTGTCATGTACCGAGGTACAGAGAAAAACCTGTCTTGCATACTGTCCACACAGATCAATTCATTACACTGTGCATTGAGGTAGCACAGGGGAAAACAGCCATCGGATGATGCGGTTCTGATGGGGATTGTATAAAATCCCTGTAGTCAGTGATGGAACAGCAGGCAATGATGCTTCCATTACCCTGAGCATTGAAAGCCAAAGCTGGCACACGTTCACGCAAGGTATAAATGGTATCTAATAGAGCCATACAGCATGGACACAGGCCCTTCAGCCCAACCAGTCCATGCTGACCACGTTGTCCACCTATCACCAATATCGGTGCAATGTGCTTCCAGGTTTCTTGTAAGTGTTTAGTGAAACTCGTATGATGCACGCAGAAGCCCCAATCTGCCCTGATGCAGGATTTTGATCCAAAACGTCAACGATCCCTTTCCTCCCACAGATGCTGTTCGACCCTCTGGGTTAGAGGAACCATTGAACAATACAGCACAATACAGGCCCTTCGGCCCACCATGTTGTGCCGCCCATCAAACCACACCTCACAC
>JAUZTB010000063.1:1621043-1631335 GCA_034780895.1 Rhynchobatus australiae
AGTGCAGGCAGACAATAAGGTGCAAGGCCATAACGAGGTAGATTGTGAGGTCAAGAGTCCATCTTATCGTACTAGGGGACAGTTCAATAGTCTTATAACAGTGGGATAGAAGCTGTCCTTGAGCCCGGTGGTACGTGCTTTCAGGATTTTGTATATTCTGCCCAATGGGAGGGGGAGAAGAGAGAATGTTGGGGGTGGTGGTGTCTTTGATTATGCCGGCTGCTTTACTGAGGTAGTGAGAAGTGTAAACAGAGGGGTACAAGGTTATGAGGAGCCTGGATGGTATGCATGGATTGAACAGATCTCCGTAAGCAGAAAAAATGGCAAAGAAAGAGCGACCGAGAAAAGGAGAGCGAGAAGCTCAGAATGTCAGAGGCAACAGATGGAGCCAAATGTTGAAGAAAGTTAGAAATTCTAGAAATTAAATTCATTCTAATTCTGAAATCGACCCAGCTGCTCAGTACATACCTGCTTTGTACGATGAGCCATGACATTTTTAGTCTGAACTTTAGAATATTAATGTACTGCCGCAGTGCTGACAAAACGGTGGCTCAGTGACAGATGCCGTGGATTGTCAGAGGTCACCATGAAATGTATGAGCTATTTGTGGAAAAGTTCAAGCACATCGTGATTTTCCTGAAGTAATGTGATAATGGGGTTCATACACCTTGGTTAGAAAAAGATCAGCACTGCCTAATAGGTGGACTTTCACGGACCGTTCCTGGTGGCTGGTGGGCACGGGGATGAGAAACGCTGCTACAATACGTGGTGCCACCGGCGCCCAAATCCTCATCCCCCAGTGACCATAAGGAGAGCCGGAAAACTAACAGAAACTTCACGACACAAGGCAGCAGTCACCCTGGTGGTGGTTTAAATCGGATGGACTCCAGAACCAAGAGCTACAGTGTGGGTCCCAAGAACACAGGAGCAGGAGGAGGCCACTCGCCCCTCAAGCCTGTTCCTCCTTCAATAGGAACATGTCTGATCTACCCAGGCCTCATCCATTCCTGTTCCAGATCCCCAGAACCCTCAACCCCCCGATCTTTCAAGAATTTATCTACCTCCAGTTTACATACTTCGATTGATCCAGCTTCCACCACTTGTAAATCATCCCAATATCTACACTGTCACCCCCTTAGGATTTTATAGTTACCCCTCATTCTTCGAAACCCCAAGACTCCAACTGACTGACCTCCCTTGATAGGACAACCCTCTCATCCCAGGAATTACCCTGGTGAACTGCGGTCAGACTGTCCCCATAATACACAGAACATAGAACAGTACAGCACAGGAACAGGCTCTTTGGCCCACAGCGTTGTGCCGAACTAATTAAATTAGTATCTAAAGGCCTAACTAAATCAATCCCTTCTGCTGACACAATGTCCATATCTGTCCATTCTCTGTCCATTCAAGTGTCTATCTAAGAGTCTCTAAGCCCCTCCATTATATTTGCTTTTACAATTTCCTTTCTTAGGTCAGGGGACCAAAACTACTCACAGTACTCCAGGTGTGGCCTCACCAACACTGTGTACAACTGTGGCACAACTTCATTATTTCTAAAGTCACCATTAAAGTGAATGTGTCCTTTGCCTTCTTGACCACTTGTTATCCTTCTCTTCTCATGACTTGTGAGTAATGCTCAAAGACACCTAGATCTCCTGCATGGACTCTGTCTACACTTGCTGCTGCCTCGATAAAGCAGCCGGCATAATCAAAGACCCTACCCACCCCGGACATTCTCTCTTCTCCCCCCTCCCATCGGGTAGAAGGTACAAAAGCCTGAAAGCACGGACCACCAGGCTCAAGAACAGCTTCTATCCTGCTGTTATAAGACTATTGAACAGTCCCCTAGTACGATAAGATAGACTCTTGACCTCACAATATACCTTGCTATGGCCTTGCACCTTATTGTCTGCCTGCACTGCACTCTCTCTGTACTGTAACATTTTATTCTGCATTCTGTATTGTTTTCCTTTGTACTACCTCAATGCACTGTGTAATGAAATCATCTATATGAATGGCATGTGAAACAAAGTTTTTCCACTGTGACAATAATAAACCAATTTACCAATTTTATCCCCCTGAACTTCAGTCATCTGCAGTCTTTCTCCATTTCATATATCAATGTTACAAACTAAACATGTGATCGAATTAGTGATTCAGTACTGCTATTGGACAATTACTGATGCTTTCTCACCCCAGTGAGATACCTCAAACCACTTCACCCCAGGAAGCTGGAGAGCAGAACCAGCAATAAACCACAACAACAATAATCCGATGAACAGTGCTTTGGCTACACTTTACCACAGTTAACTGGCACAAAGGCTGAGCATTGCCCAGACAGTACTTCAAGCCTTTCTTGTCTACAATGATGAGAGAAGTTGGATGCTCTCCCCTCCTGACTTGCTGCCCACCCGTACACACTGGGGCTGGGCGAGGAATGTTGTACAAGCTGCCTCTTCACCCCGGAGAGCTGGGCACTGAGGCCTCAGTAATGACTGGGCCTCACCTGATGCTCTGTTCAGGGACATTCAGACAACGTGACAGGAGGCCATTCTGGGGGCAAAGCCTCACCTCCTATCAAAGGAGATAAGTTATGCTAATTTAAGTTTATGTTAATTTATGATAGCCATGTCTGTAATGTACTGTGCTGCTGCTGCAATAAGCTCATTTCCATGGCATTTATGCCCTGGGTCTGTATGCCCCTGACAGTAAACTTGAACTTGAACCACTTCTGACAGAGCATTCAGAATCTGTTAAAGTTGCTGGAAATAATTATACAGTAAAAACTTTTAGATAGTGTTGAATAAATAAATAACATTGATTAAAACATACTGAAACATTAATAACTAAAAACATTAAAATGGTGTAAAGCAAGTATATAACAACTCACTTTATTCTCCTTAATCTTCACATTGAGAAATTGAACAGGGTCTCCAAACTAATGTCAGATCTGACTGGCACAGGAGTGCGAGGTTTGATTCTCCATTGTAGAGACTTAGAATTCAGCACCGAGTGTTAGTTTCAAATACTTAAAGAACAATTGTGCATCATTATAAAAGCAGAATAAGGTTTACTTAACTTGCAGCTTGAGTCAGTAATAAGGAAGGCAAATGCAATGTGAGCATTCATTTTGAGAGGACTAGAATATAAAAAGCAAGGATGTAATGCTGAGGCTTTACAAGGCATTGGTCAGACCACATTTGGAATATTGTGAGCAGTTGGAAGGATGTGCTGGTCTTGGAGAGGGTCCAGAGGAGGTTCACAAGAATGATCCCAGGATTGAAAGGTGAACCAGGTTCAATTCCGGCCGCTGTCTGTAAGAGGTTAGTACATTCTCCCTGTGTCTGCGTGGGTTTCTCCCGGGTGCTCCGGTTTCCTCCCACATTCCAAGGATGTTTGTGTTAGGAAGTTGTGGGCATGTTATGTTGGTGCTGGAAGTGTGGCGACACTTGCAGCCTGCCCCCAGAACACTCTACACGAAAGATGCATTTCACTGTGTGTTTCGATGTACATATGACTAATATAGAAATCTGATCTTTATTATCAGATATGAGGGGGGAATCTCACTGAAACCTATCAGATACTGAAAGGCCTGGATAGAGTGGACGTGGAGAGTCCGGGATCCGAGGGCACAGCTGAAGAATAAAGGGACGGCGCTTTGGAACTGGGATGAGGAGAAAGTTCTTCAGCCAGAGGGCGGTGAATCTGTGGAATTCGTTGCCACAGACGGCGGTGGAGGCCAAGTCATTGGGTGTATTTAAGACAGAGATTGATAGGTTCTTGATTGGTAAGAGTGGGGTTAATGATTACCGGGAGGAGGGAGAATGGGGTTGAAAAAAATCAGCCATGATTGAATGGCGGAGCAGACTCGATGGGCCGAATGGCCTAATTCTGCTCCTATAGCCTATGGTCTTACGGTCAATCGGATTGTTAATTAGCAGGCAACAGCTTGGTTCAACATTTCATCTAAAGGTTGGCACTGCTGATGATGTCGGACTCACTGGGTACTACACTGAAATGCAGCTTTAACCATGAGGTTAGGTCGGAGATGTGGTTTGAATCCACAACCCGGTAACCCAGAGGCAGCAATGGTATCCAAAGCAAACTGCTGTTTAAACAGCTGGCCCCAGACCCCCTGTTTACCATGCATTCCACTGCTAAATACAATTTCCTCACCAGCCTTAAGTCTCTTAAAATTAGCAAAATGTCATAATCGTTCACAAATAACCATAATTAACACTTTAAAAAGAATCTCAACCAAATGCTTTTTTCTGTTCCTTGGTGCAGAGCTAAACTGATGCGACAGGATGATTGCCATAAACCATGTGTTTGTCTGAAAGTTCTCAGTGAAAGGAATGATGTTGGAACGGGGAATAAAGGGGTGTTGTGTGTTCTGTGAAGGGGCTGCAGGCAGCAACTGAGACTTGGTCACAAAGGCAGAGAGAAGGCAAAGTGCAAGGTGCACTGCCCTGGAAACTGTAGACACTGTTTGTGGTGAAAACACGTCAGGATCTTTCACCTCACAGAACAGCACAGTGCAGCGGGAGGCCATTCAGCCCAAGATGTCTGTGCTTGAATACTGCCCACTGGAGTGAGTTAATGCACTGGATTCATGACCACAGTTTCCTTACATGTGAGGCAATAATCTTATCCCTGTTCCTGGAAAATATGGATCAGACACTGAACACGGCATTGTCACACACACGGAGACACACATACACACACACAAATGTGCACAAACACAAACAGTGCGCATACACAGGCGCAAACACACACACACACAAATACAAACAGCACATGCACACACACAAGCACACACGCAAAAACAATACAGGCACACACACAAAAGCAACATGTATGTGCGCGCGCGTGCACACACACACAAGCATGGCTTGGTGACAGAATAAAATTTCATTTGATGATAAGAAGTCAGGGCATTTATTTGAAAGAGGAAATTTCTGGGAATGTAACACTGCCAGAAGTTCATTAGTTACCAAGAAAACAAGTCAAACACATGACTGTGGAGGACATGAGATTGACTAATGCTGGCGTCACCAACATTCAGGTCCCCACAGAGACTCCCACTCCCACATTAAATGTGCAGCAAATGACTGTCATCCACATTCCCTCCTGGGTATGGACTGACACCATGGCAGACCTCTCCTACCCTCGGTTCCCAAGGCCCACAGATTTGGACGTGGGAAAACTAGTCATTGTTTCATCAACAAATGAAATTAAATCAATGCAGAACTGAAACAGAGAGGTTAACAGACTCTTGGCATTAAACTGTTGGCAGTTTGATGAGAGATACGATGGACTGTTTCTACTGGTGCCAAGCCTAATTAAACACGGCTTCAGTCCTTTGAAGGCTCCTGCTTCCAGGCATGGAGCAAATTCTTTGTCGGAGCCACACATGACACCCCACAGGTAAGTGGGAGAGTAGGTGGTGCCACCAGATGCCTGGAGCTCAAACCCTCCATTCCATTGACGGATGGAATGCAGCTAAGAGATAAGCTGGAAGACTAACAAGCCTGTAGCAAGCAGAGTGCCTGGTTAGGTCTCTCACACCCACAGGCAAGGTTCTAAAAGATGCAGAAAGTAAACACACTATCTGTTCTCCAGATCCACAGTATCTGCACCCCTACAGTCACTGCTGAAGGTTTATAGCCCCCAGGAATTTCTGTCAGTAACAAAAATATTTTCATCTAAGTTCCAACCGCCATACAATTTAGCACAGATTATGTGTTGTTATCTCACGGGAAAAACACAAGCAACAGTGTCAAACTCTGCTCTTTGAGTTAGCCCTGCTTTGCACCACTGCTGATGGTATATACTTCAATTTGAAAATAATCGTGCACATGGACAGGTTTTGTTTCATAATGAGGGGAGAACTGTCCAAAAATAGTTTATCTGGGAGTCTGCTCACTGCCTTTCAACCCTGGAGCGTGTCACTGTCTGTCCATGGGCAAAGCCTATCGCGCCGTTGGAGGCCTTTCAAGGCACGATAACCAGCATTCTCTATCTCCTGTGATGCAGCATGTTTATTATTTACAGTCACATCAGGGTCCTCAACCTAAATAAAGTGATCCTTCAGTGGCATATAGAAAAGTATGTTTATGAATGACAGATTATTCCATTGGGGAAGTCTGCAAGATCTCTTACCTCAGTGCCACCCTCCTGCGTAAACCCAGCTCTCAGTCCTTCGGTGTCCAAACTTTTACTTATTTCAGGCTTCATCACAGAAGCCCTGAAGGAGGCCATTTGGCCCCTCATGCTGATGTCAGCTACTCACCATACCTGCAGGCACAGTAGTCCAGATCCCAACTATACACTCATATACATATCTCTTATTTCCTAATAATAGGCCATTCAGCCCATTAAGACTATGCAAGCTCTCAGGGAAATCCTCCACTAATTTCTCTTGAACCTATTTTCTCATATATGTCTATCCTGATATCACCAACCCCACAATTCTATCACCGACCTGCACCAGTCATGATTTAACATGGGCAACCTGCACATCTTTGGGATGTGGGAGGAAATTGGAGCGCCCGGAGGAAGGCCACACGGTCACAGGGAGAACGTGTAAACTCCAGACACCGCACCAGAAGTCGGGATTGAACTGAGATCCCTGCACCACCTGCAGCTGTGTAAAATAAAATCCCTCATGTTGTCCTTATGTACTCAAATAATAAACCGAGGTACTCGATGACCACAGCTCCCTGCCTTCATTATTCCAAAGGTTTATAGCTATCTGCCGAGTAAGCTTCCCCGAGCCCAGCCGTGAATGGTCGATCCTTTGTCCTGGCACTGGTCCCTGCAGCCCGGGAACACCCTCTCCCACCCTCACTCCCTCCCTCTTCACCCTCTCCTCAGCACCCTGTTGGTCTCAGTGAACTAGCTGCAGATCCCAGAGGATTCACCACATGTTGTTTAAAGACTGGAATGGTCCAGTACAACCGCCCGGAGCGAGTTGGCCCAGACAGCCATCTGAACTCTTCACCGGGACGCTCCAACCCCTACCCACCCGGTCCAGACCTGAACGCCCAAACCTGCAAGCTTGAAACATCTCAGACCAGGGCAGCAAGATCCGAGCACTGGCAGGGCCTCGGCTGGTGAAGTGAGCAGGTCCCATCCTGAAATATCTCTGGAAGTGTTCGACAGCTGAGAAGCCACCCCACCCCCATTCTCCTGACTTCTCCCCTATGAGTTGAAATACAACATTTTAAAATATAAATAAAATTAAAAATAAATTGATTAATCAAAAACTTAAAAAGCATGTACCTATAGTTGTAAATACTAAACTAAAACAAAAGTATTTTACAAAAGGACTTTACCTTTTTCTTTGGTTGCCAGTTCCAAGCCCTACATTCCCCAGTAGAATCGGAATCTCAGATCCCAGGCAAGATCGGACAGGCAATTCCCAGCCTGTGAATCTCACTGAGGGCCTCCATGAGCAGCGTGGCAGGTGGGGGAAATGAGTGAGTGAGGTTTCTATCCGCGATTACTGTACGGTGACTCCTAATATAGAGCTGCAGAAGGAACTCTTTGGAGCCATTCGCTCCTGTCAGGATGATCCAAAGCACTCTGCAGCCAATTAAATACTTTCAAAGTTACATTAAAGAAGTGGCAGCCAATTTGTGCACAGTGCGATTCCCCAAAGAGCATCGTGATAGGACCATGTAACCGGCCTTCATAAATACTGCGCCAGCACTCCCAGGGGTGGGTTCTAGGACCAACTCCCTGCTCCTCCAGCAATCCTATGGGATTTTTTGAATCCCCTGGAGAGAAGACATGGAGCCTCGGTTTAATACAGCATCTGAATGATGCTGTTCCCTCAGCACTGAACTGGTCTCTCCATGGAGTGGGATTTGAAACCACAGGTTTCTAAAACCGTCCAGCAACATGGGATTGACCCTGACCTCCAAAGCTTTTGCTTTTGCAATAAGAAAACAACCCAAGTTTGCCCAACTTCTCCTTATCACTAATACTCTCCAATCCAGGCAACATCCTGGTGAATCTCTTCTGCACCCTCTCGAAAGCCTCCACATCCTTCCAATCGTGTGGAGTTCGCACGTTCTCCCTGTGACCACGTGGGTTTCTCCCGGGTGCTCCGGTTTCCTCCCACATCCAAGGATGGGAGGTTAGTTGGTTGCTGTAAGTTGCCCCTAGTGTGTGGGTGAAAACATTGAACATACAACACAGAACAGTACAGCACAGGAACAGGCCCTTCGGCCCACCACGTCCATGCCAGCCATGATGCCAGTCTCAGCTGACCTCAGCTGCACGTGGTCTATCTCTGTCCATTCTCTGCCTGCCCATGTGTTGGTCCAAATGCCTCTTAAACATTGCTATTGTATCTGCTTCCACCACCCCTGGCAGCCCGTTCCAGGTACCTACCATTCTTTGTGTATAAAAAACTTACCTTGCACATTTCTTTTAAATTTTCCCCCTTTCATTTTAAATCTATGGCCTCTTATATTTGACAATTCCACTCTGGGAAAAAGACCGACTGTCTACCCTATCTGTGCCTCTCATAATTTTATAAACTTCTATCAGGTCTCCCCTCAGCCTCTGACGCGCCAAAGAAAACAACCCAAGTTTGTCCAACTTCTCCTTATCACTAATACTCTCCAATCCAGGCAACAACCTGGTAAACCTCTTCTGCACCCTCTCGAAAGCCTCCACATCCTTCCAATCGTGTAGTGACCAGAACTGCACATGATAGGGGTATAAGCTGCAGGGAGTTGCCAGAAATGTGGGGAGAATAAAATGGGAGTAGTGTCAATGGGTAGTTGATGGTTGGCACATACGCAGTGGGCAGAAAGGCCTGTTTCTGTGCTGCGTAACCACGGAGCCACTGCTCTCAGCATTAGTGCTGAAGGAAGAACAGAAAAGAAGGGGATAAAGTTGGGAACTGGAGAGGTGGCCCCTCTCAATACCAAGCTGCTTCATTCTGAATAATCTGATTTTATCCGTAGGGATCTCTAGGCTGCAGTGTTACTGATGTTAGAAAGACACAAATAATTGTGTAATTCCAATGTAAGTCTTTCTATTCCATCTCCCTCAAAGCAACCCTGCTACTCCATTTGAATCAATCTACTGCTCTCACAATCTAACACACACATGTAACAGCTCGAACAGTCACGTATCAAAGAGTTCATATTTTATCCCGCATGTCTACCATTGTGCAAGGATGTTCTGAGTGACAGCTCCTTACTCCACCAATGAAAGGACAAACACTACAGCAACTTATCATAAAACTCATATCTCAGTACTGGACACATTTCCTGGGGATGCGGGTTTGTGTGTGGTAAGGATTGCAGCAACCACATCGTACATTCACATCATTCCTTTCGTATGGGAAATTATCACAGCACACACTGAATATCACATCTGGACAAAAGGAACGGAGACAACACTGGTAGCACGATTGAAGAGTGAGGTTGGACAAATGAATCTGAGTGGACTGTGTGTGGGGAGCCAGACAGTAATTAGAATTAATTTATTATTGTCACTTGTACCGAGGTACAGTAAAAAGCTGGTCTTGCATACTGATTGTACAGATCAATTCATTACACAGTGCTTGAGGCAGTACAGGGGAAAACAATAACAGAATGCAGAAGAAAGCACAGTGCAGGCAGACAATGAGGTGCAAGGGCCACGATGAGGTAGATTGTGAGGTCAAGAGTCCAGCTTATCACACTAGGTTACCGTTCAATAGTCTTATAACAGTGGGATAGAAACTGCCCTTGAGCCTGGTGGTATGTGCTTATAAACTTTTGTATCTTTTGCCCAATGGGAGAGGGGAGAAGAGAGAATGTCCGGGGTAGGAGGGGTCTTTGATTATATTGGTTGTATTACCGAGGCAGTGAGAAGTGTAGACAGAGTCCATGAATGTGGGGGAGGGGGTCTGGTTTCCATGATGTACTGAGCTGTGTCCACAACTCTCTGCAGTTTCTTGTGGTCCTGGGCAGAGCAGTTGCCGTACCAAACTGTGATGCATCTGGATAGGATGCTTTCTATGGTGCATCGGTAAAAGTTGGTGAGGGTCAAGGGGGACAAACCGAATTTCTTTAGCCTCCTGAGGAAATAGAGGTGCTGGTGAGCTTTCTTGGTCATGGCTTTTACATGGTTGGACCAGGACAGGCTGTTGGTGATGTTCACTCTGAGGAACTTGAAGCTCTCAACCCTCTTAACCTCAGCACCGTCGATGTAGACAGGTGCATGTACACTGCCCCCTTTCCTGAAGTCAATGACCAGCTCTTTTGTTTTGCTGACATTGAGGG
>JAUZTB010000063.1:2517429-2528237 GCA_034780895.1 Rhynchobatus australiae
CACACTCCAATGGAAAACATCCCAACCTGCTCAACCTCTCTCCATAACTCAAAATACATAACCCCACACTTATCATGACTAATTTTCATTTGCCGTTGCACTGCCTAAGTTACCAGCTGATGGAGATCGCTCTGCGGCCTGACACAACCTTCCTCAGCAACACCATCAATTTTCACATCATCTACAAACTTACCTCTTACATTCACATCCAAGTCATTAATGTGCAACAAACAGCAAGGGTCCCAACATTGATCCCTGTGGGACCCTGCTGGTCACAGGCTTGCAAGCAATGCTCCACCATCACCCTGTCTCCTATTACCAAGCCAACTTTAGATCCAATTGGCCAACTTGCCTTGGATCCCACGAGTTCTAACCATTTGGACCAGCCTCCCATGTGGAGCCTTGTCAAAGGCCCTTCACTTACTGAAGTCCGGCCTGACCTTCCCATTGTTTTCAGTTTCTATTGTAAGGGAGTCACAGTATATCTGATTACATCTACAGAACTGACCACAGTTACACACCCGGGCTACTGCAACAGCATCATCAATGGGATCAAAGTCCTGGCTTAAGGCAGTAGCTCACCGCCAACTTCGGAGTATTTAGGGATGGGAAATGCTGGTCTTGCCATTGACATCCTCATCTGATAAACACACAAATAACGAGGAACGAGGGTGATAATCAGCCAGGGTCGTACTGCACTGTGGACGAGCCAGTGTTCCATTACCACCAATCAGAAACTTACAGGTTCTATTTTTAAAACTCAAAAGCTCTCAAACGCCCAGAGTTTGTCAGTGACGTGTTCTCACACTTACATGTAGAAGAAGTGGATGTCGGGTACGTGGGTTGGAGGAGGATGGAAGTGCTCTGGCCTTGCTGTAATATTCTGCATTGACATTTCAACACTTGCCCCTGGCAAAAAAAAAGACAACAAGACAGTTCAGCGCAGCTCGCTCATGCCCGTTCATTATCACAGGCATGCACACACAGGGTATAAATGCCATGAAGATTAGCCTTTTGCAGCTCATTGCTTTTTGCAGATCTCACTTATTACAAAATAGATCAGAGACCCCTTGCCACTATTGACAGGGACTGTGCAGAATTCCAACCTACCTGCTTATAATTTGGCTATTTACTAAACTGATACTGTTCCACCTATTTCGGGGGGGGGGGACAAACTCAGATTTTATAAAAACATTGGTCCAAATTTTGCAGCGGAAGTCACAATATTATCAGTGCTGGTTGTTAACAAAGAGTAAACCGACAGCAACTTCCAACCACCCTCCCTCAGTATAGCAACACTATCACCACTCTGCACTGTAATGGACCACATTTTTTGTTCTAATTATGTTCTTTCTTGTAAAAATTGTGTATAATTTACATTTTCCTTGTGAATGCTGCTTATCTGATGCTCTGTGCCTGTGATGCTGCTGCAAGTAAGTTTTTCATTGCACCTGTGCACACAAGGCACCTGTGCATCTGACAATAAACTCCTCTAACTGACACTGAGAGTTAAAAGCTAACAGCAGGAGATTGGTGACTGTGTCTCCCACTCCTCCTGATGCTATGAGATCACACTGAAACATTCAATAAGGTGCTTGGAATGGGCTGCCAGGGGTGGTGGTGGAGGCAATACGATAGAGGCGTACAAGAGGCTGTTAGACAGACACATGGATATGCAGGGAATGGAGGGATATGGATCACGTGCAGCAGAAGAGATTTAGTTTAGTTCAGTGCAGAGATGTGCTGAAGGGCCTGTTCCTGTGCTATACTGCTCTACGTTCTATGACCAGCATAACTACCAAACTTGCTAAACAAATAAAGCTCTCTATGTGAGTTTAAGTTAAATTTCAAAAGCACGCCATCTTAATTACTGCTCAACACCCCCTCTGGCACTGAAAACTGTTACAAGTGAGTTCCTTCAGGTTCTGATTATTGCTGAAGATTTCTTTTCAAAGATTTTCAAGAAAGGTTACAAACCACTCTCTCATTCCGGTAACTGCTCTGCCAATCCCAGCTTTCCTCTTCTCCCACCTTGCCTCTGGACCTGGCATTGAGTCAACACTAACGACTGCGGTCCCCAGCAACACCGTTTCCTGGCAGCTGTCTCACACCCCGGTCTGATTCTGGCCTCTGGTGCTGTCCGTGTGGAGTTTGCATGTTCCCCCCTTTCCTCCCACTCTGCAAAGATGAGCCGGTTGTTTGTTTAATTGGTTGGCGGTAAATTGCCCCAAAAATGGGTGTGTGGCGGGAGAATCCAGGGAGAGATCATGAGAACGTGAGCTGTGGGGGAATGGGACTGATGGGATTGTTGAGAGTTGGCACAGACTTCCTTTGATATTGTAGAATCAGAGAACTGTACAGCATGGAAACTGGCCATTCGGCCCAACCTGTCCATGCCACCCAGTGGGAACCCTTCTGTATTAACCCATCACCCAGCACATGGTTGTCAGCCCTCCATGCCTGAGCAATTCAAGTGTTCATCCAGATTCTTCTTAAATGCTGTCAGCAACTCTGCTTCCACCACTGGCAGTGTGGTCCTGGTCCTGGTCCTCACCACTGGCACTGTGGTCCTGGTCCTCACCACTGGAACTGTGGTCCTGGTCCTCGCCACCGGCACTGTGGCCCTGGCCCTCGCCACCGGCACTGTGGCCCTGGTCCTCGCCACTGTCTGGCTGGTAACGATCCCCATCAGATCCCCCCCAAATCTCTTTCCCCTTACCCTAAACCCAAGTGTTATCTACCTTTGACATGGGGAAATTTTACCTGTCTACCTTATCTGTACCCCTGGTAATCTTTTGCATGGAAATATGGAAAACATGGGAAATTTTCAGCAAGGATTTTTTTGGTTAAGGAGGCACATGACTGCTTGACCTGGACCCAGGACCTTCACAGACCATTTTGGATTTCTAAGAGCAATGATTTCCGTGCAAATCCCCACCAAAATTCCATGGGTTAGTGAAGGGGATGAACAATCAGAATCATTCTTTTAACATTGGCTTCAAAATATTTGCTAATAATTTTTTGAAAACCTGGACCAACAAATGTTTGTTCCTTAAATATGTTAATATTCCACTGCTGATTAAATGCTCATCCAGAACGAATTTTCTGACTTCATCTTTGCCAAATCATTTAAATAATTTGTCCCCTTTCCCAGACGTGACCTTATGATTGAAAACGGCCCTTAACTCTTCAATTTTACCTCAGCACTCAAGAGCATTAAACATTATTCAAATCAACTGAAGGAAGAAGGTTGGAACTCATCCTCATTAGCTTAGTTTGTTGTATATTTAGTAATCCAGATTACAAACCAGAACCAGCTGCCTCACCTTTTGGCCGACATTTGTCAATGGGAGATTCAGCCAGGCACTGGTTGGAATTGTAACAGTCAGGAGATATTCTCGATCTCCCAGTCTACCTCAGCACAGCCCTTGCACCTTATTGTCTGCCTGCACTGCACTTTTTCTGTAACTGTAACACTATATTCTGCATTCTGTTTTCACATTTACTACCTCAATGCAATTATGTACGGAATGATCTGTCCGGATGGCACACAGACAAAAGCTTTTCACTGTATCTTGGTACACGTGACATAATAAACCAATACATCCTATCCACCACATTCAAAATCATTCCACTTCAAACAGGATTCCCTAAGATTCACATCACAAAACTTCCCAGAACTTGCCCCAGACATTCCACAACTGTAACTGACCGAGAAAGGTGTCACCCAAGCTTATAGACTGAGATGACAGTGCTGTTCTGAAACTCCTCCCATCTGACGGGATGATGGTTGATTGGCAGAGAAAGGAAGCAATGTCATTGCTAAAGTCACTGGAGTCGCTCTGCATGTCCTGTAACGTCACGTCAGTGACATTGTCCGAGCACACTGCAATCTTCTTTCCCTAGGTGGAGAGAGAGGAGTAGGGGAATGAACACAGACATTTTAATTAACGTATAGAGCCAATTCCCAGGAAGATTAACCTGACTGACAGAAAAGGCCAAGTTCTTTCAGGACACTTGCCTCACTGTGATCACCTTCAGGTATTTATAGAGTTAATTGGCATGGAAACAGGCCCTTCAGCCCAACTCATCCATGCTGGCCAAGTTACCTACCTGAGCTAGTCCCATTTACCTGCATTTGACCCGTATCCCTCTGAACCTTTCCTGTCCGTAGTGTCAAGGAAATGGTGGAAGAGCATGAGGTTCCATGGAAACCTCTACAAAAGGAAAAAATGCGACTCACATTCAGGAGTGAGTCCCATTGTAGACTGAAGAAAGCACCGAGATCTGGGCAGTGCAATGCTCCGCTGAATGGAAGGTTCTCATCAAAATGTGCAATCTGTTGGGGTAGTGTTAGCCACGAGCTCTGATACCCACCTCCAACCCATTCAACACTGGGAGGCAATAGTGCCCTAGACAGCACAGTGCGGGCTGTGAGGGGATACACCTACTCCAGGCAGTGCTTGACCCAAACAACAGCACCTAGGTAGGAAGACCGCGGGCACTGTGGAACAGGAGGAACACAAATTCAGAGAACTGCTGAGAACTCGGGAGATGTTCCACTCATGCAGATCCTACAGAACATCAGGCACTAGGGTCCAGGTGGGCACTCCCATTGCTTAGAAATAAATGCTCTCAGCTGCTTGTAGTGTAACGGTTAGTGTAACACTATTACAGCACCAGCGACCCGAGTTCAATTCCCACCACTGTCTGTCAGGAGTTTGTACGTTCTCCTGTGTCTGCGTGGGTTTCCTCCGGGTGCTCTGGTTTCCTCCCACATTCCAAAGATGTACGGGTTAGGAAGTGTGGGCGTGCTATGTTGGCGCCGGAAGTGTGGTGACACTTGTGGGCTGCCCCCAGGACACTCGACGCAAAAGGTGTATTTCACTGGGTGTTTTGATGTACATGTGACTAGTAAAGAGATCTTATCTTATCTTTTATCCTAACCGTCCCTGGTCAGTTGTGATACTGGTCTAACTGAGGAATATCAAAACCAACAACCAGCAGAGGCAAGAGCCAAACTGGATCTCCTCGGAATAATGATTATTCTAACATGCATCACAGAGTGGATAATCAGACCAGAGTCAGACCAGGGGCACAGGAGACAGCACATGGAACGAGCTGCCAGAGGCAGTGGGTGAGGCAGGTCCATTAACATTTAAAAGACACTTTGACAGGGACATGGATAGGGAAGGTTTAGAGGGGTATGGGCCAAACACGGGCAGATGGGACTGGTTTAGATCAGTATGAATCAGTTGGGCTGAAGGGCCTGTTTCCATGCTGTATGACTCAATGACGATAAACCTGCAGTGCACCACAGCACCAGCAGTGACTGAACATCGCCCCTGGCTCATGGACCAGAGGCTCAGGGTCTGGGTTTGGTTGTACCTCGCTCCAGGTAACAGAACCAGCAGTGACTGAACATCACCCCTGGCTCATGGACCAGAGGCTCAGGGCCTGGGTTTGTACCTTGCTGCAGGTGAGTGGGAAGTCCCTGTCCCAATGAGGCCAGACGAGCAGTTGTGTTGTGCCTCCACAGAGCAAGTATACATTACAGTTACTCGTCCAGGTACTGAGTACCTGCACCCATCACCACCGAGGTGATGCACGGGCACACCACCACCTACAGGATCCCTTTCATCGCCCACCATCCCGCTGTGGAAATCTATCACTGGTCCCTCACTGTCACTGGGTCTGTCCTGGAACTCCCTTCCAGCAGCACCGTGGGACCACCTTCATTCACCACTCAGACTGCAACAGTTCAAGAGAGCTCACCACCACCTTCTCAGGGGCATTTAAGGATGGGCAATAAATGCTGGTCTTGCCAGATCCAGAGTATCGATTAATAACACCGAACAAAGCAAATGGAAACTACATGGTAACTAAAACAGAAATTCCCTCTGTGATAAACTTCACTCCTTGTACCTAAATGCCAACTGAGATCCACATACCTCATTCCCACATAAACTGATATTAAAGAAGTGAAAATACTTTGTTCCTCTGGATGTAAAGCTGGGTCCATTCATCAAGGACGACACACCATTAAGGCTGCTGAATTCAAATGTTAAAGTGTGATTCTCCAAGGAATGTACATAGGAGCAATCACTGAAGCAAACCGAGTGATCCTGTGAGAGAGAGAGGGAGAACATTAAATCGGTGCACAGCTTAAACACGACAGCAGAAACAACAATCACACCATCTCAGCCTTGGTCTTGTGCTCAAGTCTCAGGAACGGGACTTGGACTCACAACCTTCTCACTGAGGTAAAAGCAGCAGATCAGGCAGCTACATCCCAAGTTGAGAAAGATCACCCCCGACACATTGTGGCATTTCTACTTCCTGTCACAATGTTTAGAACGACAACCGAACAGTGTCAGGGGTGTCCCCCTCCACGGGCAGCTAGTTAGTTTTGACCCATGGATTTGAGCAGCCAAGAGAACAATCTGGCAGCTTTGGGTAACAGGAGGTCCTGGGCTCCCCAGTGCTTCCCCAGCAGCCCAGGTTCAATCCTGACCTCGGGTACTGTCTGTGTGTGGAGTCTGCACGTTGTCCCCATGACTGGGTGAGTTCCTCCCTTTCCTCCCATGCCCCAAGACCTGGGTTGGATTAATCAGTGGAGTGATTAGGTATGTAAGAGAATAGATGTCAGGGAAATGAGGAGGAGGGTGGCTGGGATTGCACAGTGAGCTGGCAGACACTCAGTGGGTTAAATGCCTCCCCCTGTTGCAGGGAAATAATGGCAGTCAGTAGACAGCTGGTATCTTTTTCCCCTGGGTCGAAATATCTAATACCAGAGGGCATGCATTTAAGGTGAGAGGGGGTAACCTCAAAGGAGATGTGCGGGGCAAGATCTTTTTTGAACATAGGAGCGTTGGTAACACTCTCACAGAGCGGTGGGTGCCTGGAATGCGCTGCCAGGGGTGGTGGTGGAGGCAGATACGACAGAGGCGTTCAAGAGGCTCTTAGATAGGCACTTGGATGTGCAGAGAATGGAGGGATATGGACCACGTGCAGGCAGAAGCGATTAGGTGTCATTAGCTTAATTAGCTTGGTACAACTTCATGGGCTGAAGAGCCTGTTCCCGTGCTGTACTGTTCTGTGTTCGATAACATGATCAACAGAATGCCGAGAAGTGACGACAATATAAATAACATTCCATCTTCTCCCAAAACTGCCCGCCCCATGAGACAACCACATTTGGTCAGCGCGCACATACCTTGTTACTTCTGCTGCCTGGGCCACAAGGAATGCACGACTCCACCCCGTAGACATGGTGAGCTGAGAGGTAGGTGTCAGCAGGACATTCCTTGCACTGGTTTGTGCCCTTGTCGATGTAGTGTCCGGGTGGACATGGGACACAGGAAGAGCTGCTCTGGTCCGAGCCCAGCGCACACGGTCTACAGGAGAGGCCTACGCCGTTTCCCGCATTGTTCACCACGATGGAGTAGATCTTTACGTTATCGGTCATGTACTTCCGTTCCTGCAACCAGAAGGTGGCAGGTCAGGGTTTACCTTCACGTTTAACCTGCTCTGTCCGACCTTTAAACCATGCAGCAGAACACCCACACTACCCTGCTCCGAAGGGCTGGGCCAGCTGACCTCACACCCTGGGGTAATGCAGGCTGTGGGCAGTGACCAAGCCTCAGTAACTGGTAATTGGTTAACTATTGTCACATGTACCAAGGTACAGAGAAAAAATTTGTTTTGCATGCAATCCATACAGATCATTTCATTACATCAGTGCATTGAAGGCAAATGATACGGTACAAGACCCTAATGAGGTAGATTGTCAAGAGTCCATCTTATTGTACAAGGAGACCATTCAATAGTCTTATAACAGCGGGATAGAAGCTGTCCTTGAGCCTGGGGGTTCGTGCATTCAGGCTTCTGTATCTTCTGCCCAACGGGAGAGGGGGAGAAGAGAGAACGTCCAGGGTGGGAGGGGTCTTTGATTGTGCTGGCTGCTTTCCCGAGGCAGCAGGAAGTCTAGACAGAGCCGATGGAGGGGAGGCTGGTGTCCGTGATGGACTGGGCTGAGTCCACAACTCTCTGCAGTTCCTCACGGTCTTGGCAGAGCAGTTGGTGGTGGATCCTGAAGCCTCACCACCCTAGATTGGCCCGATGACCTTTTGACAGCTCACTGCTGTCAGTGACCTTTAGCCTACCTTCTAAATTTAAAAACTGCTCAATTTGAATTAATGTTAAAAATTAATATTAAAAACATCTTGAAGTATGAAATAAATTAAAAGTATTAACACAGTAAAATAAAAATTTGCCAGCACGTTTATTTTCACATGAGGTGATCACCTTGGTTCAAGTGACCAAGGTTACAACTCGTCTCTGGGACACAGCCAAGGGGGGTGCTCATTGGTAACTCCCGCAATGGGGCAGGACATCAGATACAAGACCACTTCCATCCGCCACCTGTCAACACCGGTGCACAGAAACCAAACGCAGGTGAGTGTGCGGCAGAGGACAAGGGTGGTTCTCCAGAGAACACTTGCCAGAGGTAACCGTGCCTCAGCCTGCTAAAGAAAATTACAGACTTGCCTCCTGTGGAGAGTTGGACCGTTGGAAAGCCCATGTGTATGTAACAGCCGCATTCTTTGTGATGAGATGAGTGTAAGACTGTCGCTCTTTGGTGCCTTCCCAGGACTCAACGACATTGGTGGACTTTCTGTTAACGTCCTGAAAACCAGAAACCCCATTAATAACAAGACTTGTCATCACCATAATACATTTGCCAAGTTGATTAAGTTGCAGAGAAATGGCAAATGGGGTTCATTTTGTTTAAGTGCAAGGTGCTACATTTTGGGAAGATAAACAAGGGTAGGACTTTCCACAGTGAATAGTCAGGAGCTGGGGAGTGCTGAGGAACAGAGGGACCTAGGAGAACAAGTACACGGCTTCCTGAAAGTGGCATCACAGGTGGACAGGGCGGTGAAGAGGACTTTTGGCACGCTGGCCCCCATCAGTCAGGGCACTGAGTAGAGGAGTTGGGATGTTATGCTGCAGTTGTACATTGGTGAGGCCGCACTTGGAGTATTGTGTTCAGTTTTGGTCACCCTGCTTTAGGAAAGATGCCATTAAGCTGGAAAGGAGTGCAGAGAAGATTTATGAGATGTTGCCGGGACTCGAGGGACTGAGTTGTAGACAGAGGTTAACCAGGCTAGAACGTTATTCAGTGGAGCGCAGCAGAACGAGGGGCAAAGATAGGGTGAATGCGCCCAGTCTTTTTCCCAAGGATTGGGGAATCAAGAACTAGGGGGCATAGGCTTAAGGTGAGAGGGGAGAGATTTAATAGGAACCCGAGGGGCAACTTTTTCCACCCAGAAGATGATCAACATATGGAACGAGCTGCCAGAGGAAGTGGTTGAGGCAGGTACATGACAACATTAAAAAGACACTTGGACAGGTACATGGATAGGAAAGGTTTATAAGGATATGCGACAAATGCTGGCAAGTGGGACCAGCTTGGATGGGCACCTTGGTCGGCATGGACCAGTTGGGCCGAAGGGCCTGTGTGCATCCTGTACAACTGAATGACTCACTCTCAGAGTGCCACCCACAATAGAGACAGAGAGATTTTCAGATATCAAGTGATACGGAGTTAGGAAAGTGTCACTAAGATAAAACGTCAGCCATGATCTTATTTGAAGGTGAAGCAGATGTAAGAGGTGAAGAGCCAGCTCCTGCATCTCGGGTTACATTCTTCCGTGCTGGTGGCATTGCTGTCCAATGCTCCGGAATTCTACACTGCAAAGTCGGGAGTTTTCAAGCAAACATTTAGCTGCTGGTACTCCCTGACTGCCTTCCCCAACCCGAAGCACCCTCATTATAAAGCTCAAAGGTTCTCTGCATAGACCTCCAGTAACACCACCTCTTCAGACAAAGTAGCACAGTAACCTGGGAGTCTGAGCTACCTGTGAAATCATTCAGTGACACACTGACAGGGCAGCCACTAGGTAATGTGTCGAACATTAACGTGGAGACAACATGCAAGTTCCCATCCTCAAAGGTCAAACACTCATCCTAGATCATTGCTTTAACTTATTCAATGGCAAATTATTTCTGCAAATGAAGCTCTGAGTCCAAGTGATTAAAATCATATAAAACAAAGCACAGAAAAGGCCCTTCATCCCACTGTGTCCATCCTGCCTATCCATGCTATTCCTGTTTCCCCGCATCACCACACTCTTCCCATCCAACTATCTGTCCAGTCACCTCTTATACACTGCATTTTACCCAGTTCGTTCCGGATACCCACCATCCTCTATGTGCCCTCTAGTTCTTGATTTCCCAACCCTGGAAACAAGATTCTGACCATCTGTCCTGTCTATATCCTTCATAATTTTATAAACCTCTATAAGATCACCCCTCAGCCTCCTGCGCTCCACTGAGAACAAACCCAGCCTGTCCAATCCCTCCTTATAATGACAGCCCTCCCATTTCAGGCAACATCCTGGTGAATCTCTTCTGCACTCTCTCTATTGCTACCACATCCTTCCTGCACTGTCCACAACACTCCCAGTGCAGTCTAACCAATGTTACGTACAGCTGCAACATGACATCCCAACTCTTATACTCAATGGCCCAGCACATGAAAGCAAGCACGCCAGATGCCTTTTTCACTACCCCATCCGCCTGCGTTACCACTCGTGGGGACTGTGGACTCGTACACCCACTCCGGAGGTCCCCCCATTTACTCTGCCCTAACAGAACTAGGATCGATGGGGAGGGGCAGTTGGCATGGTTTTGTTCAGGGGAGACCACATCTCACAAATCTGAGTTTGTTTTTTTTGAGGTGA
>JAUZTB010000063.1:3957450-3973438 GCA_034780895.1 Rhynchobatus australiae
ATAAAATATAATCAATCCAAGGAACAATTGAAATGGCATTTAGTGTGAATATATTTTCCTCTCCAGTTATTTCACAAATCTTGAGTATAAACGGTGGTGGATGTAAAGGTGGCTGGTAAAGTTGATACATCTCCTGTTTTTAGCAGGTCAGTTGTTTCCCATTAACTAAAATTACCAGTGCATGGTAGTAAAACATGTTTACAATGGAGTGTTTCATTATGTTCTTGAAGGCTCTTGTTTTTCAAGCTTGTGAAACTGTTTATCACATACTGTTGCAAGGTTTAATTAGTTCACTAATTAAAGCAACTTCCATGTTTATTAAATTATTAAATAATTAAAGCAACTTCCATGTTTATTAAATTATTAAATAATTAAAGCAAGTTCCATTTACGTTGCGCCTTTAACACAACAAAAATATTTCATAGTGCTTCCTTGGAGAGATATTAAAGAAAACTGACACTCAGCTACATTAGGGTGACCACAGGCTTGTCCAAAGGAGTGTGTTTTAATGGGCATCTCAAACTTAGGGAAAGATTGGGAGGTTTAGGGAGGAAATGTGAATGCCTGGGGTTCTGGCACTGAGAGCACTGCCAGGTGGAACCATTAAATTTTTGGATACGTATGAAGTTGGATTTGAAGGAACATTCTAACCCTGCAGGGTTATATAACTGGAGTACTATATAAAAAAAGAATTAATAGAAATATAGAAAATTTACCACACAGAGGGAAGTTATTTAGTCCATTGTGTCAGTGAGGTATCCAGCCTAATCCCAACTCCCAGCACTTGGTCCATAATCCTACATCCAAGTGCTTTCCTCCATCTTCGCTCTAATTTTTTAATCAGTTAGTTTAATCTATACCCCTGGTTTTTGACCACTTTGCGAAGCGAAATAGGTTCTTTCTTTTTCATCTTATCTTGAGCCCCTCCCCCCCAACTTTATACCGCTCAACTGTCTCCTCCCAGCGTTCTCTGTTCAAAACCACAACTCTAGTTTAATCAATCATTCCTAAAGCTGCCATTTTCCATTCCTGGCAACACCCACATGTCCACTGCACCCTCTCTCGTGCAGTCACAATTCTCCTGTATTGTGGTGACCAGAAATGTACATAGTACAAGTGTAGCCTCACTGATGTTGTATGTAATTCTCACATATACTCCCTGCTCTTATATTTAATGCCTGAGGAGCCTGAGGGCACATACCACCAGGCTCAAGGACAGCTTCTATTCCACTGTGATAAGACTATTGAACGGTTCCCCTATACGAGATGGACTTGACCTCACAATCTACCTTGTTGTGACCTTGCACCTTATCGTCTACCTGCACTGCACTCTTTCTGTAGCTGTGAACCTTTACTCTGTACTGTTATCATTTTTACCTGTTCTACCTCAATGCACTCTGTACTAATGCAGTGAAACTGCACTGTGTCATGAATTGACCTGTATGATCGATTTAGACAAGTTTTTCTGTGTACCTCGGTACAAGTGACGATAATAACCCAATACTAATACCTTGGCTAACAAAGGAAAGCATTCAGTATGCAATTTTAACCAGCTTATTTATCTGTCCTGTCACCTTTAATGATTTGTGGACACATATGCTTAGATCCCTCTGTTCTTCTACAGCACTTAATTGCCTGCTTATTTATTGTACATTGCCTTGCTTCACTTCCCCAAATATATTAAATCGTGCTTCTCCAGATTAAATTCCATTATTACTTATCTGCCCAATGAATCTACTTCATCGTGCAGTCTTTCCTCCTTCCTGCCAACCATACAGCCTAATTTTTTTTATTATTTGCAAAATATTATGCCCCATAAATCATAATATGTTACAAAAAGAAAGTGGCCAAGTACTAAACCTTGTGGAACCACACTGTTAAAACCCATCTGTCACAAAAACACCCATGAACTGTGACCCCTTGCATCCTGCCACTGCACCAATGTTGGATCTGGTTTGCCATTCTCCCTTGAACCTTATGGGCATTATCATTTTGATAATCCTGCCATGTGAGACATTGCCAAAAACCTTGCTGAAACACATGTAGACTACATCAATGCAATGTCTTTATTGACCAACCTGTTACCTCCTCAAAAACATTCAATCAAATTATTCACACACAACCTTCCATTAAGAAACCCACTCTGATTGCTGAAGGAACAAGATGCTGGAGGAACTCAGCAGGTCAGGCAGCATCTAGGGAGGGAAATGGAGAGTTGACGTTTTGGGTCGAGACCCTTTATCTGGACTCCTGCCACACAAGACTTGAGTCCAGATGAAGGGTCTTGACATGAAATATTGACTGTCTATTTCCCTCGACAGATGCTGCCTGACCCGCTGAGTTCCTCCAGCATCTTGTGTGTTGCTCCAGATTCCAGCATTTGCAGTTTCTCGTGTGTCTCCACTCTGATTGGTCCGGATTAATTTGTGGCTTTCCAAATGAAGGCTTATACTGTCTCTTAGAATGGATTCCAATAACTTGCCCACCACCAAAGCTGAACTATCTGGTCTAAAATTACCCTGTTTATCCTTTCCTCCAATTGTTAGCAGCAGTCCTCCAATATTCTGGCACTTATCCTACAGCCAAGGGAGGATTGAAAATTCATCACCATATCATCTGCAGTTTCCTCCCTTGCTTCCTTTAACGACCATGGGTATGTTCCACCCAGGCTTGGAACATCCATTTTTAAAGATGCTGAACCCCATAATACTTCCTCTTCTACTATCCCACATGGCACTTCATATGTGTTTGCCTTAACCAGCAGGATCCTATTCTTTTCTGAATACAGTCTCAACATTTTCATTGAGAACCCCACCCACATTCTCTGTCTCCACAGAGAGTTACCTTTCTGCTCCCTAATAGATCTTACTCTTTTCTTAGTTTTTTTTTGCATTTTATATATTTCTGAAATATCTTGGATTTTCTTTGATTTTAGTTGCCAGTATTAGTTCCTGACATCCCTTTTAAATTCACTTTTATATTTCCTATACTCCAAACTTTGTTTTACTAATCTCTACATCTATTAGGGGAGATGATTCTAACCTTTTACTGTGCTGCCCCATTTCACATTCATTTGCTGTAACTACAACATCAAAGGAGTAGGTTTTAAGGAAGGAAGTCTTAAGGTTTTTAAGAAGGAAGGTGAGGTAAGAGAAAAGAGTTTTTAGGGAGAACAAGGCCTCTGACAGCTGAATGCATGGATACAAATGGCTACAAGGGCAGGAAGACAAATGAATTTTAGATTTTGAACAGACAATGATCACACATAATGGAGGAAGATTTTTCCAGCTAAATTCATTTACCGTTTTACAGCTCACAACTCTACACTTCATCTCACGGATGCTTTTCATTTTTTCTTCCATTTGTTCTTTCTTCACAAGCGGTTCAAAATATTGCTCTTGAAACTCTATTTCTGCCTGTTGAAACAAATAATAATTCTCAAAACCTATTGGCAAATCATAGTTCGTACTTCTGGAAAGGTGGCATATATTCAAAAGCAGATGGGCCAGATTTCGCAATTTGTCACTGTTCACTGCTAAACACCTTGAAACGAGAAGCTTCCTCTGAAATAAGTACACAGTCAGACAAGTGCAGACACCCAGAAGTTGCTGATAGTAATTCCCTGCTCTTTTACAGAGAAAGTTTTCTCTATAAATCAGTGACCTAACTAGCACTCAATGTGCTTACATCTAATTTCACTGGGAAAGAGAATATGGAAAACATTATGCTTTGTTGTGTGAGATGCATGTGAATTTTTAATGGTGTTTTTAATAGCTCAGCTCTAGAAAGGTGTAATGTTATATATGTACAGACTGTCATTCCCTTAAGAATTTATTTCAAAATTTAACAAATTTTGAAGTGATTATATTCTGTTTAAGTTTATTTTTCGTCGCCATCTTAAGGTCATTAGATTCCTGAAAGGAGTTTGAGGAGATTTGGCATGTCACCAAAGGCTCTTGCAAATTTCTACAGATGTACGGTGGAGAGCATTCTGACTGGTTGCATCACCATCTGGTACGGAGGCTCCAATGCGCAGGATCACAAGAGGCTGCAGAGGGTTGTAGACTCAGCCAGCTCCATCATGGGCACAACCCACCCCACCATTGAGGACATCTTCAAGAGGTGGTGCATCAAGAAGGCAGCATCCATCACTGAGGACCCTCACCACCCGGGACATGCCCTCTTCTCGTTACTACCATCGGGGAGGAGGTATAGGAGCCTGAAGACCCACACTCAACGATTCAGGAACAGCTTCTTCCCCTCCACCATCAGATTTCTGAATGGTCCATGAACCCATGAACACTACTTTGTTGTTTCTTTTTTTTGGCACTATTTATTTATTTAGTAATTTATAGTAATTTTTATGTCTTTGCACTGTACTGCTGCCGCAAAATAACAAACTTCACATCATATAAGTCAGTGATAATAAACCTGACTCTGATTCTGAATAGGCACTCTCTTCCAAGCTCCATCACGGAAAAGGATTATCAGGTGGACAGAGGAAACAATTCATGGATTTTCTCCTTGATAAAGTGCAACATGTCCATCGACTTTTGCAGAATCCCTGGCCCATGTCCAGTCTGTGCAGGAAATGCAGCACCTGTCAAGCTCCCTACCTCCATGCCCCATCCAGCATCTTCTGCCCCAACTGTGGCAGAATCTACAAGCCCCACATTGGTCTGCAGAGCAGTCCACGGCAGAGCTTACAGATTGGAAGCGAAAGCAAGTAATCCTCAACCTCGTGGGTCTGCCTAGGAAGAGAGTAGTTTCAAATCTATTTGCATTACTCTTCTGCCACAAAAATTCTTGTAGACTTATACGATGTTCAGCTAAATAGCAGAACAATATAAAGTGATGGCATTGTTTATGAATATTGTTGGACAGTAATCAGTGGGACATAATTCATTATACTTAGCAAATAGTTCATGATAATTCACATAAAACACACATAACAAAATATCAACAACTATTAAAATTATAAGAAATATCTATTTTCTTTTCCTCCCTTGAACTAATATTATTTCTCCCATCTAAAGACTCAAAAGCTTGTGATTTGTGAGGATGAATACATCAATAATGACTGACAAACACGAGGTATGCATATTGGCAAAAGAGCCAAGGGAAAAAACATTGCTCTCTGTGGACCTTTCATAATCTGTAAGAAGTCTGAGTTAGCTGGTGTTTCTAAGCCAGATTATAAATTTCTTGAAGCAAAAGCAAATATGAAGTTCCATATCTCTGTTGTGGAACAGAGACTGCCATTATATGATTAGTCCGTGCAACTTCAACAGGAAAAACATGGTCTGAATGTAAACCACAGCTGGCCTCATTCCATTCTGTACAGTGCTGCAGTGAGAGAAGCGAGACAAAAAGTGACTGGTTGTACCTCTTGGACTGTGCCAATGTGTCTTGATTTGGCATTTAGTATTTTCTGAAACTCTTCTGAGTCCATGTACTCCACCTGGGCACGGTGCTTCTTTGAAATTGGTTCATCATTTCCTTTGTGGAAACAGAATGAAAAAGATTGAACAAATAGCCTGAATGCCAACAATCTTTGCAAGCAAATTGGGAATAGCAGAATAATGGCAGTGTTATTTGTTCACCAAGTAAATTGAGGTTTGCATTATACAGCCAACTGATCCTGAACAAGTTTGCCAATATAAATTCCAAAGGTCTGAAATGAATTCTATCGTACAAGGTTGCCAATGTCAATGGATATGCCAGAGTTTCAATTTCTTTACACATCTACATTCTCAACAATATTTGAATTTTTATTGGCGTCAGCCAAGGCTCAGTGGGTCAGACTCTTGCCTGAGTGAAGGTTATTTGTTCAAGTCCCACTCCCGAGACTTGGCACAAAAGCCCCGATGCTCCAGGACAGCACTGAGCGAGCGCTGCATTGTTGTTGGTGCTGTCTTTTGCATGGCATGGAAACTGAGGCCTTTGCCCTTGAGTGAATATAAAAGATCCCACCAAGTATTTTGAAAAAGAGCTAAAGAGTTCGCTATCAACATCATTAAAACATACTAGATGGTCAATGTTCACTGTTGTGTGTGAATTGGCTGCCATGTCACCCTCTCTGCCACAAGGACTACACTTCAAAACCATTTAATTGACCATAAGGCATCTTGTCAAAACTCGAGGCACTGAAAGGTACTACTGAATCTCAAGGCTTTCTTGTTACTTTCTATGACTCAAATGGTATTATTTCCCACTTGTACAGTTAGGAATGCGTTGCATGCACTGTTCTTAGTAGCCAGCTATTTAACAGGGCAGGGGGAATGTGCAAAGGTCTGTGATGATGGCTTTCTTCCCTGACAAGGTGTATTTAAAAACCTTATACCTAGCTCCACCTATTTCTCTATCAGCATCATCACCTTTATCTGCTTCTGATGTTTAAAAACTTCATTATATCTTCTCCTTTTCTCTCATTCCGTTTGGCCAACTGCCCTGGTTGAATCTGACACTGTTTAAACACTGATGTTATTTCTATAGCCCAGATCTAAGATGAAAACCTCTCAACTACATCAAATTCTTCTTTTCCCTTCGTAGATTGCTCCTTCACCTTTTTTTCATTCCTACTGAAACCCTTTAGTACCTTAATGCTCTCTTTCATTTTTCAAACTCCATCTTGTATTATGTCCTTCTATCCTGTCAGCCTTTCCCTGCCAACTCTGACTGGTTCACGCGTCTTCATGGATGCATTTACAGTTCCACCTTTTGCTCTCTCTTTTTCCCTTAAGTTTTGGAATCTTCTCCAACCTAATGCAACAGCAGATGCCTCTATATTAACCATAGTTTCCCTGTCTTCACTCCACTTTTGCTGGTAGCACCACCTGCAACCATGATCAGGAATACTCTCCTTACTCCCAACTTACAAAGCTACCTTTCAATTCCTCACTCACAACCTTTAACTCTCCTGATACAACAAAGACCTCATCAACGTTCATTGGGAGCTTCTATGATCTTCCAGTATCACTCTCTATGAAAAAGACGAAGGAACAATTGAGACCAATTGGCTCTCTCCAGCTCTAGCAAGAGCACTACCGCACCAACCTATGAACGTGCACTGATTTCTTTCAGAAAAGTAAAAGAGGAGAGGAAAGGGGCAGGCATGGTAGTGTAGCAGTTAGTGTAACGCTTTATAGCGACCTGGGTTCGATTCCATCCACTGTCTGTAAGGAATTTGTACATTCTCCCCATGTGTCTGCATGGGTTTCCTCCGGGTGCTCCAGTTTCCTCCCACATTTCAAAGACGTAAGGGTTAGGAAGCTGTGGGCGTGCTATGTTGGCACTGGAAGCGTGGCAACACTTGCAGGCTGCCCCCAGAACACTGCGCAAAAAGATGCATTTCACTGTGTGTTTCAACGTACATGTGACTAATAAAGATATCTTATAACTGTAGTTTTCATTGCTTTTATAAACACTTGCTCTTTCCTGCACTTAATATTGATGGAACTTTAAAACAACCATAAACACTTCTACAATCAGCATAACGCCTGCGACCATGGAGATTGTTGACACCTGTTGAAAAGATACAGTGCCACTGGGATTTTAAATACACGTTGAAGATAAAGGAGATGACAAATAGGAAAGCATGATGACTCTCTAGTTATAGAGAACCCTTAAGTAATATTTACTTCAGTGGTTTTTCCTTCAGTAAGAGCATAGTGCTGTTAATGTAGCTCTGTACTTGAGGTTAGCAGTGTTACACATGTGGCGTGCCACTATGGCTTCCCACAGAACTTATGTGGTATGGACAAGGCCAAAAATAACTGGGACAGTCTAATTTATTTTTACTTCTCTCTATCCCTAATGGGGGGAAATCACGTCTGTATTCCTCTTTAACCATATCATCGTCTTTTTACATTTTGATGTTTACCCATTTTCAATATATTTTCTACATACACAATGTTTTCATGTCAAAGCACGTTGTATAAGAATATAAATATGTTGTACAGATCTACTTGCCTAAAGCCAGACACAATGAGATTACCTGGCATACAAAATCTTTCTTTGAACACAAAGCACTCTTCACATACAACGTGACTACAAATTTTTAATGGGCAGAATCACCGAGAAAGTACGAAGCTTTTTGACTTTGCACAGTGGTGTATAAGATTATAATGATGCACCTGTGGAATGTTTGATTAATTCACAATCTTTGTACATGATCTCTTTAGTGGGTTCAGACAGAGATAATAAGACTGAAATATCAGTGGTGAGTATTTGTGCCGATTTCTAAAAATCTACGGCTGATGGAGCTGTCTGCTTTGATCAATATGATTCTGAGTGCTTTGTGAGACAGGGTTTAGGATAAGTTACAGCAAACAATGATGTCCAGCAAAAGCAACCTGACGTGGCAAAGACTGCAAGGTTGCCCTGGGAGGACTGCCTACACTGGTGGGAGTTGTGATGGCAGTTTTGGTCCCAGGTCAGTTTTTCCATTCAGTGGCACTTTAGTTTACTTCAGTGCGATGGTGTTTGCTTTTGCTCAGCCAGCTAAAATACACAAAACAAGTTTCCAGCTGCTGCAGCAGGTTCCAGTAATAAGCTATTGGTTCTTGATCTTCATATAACAGTTTTCAGGACAACTACTATCCACTTTCTCTGATCCACTATTTGTTTCGAATCACAGAACATAGAACAGTACAGCACTGGGCAGGCCATTCGGCCCATGATTCTGTGTCAATATTGATGCCAATTTATACTAAATGTTCTCCTCCTGTGTATCATCCATATCCCTCCATTCCCTTCATATTCATGTGTTTAGGTAAAAGCCTCTTAAACTTCACCAAACTGCCTGCTTCCACCACTATGCCTGGCAACCCATTCCAAGCCCTCTGTCTAAAAAACCTTACCCCTCACGTCGCCTTTAAACATCCCCCCTCTAACCTTAAAAGCATGTCGTCTGATGTTTGACATTTCTACCCCGGAGAAAAGATTCTGTCTACCCTATCTACCCTACAGAGATTTATAACACAGTCAGCCTTTCAGCCCTTTATGTCTATGCTGCCTGAAAGTGGACCAACCAGTTTAATCCCAGTTTACAGACCAGCTTTGGAAGTTAGGGTCTTCAGATTCCAGTACTCTTCCAATGCAGTGATGGTTTATGTCTTTACCATATACTCAGGCAGTCTGTTCCATCTATTCCTTAATTCTCTTCTAATCCTTCCAACACTAAGTGAAATCTGTGCCCCCAACTATTGTCTTTTCTAAGGCAACAAAGATCTTTCATGTTAAGAACATAGAACGGTACAGTACAGTACAGGCCCTTTGGCCCACAATGTTGTGCCAAACTATAGAGACACCTACTCCCTGATCAATCTAACCCTTCCTACACTGCACATAACCCTCCATTTTTCTTATATCCATGTGCCTAGTTAAGAGTCTTTAAAATGTTCCTATTGTATCTGCCTCTACCACAACCCCCTGCAGTGCATTCCAGGCACCCACCACTCTCTGTAAAAAACCTACCTCTGACGTCTCCCTTAACATTCCTCCTTTGACCTTAAATGGATGTCCTCTGGTATTGGCCAGTGCTGCCCTGGGAAAAGGTGCTGGCTGCCCACTCTGTCTATGCCCCTCAAAATCTTATATGCCTCTATCAAGTCGCTTCTCATCCTGTGTCGCTCCAAAGAGAAAAGCCCCAGCTCGCTCAACCTTTCCTCATAAAACTCTGTCTCGTGATCCATGTGCCTCAATTAAATCCCTTCTAGTTCCATTTTCCCCAAAGAAAACAACCACTAGCATAGATAGTCTCACCTCATAACTATAATTTGCTGGACCTGACAAAGTTCTTGAACTCTTACTAGCACTTGAGAACAGTGAGGCTGTAAGTTCTCTCTGGCCTTAGTTCACTGTGACCAATTATTCACTGGCTACCGCTAATATAACTATATAAAGAACGACATCTCAAGAAAAGTAACATCAGTAACAACAGGGAAGGAAAATAAAACTCTTTTACTCAAAAATGCACGATTGTGGTCAAGAATATAAAGCTCATTTTTTTTTCCTATTTACTACAGAGAGATGTGTAACATTAGAAGTCAACCAGACTACATTTATCCAACACAGATTGATTGTCAGGCCCAGAAAACTCTTCCAAGCCAGTTAAATCAACAAAGCAATCACCTGACAAGTTCATGAAAGTTTCCTTTCAAAAATGCCAAGAGTTGACTTAAAAAAACTTAAGGAAGATGAGTAAAGTTACAATGTGAAATCTTAAATATTGGAAAAACATCAAATGGCATTAAAAGGAAGAAATAAAAACACAACATTTTGGGAAAATCCTGGACAGGACAACCAGCTATTTCAAGTATTTTATATATTTATTTCAGATGTTCAGCATCCGCAGTACTTTGCCTTTGTATAAAATGAAGGGCTTTTTTTTTTATTTTTCCTTTTCACATTAGTAACAGTTTGAAAAAGAGAGTAAAAGAAGTTTCCAGCAGGATAACATGTGACAGATGCTGCCTACTCCTCAGATACAACTCACCATCTGGGAAAGAAAGATTTTTCTCTATACGTTCCAGCAACTTCTCGCCCGAGTCTGGCAATTTACGCTTCACACTGTTGGGGTCCTCTTTCGCAAGAACTGCACCTTTTTTATGGAGCTTCATAATGGCCGCCATCTGGAAAAATTTGAGAAGCTGGGAAATACCTTTTTTGCAAAATTGCAATTGAAAATTGAAAACATGATTTGCAAACAGCTATTTCCAGTGGTGGGCTGGTAAAGAAAGGACAAATGCAGGTGGGAAAAAAATTGAGAAGTATGTTTAAGAGAAAAATGAAGGTGTTTGTTTAAAGACAGCAAGTTGTTATGGCAGGCACGGGAGTGTAGTGGTTAGCATAACACTATTACAGAGCCAGCAACCTGGGTTCAATTCCGGTCACTGCCTGTAAGGAGTTTGTATGTTCTCCCCATGTCTGCGTGGATTTCCTCCCACATTCCAAAGACATATGGGTTAGGAAGTTGTGGGTACGTTATGTTGGTGCCGGAAGTGTGGCGACACTTGTGGGCTGCCCCCATAACACTCTACACAAAAGATGCATTTCACTGTGTGTTTCGATGCACATGTGACTAATAAAGATATTTTATCTTGTTATGATCCATGAATTCCACAATAAGACAATGAAAAGCTAAACGGCATGTTTCAAAAGGAAATCAATTATGGATATATTCACTTAAACGAGAGCTGGTTGGGGCAGATATCATCTCTTACTTGCACTGAAAGGAGTTCAGGCTCAGAATGATCTCCTGGACTAATTGTGCTTGCTTGGACAGAATCAGAGAGGAATTTCTCAGACTTGCCTTTCCAATTTGGTTTCTTACCCAAGGTTCTGTGTGAGGTCAAAGAATATACATTATGAAATGCAAGGACATTGAATGGACCAATGGAGCAACACACAAAATGCTGGAGGAACTCAGCCAGTCAGGCAGCATCTATGGAGAGAAATGGACAGTTGACATTTCAAGTCGAGACCCTTCATTAGGACTGTAAAGAAAGAAGGAAATGGTCAGTATAAAGAGGTGGAGGGGGTGGTGCAAGAACTGGTGGGTGATAGGTGGAGCTGGGTGAGGGGGGAAAATAGACGTTGGGGAGGGGGAGAGTGGAAATGATGTGAGAAACTAGGAGGTGATAATTGGAAGTAACAAAGGGCCGAAGAAGATGGAATCTGATAGGAGAGGACAGTGGACCATGGAATAAAGGGAAGGTGAGGAGGGAACCGGAGGGGAAGAATGTGTGGGTGATGGGTAGATCAAGAGGGCGGGAGAATGGATCAATGGGTCTTCTTCTGTTCAGTATTTTTTGTAGGTTTGAGAGGTAAGGAAGGAGGAGGTTGTTGTAAGTGGGACCAAACTGCACTATGAAAGAGCCAGCACAGCAAAATGGACTAACTGGCCTATTTCAAAATGGAATGGAGAAGGGTTACTGATCTACTTGCTTAGGTAGATAATGACTCTAGATTCACAAATTCATGAGTTATCCATTTCCATTATTCCCTCCTTTCATGAAAGGTATCATTTTGTCCTGCAATGATTTTGCTTCATGTGTCAGCTGAAAACAGACACAAAACTTTGGAGGAACTCAGCAGGTCAGGCTGCATCTATGGAGGGAAATGACCCTTCATTGGTCCTGACGAAGCGTCTTGGCCCAAAATGTCAACTGTTCATTTCCCTCCACAGATGCTGCCTGACCTGCTGAGTTCCTAGTTTTGTGTGTGTTGCTCCAGATTTCCAGCAGCTGCAATCTGTCATTATAACAGCTAACCCATTCCTGCTTCCTCTCGTCGTTCACATAGTAGCCAGAAATAGTTGGAGTAAGAGGAGCAGACTTCCTGTCCGAATTCTCTCAGGAGTTACGACCAATTATATCTGGCATTTAATGTAAATGGTTTAAACTGGGGCCTGTCTTACTCAGTACCACTTTAACAGGTACCTTAACCAGGAAACCTCCAAAGTTCAGGTATTTTGGTCCAATTAAAATCCAACAAAAGTCATTCAAATCAGGCATGTTGAAATGTCCCTACACTGAGACACAGAGAGAAAAAAAAGCAAATGCACTGAGCATCCTAAAGTACATCTTCTGAAAACTATTCTGCTCTTCAGTGGCAACAATATCTTCTGCTCTTGTACAACTCTTGTTACTGGATATGCTCAGAATTTTAAAATGAATATTTTAGATCAATTCATTGAACTCCAATTGCCATATTCTAAAGTGAATTTCAATAGTCAATTACTCCACATAAATGTAAATATTTTTCATGTTATCAATCAGCACTTTTTCTCAATAAGATCTGGTATGAAGCATGTGAACAGTGGGGTTGAAATTTACCTTCTTAGTGTCCGCATTATGGTTCCGTTTTGAAGCTGATGGTGGAGATGTATCGAAAAAGAGAATATCCTCTCCTTGGGAAAGACCTCCTCCCAGTTTAGGTGTCTGTGGTGTGGCGACTAATTTCTGTTCCTTGGGAAATTCTGCTCCAACCTTGGGCGATGTCTGAGTCAACAATCCTCCAGCTCGTGAGGTGCAGCCACTGTATACACTTTTACTCTGCAGAAAGCTGCAGAAGGTTGGACAGAGTATTGGTTAGCTAATATGACAATGAATCAATGCCAATCATATAGAATACAATTTTACAAAAAGTAGATATTTTGCTTTGAACAATCACTGAATTTTAAAAATAAATCTTTGCTACAGCTGAACTTGGAAAGCATTCTGACTGGTTGTATCAATCATGGCTTGGGATGGAAACTCCAATGCACAGTAACACAAGATGCTAGAGTGGTGAATCGGCCAGTTCCATCATGTGTACAGCTCTCCCCACCATTGAGAACATCTACAAGAGCTCAGGAAGGTGACATTCATCATTAAGGACCCCCACCATCCAGGCCATGCCCTTTTCTTATTGCTGCCATCAGGCAGGAGCGAACAAATTTCACATCATATGTCAGTGATAATAATTCTGATTCTGGGTACAGGAGCCTGAAGACCCACACCTCAAGGTTCAAAGACACATTCTTCCCCACTGCCATCAGGTTCTTGAACCGACCCGAAAAACCCTAATTCTGCTTCGGAATATATTTCCCTCAACCTGTATTAATGTTGTTATGTCTATTTTTGTTTGTTTTGTCATGTAAGTTATGTATAATTTATGTTAATTTAAGTTTATGTAACTAATGTTTGTCATGTGTGTAATGTACTCTGCTGCTGCTGCTGCAAAAAGCTAATTTTCATGGTACTTATACCCTGGGTATGTATGCCCCTAACAATAAACTTGAACTTAATGGGTTTATAAAACAACCTATTATTATTGATTATTTTCATTCCAGATTAGTTAATTAAATTACTCTAAATTTTCAGCTACCATAGTGGGATTTCAACACTGGATACCTCAGTGCAGTCATACTCAATAAACAAACTTTTCCTTCTGAAACTTTTGCATTTATCTTTCAATTAATGTAAAATGTTTACTTTCCTCAGGTTCTGCCATATCTAGATTACCTCTTCTGTAGCTCTTCTGCCTTCCTCTTGCGTGTTTCCAACATCTTTTGTTTCTGCTGTTTTAATAGCTCAGAGGCAGATATTGACAGGACAGCAGGTCCCGGTTGTGCATTGTTAACCGATCCACCTGAAGAATCAAAGAGCAATAAATAGCAGCCAACCCGATGGTACAAAGGTTTCTGAGCTCGGCAATGTAAATTATATTCCACTAATTGAAACACATTGATTAATATGTAGATTTTTAACAAAATGTGTGGATCATATTAAGACTTACATCAGCTCCCATCCAAACCATTACTCTGTGTTCATTGACTGACATTGGCTCCCTGTAGTTCATTTACAGAATGATTTAAAAAATTCTTGTTTGGTCATCAAATCCTTCCATTGCCTCGCTCTTTCTCCAACTCCAATCTACTCCAGTCTTGCAATCAAAATCTATGCCTTTTCCCTTGATCACCTTCTATTTTATTTGCCCCCCATCTGCAGCCTCCAACTGCCAAGGGTCTAATGGGACAGGAAATTGGGACTAGTTTGGTGGGTATCATGGTTGGCATGGACTGGTTGGGCTGAAGTGTCTGTATCCGTGTGGAGACTCTATGACCATGTCTTGACTACTGGCTCCCTTGAATTCTACTCTATGACCACACTTCTGATTTCCTGACCTTTCTGCTCAGCAGCAAACAAAATTGGGCACAATTCTGAAAAACGCATGACAGCGTTTTACTACATTAGAGGTGCTGTAGAAATGTAAGCTGTTGTTGCCATCATAGAAGGCACTTGGATTTATTAACAACTCTATAGTGACTCTGACAGCCATGTAGCTCTCATCCCAAAGGTTTGGCTGATTTTATGATGCACATCCCTTTGGATCTCCACACCTGTTGGATGTTGACTGAGCTGGGATTTACTTCCAGTTTGTTGTCTTTTGTTGGTCAAACACAAATTGTTCCAAGTCTTATACAGCAAGTGTAAGAATCATGTAAAACCATTGGTTAATCAGTTTCTTTTCCCCCATTTTGCTTCTTAGAGTAAATACAGTTTATTAATGTTATCCTTCATAATCAGTAATACTGTTAATGCTTTAGGAAAAGCAATGATATTCTCAATACGCACAATTAAGTCTTGGCTGATTAAGGTAAGATGAAATTCAAGTTATACTTTATTGTCATTCATCCATATGCTATAAAAACACATGGAGAGACGAAATGTTGTTTCTCCCAGACTCACACAACAGAGGACATACATAGAACAGAGGACATACATAGAACAGAGGACATACATAGAACAGAGGACATACAATGAACAAAGGACAGCAGACAAAAAAATTGTGCAAGTACAAATAGTGCAAAAAACGGTACATACAGAATACAAAATTAGTGCAGGGTTGATGCAAAACTGAGCTGGATGAAGAAAATACAGAACTCAGTGTGCTGTACTAAATGTATAAACATGTTCAGCAGCACCCAAAGTTCTTATACGCCGTTGTGCAAACCAGGGCTTTTGACGCAGCATTTGTCTGGAACTGCCTCCAGGGTATTCAGGAGCCTGACAGCCTGGGGGAGAAAGCTGTTGTACAGTCTAGTCATTTTGGCCCGGATGCTCCAGTACTGCTTGCCAGATAGCAGTGGGTCAAATAGGTCGTGGGAGGGATGAGAAGGGTCATCTATGATTCTGCAGGCCTTGCGGGTGCATCAATGTGTTGTAAATATCCAGGGTGGAGGGAAGAGGGACTCCAATGATCTTTCCAGCTGTACTCACAATTCTCTGCAAAGTCTTACGGTCAGAGATGTTACAGTCACCGTACCAGGTAGAGATACAGCTGGTCAGGACACTCTCAATGGTCCCCCTGCAGATTGTGGTGAGGGTGGGGGAGGGCAGGTTTGCTCTCTTCAGCCACTGTAAAAAGTGGAGATGCTGCTGTGCCTTCTTGGCGAGGGAGGAGGTGTTGGTTGACCAGGACAGGACTAAGACCACATAAG
>JAUZTB010000063.1:6059626-6074571 GCA_034780895.1 Rhynchobatus australiae
TGCATTCAGATTGGAGGGCTGTGACTAATGGTGTCCCACAAGGATCAGTTCTGGGGCCTCTACTTTGTGATATTTATTAACGATTTGGATGAGGGGGTAGAAGGGTGGGTTAGCAAGTTTGCAGACGGCACTAAGGTCAGTGGCGTTGTGGATAGTGTGGAGGACTGTCAAAGCTTGCAGAGGGATATTGATAGGATGAAGAACTGGGCTGAGAAGTGGCAGATTTAGTTCAATCCAGAGAAGTGTGAGGCGGTACACTTTGGAAGGACAAACTCCAAGGCGGAGTACAAGGTTAATGGCAGGATACAGGGTAGTGTGGAGGAGCAGGAGGATCTGCGGGTTCATATCCACAGATCCTTGAAAGTTGCCTCACAGATGGATAGGGTAGTTAAGAAGGCTTATGGGATGTTGGCTTTCATAAGTCATGGGATCGAGTTTAAGAGTCGCGAGGTAATGATGCAGCTCTACAAAACTCTGGTTAGACCACACTTAAGGTACTGCGTCCAGTTCTGGTCGCCTCATTATAGGAAGGATGTGGAAGCGTTGGAAAGCGTGCAGAGGAGATTTACTAGAATGTTGCCTGTTGGAGAGTATGGATTATGAGGAGAGACTAAGGGAGCTAGGGCTTTACTCTTTGGAGAGGAGGATGAGAGGAGACTTGATAGAGGCATACAAAATATTCAAGAGGAATAGATAAGAGTAGAGAGCCAGCACCTCTTTCCCAGGGCACCAATGCTCAATACAAGAGGGCATGGCTTTAAAGTAATGGGTAGGAAGTTCAAGGGATTCTTATTTTACCCGGAGGGTGGTTGGGTCATGGAATGCACTGCCTAAGGTGGTGGTGGAGGCAGGTACATTGGTCAAGTTCAAGAGATTGTTAGATAAGCATATGGAGGAATTTAAAATAGAGGGATGTGTGGGAGGAAGGGGTTAGATAGTATTAGATGAGGTTTAAAGGTTGGCACAACACGGTGGGCCGAAGGGCCTGTATTGTGCTGTACTGTTCTATGGTTTCTATGGTTCCACGGTAAACCCTGTTGTAATTTTAAATATTCTTCTAAGCGAATCATTGCCACAGTTTTTCAAGGCCAGAGATTGCTCAGAAGTAATTATGATTTAGTATACAGTTGGAAACTCAGTTATATCTGATATAATAAGCCTTAACACATCAGATCTGGCAACATGATTGTTGTGCGCAAAGTTAAAGTTTATATTAATTAGTAATTCTGTGAAAACTGCCATAGAGCATCTTATGGAGGAGAAAATTATTACTGATGACTTTTTTGGATTCCCACTAACTGCACATTTACAGTTGCCAAAAGTTCCTGTCAGTTTTACTCAGCACTGATAATTCTGAAGTCATCACCACTCTAAATTCCTGGCCAATCAATGACACAAGTCTGTTTCACTGGCTTTGATCCTTCCCATTCAGCAGAAAAACCACGTCTCCTACTATTAGTCTCTTCCTATTTGAAATTCAAGCTGACTACAGACTTTTGTTACCTAGGAAAGACAGAAACTTACCGAGAAATTTAGTCGCAGAGTGCTGCCCTTTCCAACACTATGAAAGTTACATTTCCCGTTTGGCATACACCAGCATGAACTGTGCTTTTGTGGATGAAACATTTCTGTGTTGGACACAAATGTAATATCATTTCTTCTGTAACATTCACCAGGGTATTTCTGGTAGATGCTAATTCAACGTGTCTCTGTCCTTGGTCACTCTCAAACCAACTTGGTTATCATGGTACTGCTTAAGGGAGTCTCTCTGTTCATGACCCCACCCAGTACATCTCAGGTAAGTCTAGTTTAAATCATTCATCAGCTCTCCTACAGGAACCATGCATCAACATGGTACCTACTCAACACTATGCCAATGTCTTCACAATCCAGGGAGCAGAAAGCTCCTTCAAGGTGAAGCAGCAACCTTGTCTTAAGCTGACATATCATTGCAAGCATTGATTACTTTACAGGATGCTTCAATAACTGGACCTAATCATCATTCCAGAGAGTCTGTGTTATCATCTGGATTAAATAGGCAAAACTTTGAATATATCATGATAGAAAGAAGGCTGAAAATGTTGGATCAACTTCCAAAGAAAACCAAATGAGGTTAAGCATTGAAACATACAGAGTTTGGAAGGGGCTTGACAAGGTAGATGCCAAAAGGAAGTTTCCCCTTGTAGGGTAATCTGGAATCGGGGAACACGGTTTTAGAATGAGGCGTTGTCCATTTAAAGTGAAGGTGGGAAGGAATTTCTTTGTTCCAAGGATCTTTGGAATTCTCTACTCCAGAGAAATACGAAGACTGAATAATTGAATATATTCACAAATGTAGTAGACAGGTTCTTGATCTACGAGGGAAAGTGAAGCTGAGACCAAAGCCAAATCGGCCATGATCTTACTAAATGAGAGACTGTGAGGCTTACTTCTCTTATTTCTTATGATTTCATCTTATACCCTTGCTAGGAACATGCTATGTTAAATAGTTGTAATTCAAATTCATTCAATACCACTAATATGATGAAAACCCACTGGTTTTTGAAATATTAGGGGTCATTTTAACCCAAGAATTAGACGGTCAGTTAAAACTGATGTTGAGAACTTGCTGCTTCCACCACTGTCCATTCCCAACAAGATCATGTGGAGAACCTGTCAAATCATCATCAAATCAGGCCCTGCTATTAAACAAACTAGTTTTGTAGTCGTGGCTTGATGCTTATTCCTCTCTGACTCCCCATCTTAAGTTGGGATACACATATTTTATGTATATATAGTAAGCTGCATCTTCAGCTCAAACAGTCGCTCTGAAGATTGCTGATTGTGGAATAAGGACCACAAAAACAAACATTGAATATATTCTATTTGCCTCTACCTCAAAGTGATTTAAATTCTCCTCAACTAATATTCCAACTAATCATGTCTGAAAGTAAGTTTACAAAAGTCACTGCTCAGCCCACGAAAATATCCAGTTCTTCAAATAAAATACAATAACTATTTGATTTTGCCAGTCTACTGAAATCTAAAATAGGTATTGCCAGCCGTTTAAGCTCCTAAATTCTATGTGTTTAATTTTGCATACACATCCCAGAAATTTGTTTCTATCTGAATTCTCTGAAATCTATCAATGACCTTTTTAATGAAAGTTCCTAGGCTTGTTCAAATCTTAAATGTCACTCATCTATTGAAAGTGGTTATAAACCAGTTTTAATTTACAAATACTATTGATATCCAGCTACATATCAGAACATACCACATGGATTTACACATTCATTGCAGTACAACAACCACAAAGGCTTAACAAGTTGAATTGCTGCTGTTTCAATCATCTTACCTTCAAGGTGCAGCCACATTAAGCGCCCCTTTACTTTTGTGATTGAAGCAACACATATTTCTGCACGGTTACACAGGGTAACTGCCTCCAACTTCATATTTTTGGTGAAGCCTCGACTGAGTGAAGTCTGAAGAATGTAACAGAGAAAAAGACAAAGTATAATTTAACAAAATATTGTGCTAATTATATTACACTTAATGAACAAAATTTTATCAAAACCTCCGATTATTACACAGTTTCTTGCAGCCAAGTATACTGCATGTCATAACAAGGTTATGCACCATAGTGAATGTTCTGCAACAGTATAAATGCAAGGCGATAATCATCAGAATCAAAACCAAGCAGCTTTGTAACAGATTCTTATAATTAGGTGGAGTGTGAATTCCTAATGCAATCAGAATTTGAAAATTTGTTCTGTATGTGATTGAATCAAGAATTCTATTTAATCAAAAATGGCAGAAGGAACTTATAAATATTCCTGAAAAGATATTTAAATGAAGAGTTTAATGGTATTTAATTAAGCGGTCAAGAATTTCACTGGACCAGAAAACATTGCATTTACCACCAATATTCAGTTGTTAAAATGATCTACTCGATTTCTTTGCTGAAGTTCAAATTTATCTTAATGTTATGTCTGATGGCATTTGAATGGTTTCTGAAGCATTCTAGGTAAACTCTCATTATAAAAAAAATAATGTAACCCAAATACCATAAGGGTTGAATAAAATGCAACCAATTTAATTTTTAAAATTCTACATCAAGAAACAGAATTAACAACTGGAATATTTGAACGTGGAAACCCATTGATAGTAAAAGCAGAAAATAATCTTTGGTGAATTGTTCAGCTCGTACATATGAAATAACACCATTACTCTTTTGTTTGCTACTGAGTATGACACCGTATAGTATTTCTTCTTCTGACACAAGGATCAGAAAGATCGACATAATTTAAAAATGATTTATTACTTCTACAGTTTGAAAAATTAACAAATATTTTTATCTAGTCTGCATGTGCTAAAGTACAGAGTCTTAGAATAATACAATATGGAAACAGACCCTACGGCCCAACTCATCCGTGCCGGCCAAGATGCCCATCTGAGGTAGTCCCATGTGCCCGTGTTTTGCCAGTATCCCTCTCAAACTTTCCTATCCATGTACCTGTCCAAGTGTCTTTTAAACGTTGTTATTGTACCTGCCTCAAACACTTCCTCTGGCATCTCGTTCTATATACGCAACACACTTCGTGTGAAGAAGTTGCCCCCCTGGTTCCTTTTAAATCTCTCCCCTCTCACCTTAAACCTACAGCCCTTTAATTTTTGAATCCCTTTCCCCGGAAAAAAAGACTGGGTGCATCCACACTATCTGATTTTATACACCTCCATAATGACAGACTGGAAAATAGTCAACCTAGCAAACATACAGATATTACAAACTACAAGGTACGACACATTTGTAGGTTCTTACTTGTGGAGTATACCACTAATACAGTTACATTAAAAAAATATCAAGACAGACAAACACAAGAGATCACAGATTACTTCAAGAAATAAATGTGTTCATTTGGAAAATAAATTAAAGATAATTATTTGAATAGCTTCTAATTACAATTTTACAAGAGAAATTGCTAATCTAGCTTGATATATATACTCTTGAATAGCAACGGCAATGCTGTGCCTGAAGGCAACCTATACAGGATCAATGTTAGAATAAAAGGTTGTGTGTCTGTACTTATTTAGGGACTGATGGTATCAAACAACTTAACACTGTGGTGAATATCCTGTGGGAAACTGCAGCAGAAGCAGCAGGTACTTTGGTGCATTGCACGATATCAAAAAGAAACATAATTAAAACAGACATGCTTGTAACAGAATGAAGAATTATTTTTGAAATGGGGAATCCATGCTGAAAATACTTAAATAGCTATTCTAGATAAAAAATTTAGTTAGACATTAATGCAGACCACGAAATGCTCCATAAAAGAAAAATCCACCTTTAATGTGTACATCAGTGTATTTCATTGCAAACTAACGGAATACACATCTCTCCATTTATGGGCACTTCATATTTAGCCTTTGAGCATCAAGCACTTTTGCAGGAATCTTTAATTCTTGATGAAAAGCAAATAGTCAGTAAATCAGGTTTACTTGCCTAAAAACTGGATTGAATGATTGAACTTGCTTTTTGTCTAACTAGGGCAAGTCAGGAAATTGGACTGGACACTTCTGATCTGATGGTGGTCCACACTGACCTCAATACAGTGGTGGACACACAAGCAATGATGTATCTTTGAGCACTTCATCTGAGCCTAGTCCAACAGAAATTGGATCTTCTCCCACTGGGAAAATAGTGGTCATATGGTAGACACAAATAATAAGGAGCAGAAACTCTGAAATCCTCGGTGAGATGTGAATCAAAGTCTTCATTCTGACTCTTGATCATGACATCCAACATGACTTGTATTCCAATGGTAGAAATGTTTTCTTTGCTCCATCAGTTTGCTCCTTTTTTATTTTATGCATCTTGGACATCACGCTGTCATCTTTGGCTCACTGATCACCTGGGATCTTGTGTTGGGTCACTCATGGCATAGGACTATCAGGAGAGCAGATTGCACAGGGGATGGAGATGCGGGTACACACATTGTAAATCTCATTGTTATCCCTTACTTTCATGGTATCTTCCTCCGTGGCTGGCCTGTGAATGCTATAGGAATGAGTCCTTTACGGTTTAACGACCTGCCCTGCCCACAGTTCGGCAAAGACATGACAATCACAATGACATGTTGCAGCTCCCAGTGGAACTTGCTGCAGCTTTTGCAGTGGGGACAATGACAACGTGATTTCAATAACCCCAACAATCAATCCCATAATTTTTCAGATGCTCTGAATTGATGCTAGCATTTAACAACACCACCTATGCATTCAACCGCAGGAGACCCCACGTTACTTGCAGTCCAAGAAAAAGTCCATGCTGTGATTTTCTGTAACGCAAAGTTGTGGCATCTATGCATGAGTCAAGAAACGCGAGTTGAAAATAATTAGATTTTGTATTTATTTACTTCTTTTTCCCCACATAAATTCCATGAGAATGAACTTTATTCCATTTTTCAAATTTTTTTGAATTATGAAAGGGCGAATTTCCATTACCTTAAAGGCTGTAACACAGCATACTGCACTTAGAATGGTGACTGGGCTCAGGATGCTACTGAAGGGATTGGGTTTCTAGTTTATACTGAAGTATCAAAATGTGCTATTGTGTACTACAGTGTGCTTGCTGATTTAACATCAATATAATAAATAGAATGGAATTAGACATGGGAGAAGAAGTTAAAAATGGCCACAATCACAGTTCCAGCCTAGTCTTCCCAGCTACTGTATTCTATTCCTGGACTAGGAATATCCTTCTATAACCACCTCATCTACAAGTGGTGCTACCTGTAAGGACTTGAGGATTTAAATTCCCTTGTTCTTCCTTTACTCTCAGTATCCTGTCACTAGGTTGGGCCTACACTCATTGGAGTTCAGAAGAATGAGCGGGAAACACCTATGATTCAGATGGGGCAGATGTTCCACAGGCCAGGTCTCTATCTGCTAGAATTTAGAAGAGTGAGAAGTGTATTCGATTAAAACATCTATGATTCTGGAAGGTCTTGACAGAGTGGATGAGGATGCTACCTCTGGGAGAATCTAGATCTAAGGGTCACTGTTTAAGAATAAAAAGTCATCAATTAAACAATGAGGCTTTCCTTTCCTTTCAGAGGTATTTGGAACTCTCTTCCTCAAAGGGCAGTTGGAAGCAGAACCTCTGAAGGTTATACCATCCCTCAGAATTCATTTCAAGAACTTCTGAACCATCAAAGTTAAACTAACTGACCTATAATTATCTGTTTATGCTTTCCACTCTTTTTAAATAATAGTAAAATGTTAGTTGCCTGCCAATCTTCTGAGAAGACTTTTGTAGCCGGGGCAATTTCCTCCCTTGCTTCTTTTAATTGTCTGGGATACATTTCATTCAGGTCTAAACTGCTTGAAATTAAGCTTTCACTACATTTGGCCGCATCCAAAGTTTCACATGCTTCTTCTTCAACCACAACACCAGCACTGCCCCCATCTATTGGGAACACAATGATTAAGTATTCATTAAAAACCTTACCCACATCCTCTTCCTCCACACAGTGGGCTACTTTTATTGGTGCCTAATAGGTCCTTTTTTAAAATTATTCTTATGTACTTTACGCAATTATGATATATTTCTGAATGTTCTTCGATTGTTGCAATGCCCTCTCTTCATTTCCCTGATTAGCCTTTCAATTTCATCACAAAATGTTCCTGGGATTATGCTCTCATTTTTTCCCTCTTATTTTACCATCTATGCTGGAAACACTCAGCAGGTTCAGCAGCATCTATGGGACGAGAAACAGTTAACGCTTCAGCCCCAAAACTCGTTGTCAGGCAGATGCTGCCTGATCTGCTATGTGTTTCTAGCATTTTTTGTTTTTATTTCAGATTTTCAGTATCTGTAATTTTTAAAAAAAATTATAAATTATATTTATCCTCAGGTTTCCATCAACTGCTCATGAGAAAGCCACCATCTTCAATTTCCTCTCCAGGTCACTCAGCATCCTTACTTGGAAATATATGACTGGTCCCTCACTGCTCCTGGATTAATATCCTGGAACTCTTCACTGATAGCATCACGGGAGTACATCCATCACAAGAAATGTCACAGTTCAAGAAAGCAGCTCATCATCTCCTTCTCAAGGGCAATTGAGGGATGGGCAATAAATGCCAACCTTGCCAGTGATGCCCAGGAGAGAATAGAAATAAGTTATATTGGAACAAATTAATTTAAGATTCTCTTTCATGGACTAGAAGTCCTTCAAGTTAATTTTAGATTTACGTGGGATCAAATAACTTATCAATCTTGTTAACACAAAGAAAGTAGGTGTGATTCCCTGTTCAGCGAAGGTCTAATTTTAGAAAACTGTCCGATGAGCAGAGAAAGAAGATGTTCCCCAATTATGAAGGGGAAATAAAACGTGGTACGCTGTAATATTGCTAAAATGCTGGAAGGTGTGTTATTTATTGACCCCAAGGAGCACAATTAACATCCAAAGCTAATATATCAAACATTACTAGTTATAAATATAACTAGCGAGAGTTGACCAAGGCATCTTCTTTAAAACTGACAAGACAGAGAAGGAGATCTATCAAAATATTTTATGAGCTTCCAGACCATTTAGTTATCAAAACTCAGCAGCGCGAAGAGATTAGGATAATTTGTGATCACCCTCCCTTCGCCCAGTTCCTTTAGTCATCTCCATCAACTGTGCTCCCATCCATTCAGTTTTTCTGCACAATGTCCCTTCATTTCAACTTTGGCATCACCTAAGTATTTTTTTTATATCTCAGTTGATGTCTCGCCTACCAGCTGATGCAACCTTTTAATGAGAACACACACTGTAACAATAAAACAACTTCATGCCATTTATACACTGCGTACGACTATAAACTTGAATGTGAACTTGACTCATCCTCTGTTTGAATACTGGGCACTCTGCCCTCCCGGCTGCTGCATTTTACCCTCCAAAAACATCGCACTTTAGCTTGCCTGGTGGACCTCTTCCCACACCATAGTCTTCATGGTCTAAAGCCTAATAGCTGTTTCTGCACTTCCAAGCTCACTCCATCAGTTTAAGTTGATATCTCTTTATTTTCTAGCTGTGAGTACACACAAAGTTAATAGCGTGGTAATAATCCACTCACTGATGTGCTTCACACTTTGCTAATGCCTGTTAGTGCATCACTGCTGTATCAACTGGCCATGTGCTTGGATGAAAGCGAATCTCCAGCACAGTCCATAGAATTGTTTCTGGGAGCAAATCTCACCTCCTGACTATTAATCTACAGCAACTAATGATAAATCAAATATGAAATAAAGCTCAAGTCAGAACTTTTAAAAATGTCACTGCAAAGGAGGATACATTCCATGTTTGATCCAGAAAATGTGGGAAATTGCTGGTAATGATTCGTGGAATTGTTACGGCACAAAGGAAGCCAATCAGCCCTTCCGATTCTGGCAGAATAACTCCATCGGGACAGTTCTCTTGCCTTTACCACCATAAATTCTTTCCTCTGTGCCTCTCCTACGCCAGATAATGTGTGTGTTCACTTGGCGCTGCTGATAATTTGGGTCAGTAAGTTGTTGGTTCAAGCTTTAAACCAGGATGCAAAATCCAGAACCCAATGCAACGTTGCCAGACTGAAGAATTCTTCAAACTGCTATCCTTTGGCTGAACTATCTCGGTGGCTTATGGCACCATTAATGATCACACATATGAAGACTTAACTGATATTAGAAAATAACATACTCATTGTCATTCATGGCACTGTCAGAATACTTACCTCGGTTGTCCAGATAACAAAAGTGGTTTCATGATGAAGGATAAAGGTTACACCAAAAAAGTCTTTGAGATATTTTTTTCTTTAGAACTTTAAAAGCAATGGGTATAATATCTAAAATAAATGCAGCTGTTTGCTTTTAGGAGGCACTGGAACCTTGCAAGAGATATAATGCTCTTCCTCCAATGTATCCAGTTACTCGGGTGACAGACCTGGAGCTGACAATCTCAACAATGGTGTTCCATATGCCATTGACTGGAAATAGAATTTCCCTTCTCATTCTGAGCTCTTTCAATGACATCGCCAAAACTTCAACAAAGTTTCAAGCTCGCTAAAGCTCACATCTGAGCGTTCCCAGCATTGAAACTGGAAATCTTGCAAAAGAGAGCACAACTTAAGCTTAAGGTGTTCATTCCTGCTTTAAACAAAATGATCCTTCCTAAGCTCCAATTGCAAAATGGATAGGTTTACTGCTCAAGTATGCCAGTTGGAAAGCTCAAAGGGATTTTCAGTATTTAGCTCGACTTGCAGCACAAGTTACACACTAATTTTAGAGAATTACATTTTTGAATCCAATTCAGTTAACAAAAAATTATTAAACTGAGTACAATAGCCCAAAATACATTACCACTATCGGATATTTACAAAAACTCAGTATCAGAATTATTATCACCGACTTATATGACGTGAAATTTGTTGCTTTGTGGCAGCAGTACAGTGCAAGGCATAAAATTACTATATATTACAAAACTAAATAAATAGTGCAAGAAGTGTGTGAACTGTGGATGACTACTTCCCTGAAGCTGTAAAATGCTGTTATATGAAATTATTGCGCAACAGGATACCGTACATGCAAGCACAACTTACATTTCTGAAGCAGTACTGAGACAATGCCTCTGCCCCACATTGTTTAAGATAATCAGCCCAGTCAAAATCTAGACCAGGATAACCTGCAATGTTTAAAAAAAAAACAAAATATAAGCACATATAAATACATTTTTCTTCTATCCTATTCTGATGCTGCTGACTGTTCCCTGCAGTATGGATGCCACCAGTCTTTCAAGACCTCGTTGCAAACCCCTTTTGCCGTGACTATAAAAAAGGACTGGTAATGAGCCTTCTGCACGATAATCATCAAAACTGAGTTTAATTTCCAAAGGCGGCCACAAATTCCAGTAAAGGTAATGGTTCCTTTTTTTCCACGCACCTACTTATCAGAAGCTTAATAGTTCCTTGGTAGTTGACGCACCAAGTAAAGAGCATGTGGGCTTCTTCAGTGGCAGTCGTGTTGGTCATTTGAGTGCCCTGTCTGGGACCAAGGCATGGACCACTTGAAGAACATTTAGAGATACCACTACAAGGGATACTATTAAATCCTTCCCTGTCAGCTTAACCACTAAGGCCAGCTTTGGTAATTGGTTTGTGTTGTCACATGTACCGAGATACAGTGAAAAGCTTAGTTTGCATTGCAATCCAGACAGATCATGACATACATAAGTACATCAAGGTTGTAAAAAAGCAAAGGCATAGAAGATCTGCATAAAAAGAGTCAGATCCACATTGCTAACCACCCAAGTTCCCTAATTTATGCAGAATGAACCTCAAAACGCAGCATCAAAATGGTCACAATACAGAATGAAGATCATTTGGCTAATTACATCCATGCCAGCTGTTTGTGGGGTAATCCAGTCAGTAATCAAGATTGCATGAGTTGCATGTAATCCATGGAGATAATGGCCCAGAGACCGTAGTGGACTAGTTTAGCGTGCTGCATGGTGCACCAGTTACTTTGTCGGGCACGAACCTGCTCCTGCAACAACAGTTGTTCCAGAGGGCACTGCATTTTTTTTTTGCAAAGGAAAACATTCACTTGGAGACCAAAGTTGGGTGTGGGTGGGTTAGCTTGGCCATCCAAGGACAGAGATCAGGATGGAGCTGGGGGGGGGTGGGGTAGAGAGGATACGGAGATTGGGAAAACATGAGGTAGACCAGCGTCAGATGGAGGGGGAGGACTTTCAAGAAGGGGGTAAGAGATCCAAGTTGTGGAATGTAAGTAGGGCGGGCTCATTAGGGTTCCAGCCATTCCAAGACTGACCAGGTTAGATCTGGGGCAAAGTGGACCACTTTTCCTCATGCTCTAGAAAGAACAACATCATATACTGCCTGTCAGAAATGACATTAGATGAGCAAGCATGATTTACGCTAGAAAGTGTTAGGCTGAATTTCCAGAATAATACAAAATGACCCTGAAATGACTGATCTCATTTCACTCATTTTCAATTGCATAATGTTGAAATAAATTTGGCGACCAGATCTGGCCCTTCGTATTTTGTCTATGTAGGTGTTTCAAAGTCAAAGTCAAGTTTATTGTCATATGCACCAGTTCATGTATGCACAGATGCAATGAAAAACTTACTTGCAGCAGCATCACAGGTACGTAGCATCAGATAAGCAGCGGTTTGTGGGAAGGTCAGCAATTAACATCCATTCCCAATTATCCTTGACCTGGACTCTGGAGTCACATATTGGCCAGACCAGGTAAACACAGCAGATTTTCTTCCATGAAAAATGTTAGTAATGCAGTTAGGATTTTAGGTTTCTCATAATTAAAAACAGGTTTCTAGGTCATCTGTATTTATTTACTACAAGCTGGAAGTTAGAATTCATTACCAACAGCATAAATTATACAGATTTACTAAATTTCCTTAGAATCACTTTTTCTGATTACAAAAAACTTCGTGCAGGAATGAGTTGTGATTTGAAAATTCACTCCAGCAATATATCAACTGCAGTGCAAGTATTACTGGATATCATGGGTGCATACAGAAAATTTAGAGTCATCTATAAAATGGTGATTTTGTGACTTTGCATTTTTACCACAGCTACTTTTACAGCATGTTCTATCTACTGCTATTTTCCTTCCATGAAGTTATATGGGTGTAAAAATTTGCACGACGCATACATTTCCAATACAGAACACAAACTGTTGAGGAAAATACCAAATAATTATCCTGGTGACATCCAACACTTAGGGTGTGCCATTTGTCCCTCTTCTTGAAGAGCTGCAAACCCCAAAAGGTTTGCATAATTACAAATTTGAACAACTTGCAGGAAAATAGTACTGCAGTGTGCACAACATGAAACAGCTTAAAGGCTAAAAACATAAATCATCCTTCATGAACCAGCTTTAAATACATATTGCATAACAACTGATTCACATAGGATACAAATTCATGAATTACCAACTATCATGATGATTGTTAGCTCTGCTTTAACCCCTGTTGCTATGCAACTGCCAAAACTCACATTGCAAAAACAGCACAAGATTTATACTCAGATGTAATATGATCTGGTAAAATAATTTCAAAAAGATGTTTTCTAATCTTGGATTTAAATTTGTTTGAAACAAATACAAACCTTTGGGAGGAGTAAGATGGACCCCATTTTTAAGGCACCACTGAACAGGTAGGATTCCTGGTGAATCAGCATGGCACAGCATCGAGTGTTCACTAGCATCTGGCCTCAAGTCATCAATTGTGATCACAAAGTACTGATCATTAAAAACCTGCAGGAATAACGACAATGAGTTAAGCAAATATAATGTTTTTGTATGGGATTTAGGCAAATAGGCTCAAAAGGATATTTCTGAAATCTTCTGTCAATTTTTAAGCATACAATTAATATAATGATGTATTTTTAGCAACTGGCATTAAAAGAGGTAATACATTTGCTTATGATAAAAATGTTAACTAAAGAAAATGTTATTGCTGCTTTGTAAGAAGCAGTGAAAATGCTATATTACAACAAAAGTTTATTCTTAAAAATAAAACATAATCCCTAACTCCAGAATTACAAATACCATTTTCCTAATGTTTTGGAGCCAATTTTTTTATAAAGAAACTAAGTTCTTAGGGACTTAGTATCATGAGTAACTCTAAATAGCGATTGCTGTGATAATAGAGTATTTTAATTCTGGAATGTGGCTTCATGGGATAATTTAATCAAACTAGTTAAAGACCCGTCAGTGCTCACCTTAGTCACTGTGGCAGGGCAAATAGAAAAGGGTTCCCTTGGATTTACTGCCTCCAGCTTCATGCCAACTGTGAAGCAGTGAGCTCTTATATCAGGCTGGTCCTGAAATTTTTAGACAAGAACAGAGATCATGAAGTGTGACTCTTCTATGTTCAAGTTTGATAGAACTGATAATGGGCACAAAATGTTTAGCATGCTGAACTCACACACCAAAAGAGACAGGCTTTCTACATTCAAATAAATCCAGAAAACTGAAAGGCTTAATTGGACTCCCTGTCACAGCTCACAGCCTTGGACCCTTTGGATTTCTGTTCCCCTTAAAGAACAGCTAGTTAAAATGCTTGAGTCTGAAAATATACTAGTGGGAGCCAGCATAGTGCAAGCTCTGACTGAACTGCCAGTAAATGGGTATAGGCAATAACAAAAAATCAATAAACAGAAAATGCTGGAAACACTCAGCAGGTCAGGCGGCATCTGTGGAGAGAGAAACATATTTAATATGTTTAAAAGGCTGAAGACCATTCATCAGTGAGCTCATTTCAAATGGGAGGCAGAAAGAGAAAAAAGGAGAAAAAAGGTTAGTGTTAAAAAGTTAATTAACACCTAGCCCAACAACTTATTTCCCTGCTCTGAGATCAGTCACAAACCTCTTCACCCATTGGCTTTAAAGCAAGCACACAAAATATGAGCGTAAGTCTCGTGACAATTACAGGAAAAGTCTGCTCCCTGCTCAAAGTAAGGTTTTTCCACTCAGCTGATAATTGGTTGCATTAGTCTACAAGGAGAGATTGCTGAAAAGTAGACATTCGGACATTAGTATACTTGGATATTTGGGAAGGAGAGGTGAGGAACTGCTGGCTTTATTTGGTCTTCAATTGTAAGAGTCGAAATACAACTGGGAGTATTTGACATTGGAGTTTTTATCAACAATTCTTCATGGAGATCAAAACTCATCAATACACACACTGCATCAGTTCTTAGTTGTGAACCACCAATAAATTTTCCTGCAGAAATCAGCACTTCCAATGAGAAGCATTCAAAGTGTGTTGCATTACCATTTCTTTGGCCGGAAATAGCTTTATTGAAAAAAAAGGTAAAAAAAAAGAGAATGGCATAATTTCTCCTAATTGGCTAGGTTCCCAATCAAAATGAAAGTGCTCTTAAACATATATGTTGCA
>JAUZTB010000063.1:6164078-6175394 GCA_034780895.1 Rhynchobatus australiae
GAAAACATGCTCAAGAGCAAGTGAACTGATACATGAAAAGGCATTATGTATATAAAGTGAGAACAGAATAAGATAAAGTAAAAGAAATGCAAATCATTGAACTGAAAGCAGACAGTTAATTGGATATCGTAAAGTTATAGTGCAATCATTTCATCACCAATGTGCATTGCTCCTAGATTCAGCAATTGAAACGGTACTTGACTAGATAAAAACTGGAAAGCAAACTTTCCAAGGAGATAATGAAAGTGTATTTTAAATGTATAATTAAGTGTCTTCTGTTTTCTTTATATTTCCCTTTGAATCACACACTATGCTTGGAGAAAATGAATGGCTTGAACTACTCCATACTTGAAGCACAAAGGATGGTCTACAGTGATCAATTTGATCATCATCTTTTTCCTTTTGACATACCGGAAATTCATCCATAATCAACTAGGAGAAACATCATGAATAATCACAAACATAGTTGGTCCCCACATTGATAGTGAAGCACAGTGCACAAAAACGCTGTTTATCTTTCATACCATCTCACTTTTAAATATTCTCACATCATTCAGAAAATTCTCCCCAGAAGTACTATTGTTATTTCCTGCCCCAATTTACAATACCCAAGGTATAAACTAATGGCTTTTAAATTTAATGGCTTGGAGATAAAAATCCTCTTTACCAGACTTTCCTGCACATCTTTCACCTCAGCTCTCAAAAAGTGATCATCATTTTACCATGAAACTAGCTACCCTCCATTATCTAACCTAAACTTTAGTGGGCATCAATACAGAGTGTGGATCAGATAGATCATCAGTGCAGAGGAGACACAAGAGCAAGTCAAGCAGCATCTGCAGGGGAAGTGGGGAGATTTGTCAACATTTTGGGTCAAAACCCAGATCATTAGTCCAAGTCTTCACTTCACAATCTCAAATACACAATCGAGCAGATCCCTCCCACTTGGTCAATATAGTTCAAGTATAAACTCACTAGGAGACTGAAGAAAACACAAGTAAAAGGAAACATCACCAATTGAACACATCAGAGTAAGATTAACTTCATGACTTAAACACAATCAATATTTCCACCAAGAGATTGGAAAGTTAGGACAGTACATTTTGGGAGGGAAGATCAAGAAGTAAATTTTTTTGGAATATTATTGTCACATGTACTGAGGTACAGTGAAAAACTTATCTTGCATACCATTCCTACAGATCAATTCATTACACTGTGCATCGAGGTAGTACAACAATAACAGAATGTTACAGTTACAGAGAAGGTGCATTGCAGGTAGGCAATAAGGTGCAAGGCCATAACAAGGTATATTGCGAGGTCAATATACCTTGTTATATTGCAAAGTCCAACCATTCAATAGTCTTATAACAGTGGGATAGAAGCTGTCCTTGAGCCTGGTGGTATGTGCTTTCAGGCTTTTGTTTCTTCTACCTGATGGGAGAGGGGAGGAAAGATTTTTTATCCCCATAGATGAAGGGAGGTTTTGATGGAGAAAACCCATTCTAGTGAATGGGTTAATATCATAAGTCTGAAATCATTGACAAATAGCCCAGAGGGATGACTGAGGATAAAGCACACACATCAGAGAAATGTTGATGTTTAGAACACTGCCCTTAAGAAGAGGGGAAAACATTATTTTTTTGGAAATCCCGACGGTCCAGTCCAGAATGGAAGCGAGAGATCCAGAGTGCAAGCAGAGTGTACGACCAGAGCCAGGGCTCCAAAGTCCATTTAGGGTTACAGCCAGAACTGTGGGCCAGGTGTGTGGTTAGAGCCAGTACGGAGGTCCAGAACACCTAGGGTCAGATATGTGGGTAGGTCTGCAGTCAGAGCCCAGCTTATACTTTTCCTAGTCTCTTTAAATTCACCAGGTTCATTGGAAAATATAGTATACTATTGTGTAACATGTAAAGAAGTGAAATAAATGTGATGTTTGGATCAATACCAGATGTTTGAAATCATTGACAAATAGCCTAGATGGAAGAGTATTTACTGATGTCAGAGAAATGTTAGGATTTACAACATCCAATAGTCGGGAAAATCTACTAATCTAGCACCAATGTCCCAAGGATGATGGATTATTGAAGTTTTACTGCAGAAGCCAATTTCATAAATGATTCCAACAAGTTAAACAGGTACTCCAGATGAGGAATTCCAAGGCTAATCCGTGGGCTCATTGGACCAGAGCCTGTCACCAAGCTGCATGTATAGATAAATAAATTAATTAAATTAAATTTTAAAAAAGGTGCTGGAATAGGATGAATATGTCAAATACAACTAGTCTTTCAAAGAACAATCACAAGCAAGACAAAGTAAATGCCCCCTGCACTAAAGATTTCTGCAACTTAAAAATAACACTTAATTAGCTGATATAGAACAAAAGAAAGTACCAGAAACTTCCATAATCTGTTCTCTAAAGCATTGAAATCATCTATGCCATGACAACACTGTTGTAATATTGGATAGTGGTTTTCAAAAGTAAAAAGTTGTCAATTTTCCCTTTAAAAGGGACACTATTAAATGGAACTGCAATGGAGAACAATGGACCAATAGATTATACTTCAAGCTGTTCTGTACAGCATTTAAACAGGAATAAAAACATCCATTTATTCACTAAGTAAAATGAGCTCGATGGAAGTGTAACTCAACAAAACATATTACAGCAAGTCACATGAAGAGATATTAAGGAAACCCTCCTATAGTTTGGTCAAAGAGATAGATTTTACAGAGAATCTTAAAGCAGAAGGGAAGATAGAGGTAAAGTGGTTTAGCAAGGGGATTCCTGAGATTAGTGTCATGGTGCAACTGACAATGGTGAATCAATTAAATTTTGTTACATTCAAGAAAACAAAATTAGAAGACTGCAAACATCTTGGAGGGTCATGGGGCAAGGGAGCCCTACAGATAGTGGGAGACAAGCCTGAACAAGAATTTGAAAGCAAGACTAAAAAAAATCAAAGCATCATTTAACCAGGATCCAACATAACATTAAAAATATATAACCTATTTACCCACATGAATAAAAATGCAACTATTTTACCACAATGCATCCTGCGAGGGGAGATGTGCACATTATGGACTTGAAATTTGCAGGCCAAAAGTAAAACATGCACTTATATAGGTGACATTCCCCACCATTTTCAATACATCCCAAAGCACCCTACAGCCAATTAGTGCCTTTAAAGCATAATCACTGTTGTAATGCAGGAAACATAGCCAGCAATTTGCACGTATGCCCTTCACAAAAATAAAAAATATTGTTATGTGATGTTAAGCAATAAATATTTGCAAAGACACAACAGATAACTCCATTGTTCGTCAATGTAGTTCTGTGGGTTGTTTAATATTCAACTCAAGAGTTATAGGGGCCTCAGTTTAATGTCCATTCTGAAAGGCAACATCTCAACACTGTTTAGAGTGTCGACACAGATTTCTGCGCTCCATTATGTGTAATGCAACTTGAACCCTGAGCCTTACTGATGTAGAAGCACGAGTACTGCCAATTGACCCTGTCAAAAGGCATTTAAATTTATAAATACAAATCCATATTAGGCAAGTGTAGGTGCACTGTAATATTACTCAACTGATAGACCAGAGGTGAATTCGAAGACATCAGGAGACACGTATTCAAATCCCACTGCTGCAACTAAGGAATTTAAATTCAATTAGTTAAATAAATATGGTGTTAATAAGTTGATATTAGTTTTCCTAACCATGAAGCTAATGGATTGTGAAAAAAATGCAACTGGTTCACCAGCACCCTTTAGGGAACGAAATCCACTGACTGTTCCCAGTCTAGTCTTTTTGTCACTCTTATTACCTAGCAAGCCACTCAGTTCAAGGGAAATTATGGATGAGCAGTGAACTCTGTCCTTGATAATGCCACCTGCATCCTGAGAATAAAGAATAAAAAATAGTTGGAACCGCTGAGAAGTGTCTGAAGGTTGGAGATATATGGCTATCAACATTGCATGGATTCCCAGATGATTGAGATGTGCAATGCAAAGACGAACCATTATCTGGTAAATGCAACTGCATACATAATACTGGTGGCTGACCGTGCCAATGGTATGGACCTCCTGCTGACCCCTCTCTTCACTGATCATTCCCACTGTGTTGCTCAGAAGTATCATAAACTATATAGAAGATTATATGGATAGCTGGTAATACAGTTATAGTGACATCCCTGACACACAATTACAAATGCTATGCCATGGCCTGCACACAGCTCTAGCTAAAGACTTCAGTAGATACATTATCCAGATGACGGTCATGAGTGCATGATGTAGCAGCAGCTGTATACATCAAGTTAAACACTTAGCTCTGACATATACAGGTGCTGCTGTGTCGTACACCGGGTGTACATAGCTGACAAATACACTATGTCATACACTAGCTACAATGTACATAGCTCTGATGAATATAGCTGCTGCTACATCATACAGCCACCAGTGTATGCAATTCTGACAAATAAAGCCATCTTTTTTGTTGTTTTACACAGTTCTGACATAAACAGCCACTGCAACTTCATATACTAACCACAGTGTACATGGCTCAATCGAATTCTGTCATCACTAGGTCATACACTAGCTAGCACATGTCAGGGCTACGTATATAGCCACTGTTACATCAGTCTCTGTGTACATTGTAGCTCCTGATGTATGCAGCCATAACCATGATGGACTAACAAGTAAACAGTGAGTGTCACTGCAATGCTGTGCAGATGTGCATGCTGCCATAGCTACATCATACATAGCTGTGTAGCTAGTGACGTATTCAACCACAATCATGATGTAAAACAAGGGTCAAGGCCATTACATACAACTGTGTAAACTGCCATAGCTCTGTACACCATAGCTGGTGACGTATTCAACCACAATCACAACATACACAGCTGTGGCAGTTGCACTATTGCTGTCATACAGTTATGTGCACTGTAGCAGGTGATGTATTCAACCACAACATATACAGAAATAGAGATGTACAAATTATGTATAACTTACCTTCAGTTTATGTAACTTGCATCAAGTTTGTAGTGTACTGTGCTGCTGCAAAAAAGTTTCATGCATTTATACCCTGGGTACATATGCATAAACTGGAACTCGAATAGTCACAGCCATGACATGCGCCCACAAATACTGCCACAGTTACATCATACATAGATAGCTGTGTACACCGCAACTGCTGGCGTGTTCAAACACAATGATGACATATTCAACAATACAGTCACGGCCGTGACGTGCAACTGTATATAATGCCACAGTTACACACGCCGCTGCGTAGTGTAGCAGGTGACATATCCAACCTGCCACAGCTACATCATAACTACATACACTGTAGATGACGTCCAACCACAACATACATGAGAGTCACACCATAACATGCAGCTGTATACACTGCCAGAACACTGAGCAAAAGATGCATCTCACTGTGTTTCCATGTACATGATGAAGGAATCTTATCTGAGCTACGTCATACATAGCTGTGCACACTGCAGGTGACGTGCTCAGCCACACCTCCAGCAGTGGTGTCACTGCCATGACGTGCACCTGTGCAGACTGCCACAGCTACGTCATACACAGCTGTGTACATCTGCAGCTGGTGACGTATACAACCATCACCCCGCGACGTACACAGCAAGTACACGGCCCCACAGCCCGGGACGCTGTGAGTGGGGATAGATGGGTGGACAAAGGCTCCCGGTGTCAGCGCCGCCAACACTGGACGACAGCTCCGACTTTAGGCGTTCACCACTCCCCAACCTCTACCGCAACGCGGGCCCCCAACGGGAGCCAAGAGTCGAAGCCTCCGCCGTGCGGGCGGGCTCCACTCGACGCCCGGGGCCAACAGCCACCCCTCCCACCCCGGACTCCCGCCATCCCCTTTAATTATTTTCCTCCCTCCGGCAAATAAACCGGGGTGCCGGAGGAGGCACCAACACCCCCCCCCCCCCCGACGGAGGGAACCGCCCCACCGGTGACGCAGCCAGCCCCCGGCGGCCTGATTGCCCGGCCGACCTCCCCCTCTGCGGGGATTGGCCGACCGGCCGGCCGCGCGCCGCTTGAAGAGGCGGCGCCCTCGTGCCGGGCGGGCGCCACGCTAGCGCCGCCCTAGCGGTCCGGCGGCGCTGCAGCAGCCCCCGGCGGCAGGTGCAGCATTGCCGGGACGTCCCGTTGGACGTGCAGAGTGAGTGTGTGCGAGTGTGTACACACAATAGCTGCAGATGGACCTCCAGTCTTCCCTGCTCACCGTGCGTCCCGCCTTCTCCCTATTGCATTAGCCGAGAGTATCATTACAGACCCTGAGTGCAAACTGAATCAACAGGGAAACAAAAAAAATGGAACAATTACATAAACGATGCTTATTCACTGCAAAATACAGTTTTTTTAAACAAAGTAAAGCAATAGCCGTTTTCCTTATAAATTACGCAACTAATAATTTTGCCACCAACTCATACCCAATATATTCATCATACCGATGCCTGCTATGGTCTTTTATCATCTCGGCCAAATATATTTCTCAGTAAGATACAGCTGATTTTTTTTTTAGGATTATGATAAATTATCGCCCTGTCCGTAGTTCCTAACCTTTATAGGACGCTTATAGTTGTAACCGGGGCTCTCAGAAAAGGAACAAAACCAATTTCTGCCAAATACTGAAAGAAAACACGCATAAGCTTTTACCGCAACTTAAATCCAATGACAAGCTAATGATTTTAGAAATAAATTATATACTGCTGTAATACCATAATATAATTTATTGCTTATAGTCATACTGCAGTTTTGTAAACTTTTCAGCAGCTTTAGTATCTCTCGGCAATAGGAAGGGGAATAATCAAGTATCCAATCACTGTTCATTCACGCATACCAACGACCATCGAGTTATACAACCACGTTTCCCTCCAAACTCAATACTTCCGCAGTAAACACAGAATGTTTGAAATATTCAGGTGGTCGGGTAGCAGCTGTGGGGAGACAAACACTTAGCATTTCAGGTTGATGGTCTTTGGGAAAAAGGTTAGAAATTAAACATGTTCCTGTTCCTAGCCCTAATGCAAGATCACAATTTCTTCTCTCCATGGATGATGTCTGACCTACTGCTTTTATTTTAGATTTCCAGCATCTGCAGTTTTATTTGCTTTTAAAGTACCGCTGGAGCTTCCCTAATTCGTTATAATTAGTGGCAGCATTTAACTTTAGTTTATACTTTCACAACATTAGTCACAGCCGACAGTGATCAGAAAATAAACACTTGGATAGGTGTGCATTTAATGTGCAATTTCCATCTTTGCAGAAAACTCAAGAGCAAGCCAACTCTCACCCAAGAGCCTCATGGGTTACAAGTATCAATTAATAAAGGAAGAAAAGCTGACCTCTAATTTAATCCTCCTGCAGATCCAACCCAGAGTATTGATCTTTTGTTCTTGTCTGCACTATTAACTGTGCTTCTGTATACGAGGTAGAAACTACTGGATGAAAGTTGGTTCAGAACGACTTTAAAGGCTACTTGATTAATAAAGCACGTTTAGTTAGATGTACAATGGATTCTATGCACCTTTGTTTGGAGACAGAGACTGCAGATGCCAAAATCTAGAGCAACACAAAAGGCGCTGGAGGAACTCAGCAGGTCAGGCAGCATCTATGGAGGGAAATGGACAGTCAACATTTTGGGATTAGTGACCCTTCACGTTTGGTTACCCAAAATGGATAGTCTACGAAGTGCCTGGAGGCCCCACTCTCTCAATAGTCGTGCACCAACTTCCAGCTGAGTCTCATCCCACACAAGGTGGAGACACAAGAGACTGCAGATTCCGGAATCGGAGCAACACACAAGATGCTGGTGGGAAATGGCCCATTTCCCTCCACAGATGCTGCCCTGCCCACTGAGTTTCTCCAGAATCTTGTCTGTTGCTCTTTTGTTGCCATCGTCCCATTTCTTCCCCTTCACATTGTCAACTGTCAAACTTTCACCTATCTTTCTGAGAAAGATGAAATGAAAAAGTCAATTTCAACATTCATTGCTTTTAATACATCAAACTGATGTTCCAAATTCCATAAAGAAATGACTGACTTCAAAGATATCTTCAAATACTTCCATTTCAGTGCGGGGAGGGGGGGGGGGAAGGGGAAGAATCATTATTGTTGTATTAGTAAAAAAATCTGGTACATTAATCCTTTGGTGGCACTATTATACTATTATTGACTTACTAACTTGCACATCATATTTGACACTGAAATACAACAAGGAGGCCAACTTATAACTGACTCTTCTTGCAGACTTTCAGGCCTCAGTCCAGGTGTGGTTCTAAACAATGACAAAATATGAACTCAGTGCAGTTAATATTTGGGGACTTAAAGCTACTGTAATTCTCGGAGGAACACGCACAAAAATTGCTGGAGGAACTCAGCAGGTCAAGCAGCATCTATGGAGAGATGTTTCTGGCCAAGACCCTTCATCAGGACTTTGATTCTTGGAGGAGCTGAAAGATTCGCGTGGACGCCAAAAGCATTTGGAGTGTGAATCGCGGGAAAAATTGCTGTTCTATGACGCCTGTTCTACACTCCTGTAACTGGCACATGAGACTACATCAGGTAGCCAAACGTAGAGCGCTACTTCAGACCTTTGTGGATAATTTAAAAGCGCATTTCCATTAACAAATATTCAATCTGGCCAGAAGTGCAAACATTTACGGGACACCAAAATATTCCAAATAAACCACGGCGCTACAATGTAACTATAAACTTGGCTTCTGCAAGCAGAAAACTGTTGTCGAGGGACCACTTTACCAAACGGATTGGTACAAGATACCAGCCACATTTAAGATGTCGGCTGCAGGAACAGACGTGTGTCATTTTACCTATATTGTATCCAATTTATCATTTGGAATGTTCCTCTGTACATAATTTCAAGGTGACCTCTGGAATAACTCAATGGACACACATTGATTAAGTGGAGTTATCAGGAGGTATGTTTAAAACAAAAAGTCAGTGACCATGCCCAAATCTTTCACTATCGCTAATCATTGCGGCACTCCCGTAAAATAATGACTTAAAAGTAAAACTGCAGAATTGCCTGTTTTATGCAGACAGGTACTGTGCCTGATAACTCCTCACTTTCCAACTGCGCAGAATGATAATGTCCCCATCTGCTGACGGATACCTAGAACACTAGCTTTCAAATTTAAAAAAAAACAAAAAAAAGAGGAATTACGATAATCTTTGCATGTTATCCTTGGCATCACTGCAAACTACGCTAATCGGCGGGGACACGGAATGGGAAGGCACTTTAACACAGGAAGCATAATCGGTGGTCAAATAAACCCAAACGCATTCTGCCGTGAGCTGATGCATAGAGTCGAGAATCGGTGCTTTTATTCAGCGAAAGAACTCGCGGGCTTTAGGACCCAGATGGGTAGTGATAAGACCCACACATCTTTCCAGCTCACGATATGCGCATGGCGCCAAACAGCGAGCAGTTGCCGCTGGAAGGACCGAACCCTCTTTTATATCAGGGACAAGGGTTATATCTTGATTTGCAATTGTAGCTCCGGAGCCAAGATTAAGAACAATTGCCGCACGCAAGCACATGGTGGACGTGTATCCGCCACTGTACCTGATTAGCCGGAGCGAAATCTTGCCGTGAAATATCGGCATATTGATTTCCAGCGCAAAGATAAAAATGGATCTCCTCGCTGCCGATTTGCACCAAACAAATCCACTCTCGGCGACTCTGGCTAACAATTCCACCCTCACCGAGGCACCACGGAAAATGTGGAACGCAAATTTGGCTTTCAAATGTTATTACACGCGTTTCAGTGGACCAGCCCCTACGTTTTAACCTCAAATCCGGCACATTTAATGATTTTATTTGTGTGTGTGTGGGGGGTACAGACTAAAAGATAATTCTGCCCCTCACGAGTAAAAATCCTTACCTGGTGTGGGCGATAATGGAAATTGCAGGCTGCTTCTAATATACAAAAAAAATGATAATCAGGAAGTCTTTTTATTTAGTCTGAAACTGCTCTGTAGAACCCTCCTTCTATAACCTAAAAGTAAATGTTAAACGAAAATCTACTCCGCCTCCTAAAAAAATATCTCCCTCCCAGTACCCCCATAATCTCCACAGCCGCTATTGTATTCAGATATATCAGATACGAGATGCAATCTAGAACGCCAACAAGTGGTTTAGATGGAAAATAAAACATAATTAGCAATGCAACACACGATATGGTATGCATCATCATTAATCCCCATATATAATAGGCTTGTCTGACTTCCCGGTATATATTTCACTGCAGATTTTTAAGACAAACGATGTAACGCCAAATTTTCCAACATATTTCGTTCTAATTTCATCGGCGGTTGATGCCGAGGAACAGCCCCTTGAATACAGAAACCCAGCTTGGTGCTTTGCCAGCAGAGTTATTTTAGTCAGGAAAGTCTTCAAGAAGAAAAAACTTCGCCAAAATAGCGACGCCTTAATTTATCATTTAGTTCACTAAAAGACCTGCCAGCGCACCAAAACGCACTGGACACAAGTCGAACGTGAAGGCGGTTTTGTTTTTTCCCGTGAAAAAAGCCTTCAAATTTTTCACTTTAAAAAAAACACCTTTCCCCGCCATATTGAAATTGGCAAGGTTGTTCAATATTGATACAGGCAGTTACGTAACCTCCAGCAAAATGCTGCCAAACGCCGAGCTAACAAGACTTAATAGCAGCAAAAAAAAATACAAAATAATGCTATTAAAACTATCGAGGTGTGCGGGTCACGCCGAGGAAGCATCACAAGGCAGGTCAGCTTAGCAAAACCGAAAGCAGGTCACAAGCAGAGATGGCAGGATATCAGTTTTGAAAAAAATATATTGCATATATATATTTTTTTTTAAAAAAATCCACAATAAGTAAACCGGTTTGCATTTCGGGCAATGATTGCACCCCCAAAATAATGTGGGGGATTTTCCCCATACCCCCTTTAACCCCGCGAGTTTGCCAGCCACACGGATCTAATGAATGCACAGAAAGAGAGAGAGAGAGAGAGAGAGACACAACACTTTGCACAACTTGCTTTGAACCGTCATTTTTTTTTCTTTTTGCAAAACCAGCTTCAGGTCTTAAGCGAGAAAAAGATCCCCCAGCGTCAGAACCGGGTGGAAATTGACAGAATCGAGCAACTTGCACGCCCGGGCAGCGAAAGAAATAAACCGCGGCGACCCAACTTACCGGTATCAAGTTTATTTCCCTTAGTGTAAAAATGTTACCCCCGTCGTTACATGACCAGTTTCAGGAGATCTTTTCTCAAGCCTCTTTCCAATATGGC
>JAUZTB010000063.1:7100297-7110633 GCA_034780895.1 Rhynchobatus australiae
AACAGAGACAATATAAACAATGATGATTCAGAGTCCAGTACTGCAAGTGTGCCAACACATTAGACATTATCAATAAAACAAAGAAGTTTGCAAGGATCGGGAGAACAAGCCAGGGAGCATTCTGAAATGAAACCTTTGCTTAGGCAGGAGCTGGTCAATCAATAAGCACAGAGCTGACAGGTTAATTGGATATTTATGTTCTTTGTGAGTTGTCTGAATGTTTGGAGGAGAATTCCCAGCACGACCTAAGGGTGCCCCATTCCCCACGCTGAAATCTGTTCTTTTTGTGGGGGAGGTGTTGGGTGAATCCTCTCCCACAATTATGTGGGGGATCACCGTGTTAATGTGCATTAGTGAAGTCAAGACAATTGGTAAAGGACCGGAAAGCCTACAATACGTGTTCACATTTGAAAGTTAGGGATGGCCCACAGCACGAAGAGTAGATTGTACTCAACTTTAAAAAATAAACTCATTCTTTTCTCAGTCATCCCACTGCATTATTCAATTTATATTCTATATCTAATTATATCTAATTCAGCACCTAATGTCTTCAGAAATATTGCTTAAGAATGAATAGATAGGAGCCCCCGTTTTATCAGCTGCAACATACGTTCAGATTTAACGCTTGTTTGTCTTTCTATGGATGTGGTTGTAAACTTTAATGGCTTCTTATCAACCTTAAAAGACTGACTTCCTTCAGCACTGGTGACTGACAGGTCAGAGAAAGATGCACTGCCGAAGAATAATGGCCTCATAGATAAGGAAAGAAAATGTTCTGCTGATATGTCATTGATCTCTTTATTTGCATTATCCACCACTCTAAATTACAAGAGTACTGACTTCAGGATCATGAATAGGTCTTCAAGACAACGAGCTTCTTTGACAATGCTGTTTTTGTGAAGCTCAATGAGAAGGCATGCATTCTCTCTCTTCTTCTCATATCCTACAATTTTACTTTCAGTTCAAACTTCGCCCAGTTAGCTGAGGGTATTATCTGTGCTTTGTGCAACCTATTCATCTTCAGGGAAGTTGATAGGAGGACTGAGAGCTAGCAGGAATGTTGTTAATTTTGCATTAGCATCAGGTTCAGGAACAGCAACTTTCCTACAACCATCATGTTCTTGAACTTACCTGCACAACCCTAACCCTACCTCAGTAACAGAACACTATGGACCACCTCTTGCACTTTCATGGATTTGTCTTCCATGTATCTGTTTTTCTTTCGCACTGCCTTGCTTTTGCACAATTTTTTTTTAATCACTATATGGTATAATTTTATGTATAAGTTATACTCTATGTGTTGTCTATACCTATGTGTCTGTAATACTGCTGCAAGCAAGTTTTTCATTGTACCTGTACCTCACTGTATTGCACACATGACATTAAACTTGACTCCACTTGATTTGACAACACCAGTATGTTAAGCTCTGGAATTCTCTACATAAACATCTTGAGCTCTCTACAATTTTTTCTTTAAGATGTTTCTCTGAATTGAAATCAGGAACAGCTCTACATTTTTCTTAACCGATGCAGGAAGGTTTTTGGTGTGAACGTTCTTTTTCAAGAACCAAGGATGGCAGCTCTAATTGGAAGCAACTGGGACATCTCCTTCCCTTATCAGTGAAGTTCAGACAACAGACTACACGGGGGGTCTTTCAAGTATCAGCACAATTGTAACTCGACTGAATTTGCTCCTCTGAACATTCCTGATCCTCAAAGACATCTCTGTGGAAATTGATGAGCTGGGACTTACACAGCACTGGGACAAAAGACCTGGTCAGACAATAAGAGAGGCGTTATCTTTCAGATCTATGTACTGTAGCCTGTCACACTGATCTTGCTCTCAGCTATAAGATTGCCCATGAAGTGTGGTACAAGCAGGAAAGAGGGAAATATCACTGTTGAATGCCTCCAGTGATAACTTTCTGCCTCCGGACCCTTCTCCAAGGATGCCAGGTGCATCGCAGTGGAAATTGCTCTTTGCTTATTGGGCACTGGGTTCACATTTTTCCGAAGAACTCCAAGCATAGAAGTCTGGCTTGATGCTCCAGTGCCATACTGCATGGGAGCTGCACTATTGGAGGTGCAATACTGAGCATGAGGCAATAAACGAGTACAGGTCTGCCTGCTCAGGTGGATGTGAAAGACCCCACATCAGACAGTGAAATACAGAAAGAGCCACCAACTAGTTACAGTGTACAGGTCAGCAGATCACTGCCTTCTGTGACTGTGCATTACAGCACACACTAGGGTGCAGGACCATTTGTGTCTGACCACCCCCCAACCCCTCCTGGTCCACTAGTGGACTCAGATGTCAGTGAAGCCAAGGCTACTTTGCATATAACTATGTAAAAGCCCATTTGTTGCAGGTGTTAGGTGCACATCCATTCCATGTTTGCAAAGATACGTTCTAAACAAATCTAATTTACTGTTACTTTGTGTGCTCCTATCCTACCCTCGCACCCTGGACATTTTGTCTTCTCTCCCCTTCCTTCGGGCAGAAGATACAAAAGCTTGAGAATCACCAGGATCAAGGACAGGATCGTACCACCAGGACTGAGGACAGCTTCTATCCAGCTGTTACAAGACTCTTGAATGTGCCTCTTATACAATAAAGATGAACTTTTGATCTCCCCCATCTACCTCGTCATGGCCCTTGCACCTTATTTGTCTCCCTGCACTACACCTTCTCTGTAACTGTAACATTATATAACATGTTCTGTTTTTGTTTTCCTTTTGTACTAACTCGATGTACTTATGTATGGAATGATCTGTCTGGATAGCACACAAACAAATGCTTTTCACTGCTATCTCGGTACATGTGACAATAATAAACCAATTACCAAATACAAGCCAATGCTGAGCTATTAGCTTAAATGTATGGATGAATCTTGCTTGATTCAATTTGCTGTTCATGTACATTGCTTGGGCCAGCCCCACATCTCTGTTGAACTTCTGCTGCTGCTCAATATCGAGCGATATCGAAGGCCACGGTTCCACAACCAGCTTGTGGGTGAAGTGGGCCACAGCTGGCGACCACGACTCCAGATGATGCATCCTTCAAGGCCCTACACTTGTTATCGCTCAGTTGGCCTGTGACAGTTTGATCTGTTACACTGTTTACACACATCTCTCTTAATCAGAAACAACTTGAAGCATTTAGAATTCAAGTCAGAGAGCATGGATGCTGGTCTACCAAACAGCAAACACCCATTTACACAATGCCACCTTTTATCTCCCCACATTCTCACTCAACTCCCCCTCAGATTCTACCTCTCACCTACACACTGGAGGCAACTTACTGAACCACGTCTTTGGGATGTGGGAGAAGACTGGAGCACCCTGCGGAAACCCACACAGCCACAGGGAGAACATGCAAACTCCACACAGACAGCACTGAATTCATGGAAGTAATTAAACAAATATTAACATTATCAAAATTAAAAGCATTGACTTTGTATTAAAACACAATAAACCCAAATACGAACAGAAAAATAAAGTTAAACTTTTAGCTTCTGTTTACCATTTCCAGAAACAACTAAAAACAAATGCAATCGATATAAATAAAAACAATAAATTTATTGAAAATATATGAAATAAAGGAAAATAAATTAAAATGTAACTAATAACAGAAAATGCTGGAGAAACTCAGTAGGTCCTCATTTTCTGTTTTTATTTCAGATCTCCAGCATCTGCATTTTTTTATTTGATTTTCCAAAACTTTAGCTTCAGGTACCAATTTAGTGATGGCCAGTGACGCCATTCCAATGAATGGGGCAACACTGGATACGTTAGCTTGCATGGAAGGCTGAGGGGCCAGATACAAAGTGCGCTTGCTCCCCCACAACCCCAACAACTCCCACCCCTGGATTCAATGAGGACTTCAAGGAGCGAGAGATCAGATGTGTGTGTGTGTGTGTGTGTCTAACCATGAGTGCATCCTGATATCTGCACTGCAGTGTGCACATACTGAAGTCCAGACCTCACTGACCCGCACTGAATCTGGTTGGCGATCCTCCACAGAACAGACGTCCAGCCATTGGTGTGATCTGACCCAAAGTTATTTGTTTTCTTTTCCCCTTGCACAAATCCAGGAAATAGCAGGAAAACTGACAGAATTCACACCCCTCATTTCCTTAGCACACTTGGTGTTGAGATGTCTCAGAGTGTGTTAAAAATGATATCAGGCCCGTTCCCTGGGTGTAACTTGGTTACACATTCAAGTGGCTCAGACAGACCCAGTAACAGACAGCTCCTAAGTGACAGGAAAATAACAAGAGCAACATAAATGTGAGGTGACTTCTCTGCTGTTTGAATTTTATTTAATCAATCCTTTGGGCGAAATTTTCACTGTTCACTTATTTGTCAAACTTCCTGTTCTGTTCAACATGTCAATGGAGTAATCTCATCTCATCTACACCTCAAGTGTAGATTTTGGCTAAAACTTTGCAAAGGTATTCTTTATATACGTTTGGCCATTGAATTGTTAATCTGCAGGTCGAAAGGGGTGGTGGGCTCAAGTGAAGAAGACAGATCGGTACTGTGGAATTATAGAATGTTGAAGTCCACACTCCAATTAATTTATTGACATTTTAAGTTTTCGTTCCTGAAAGCTGTTTACAGCCCTATCCATACTTCAACATCACTGGGTCAAATCTGGTGGTTAAAAAGTTCCCGGAACTAAGGGAAGATCTTCACCAGGATAGCAGTGGTTTAGGAAAGATGCTCTTCACCAACTTCTCAAGGTCAATGAAGGATGGATACTGAATGTGGACCCAACCTGTAATGTCCCCATCCCGTGCCATAAAATAAATCTCGGAAAATACACCAGCTAAGAGCCAGTGGAATTGAAGATTGGATTTTCCAGGTTCAGCTGTACCTTGTGAGTTGTACTCAGAGTGTCAGAGAGTCATAAGGAGATGCAGGAGGGAGAAAGGCTCTTCAGCCCATCGAGTTCGTACTGACCATCAAGCACCCATTTACATACTAATCCTTCCTAATCCTAATCTTCACACCAATTCTCCCCATATTTCCATCAACTCCTCCCAGATTCTACCACTCATTTACACACCATGCACAATTTACATAGAACATAGAACAGTACAGCACAATACAGGCCCTTCGGCCCACAATGTTGTGCCGACCTTTAAACCATGCTTAATACTATCTACCCCTTTCCTCCCACATATCCCATTTTAAATTCCTCCATGTGCTTATCTAGTAATCTCGTGAATTTGACCAATGTACCTGCCTCCACCACTGCCCCAGGCAGTGCAATCCATGCCCCAACCACTCTCTGGGTGAAAATCCTCCCTCTGATATCAACCTTGAACAGCAGCCATTTTAACGTACCAATCCACACATTGTAGGGATGTGGGAGGAAACGGAACCACCCGGAGGACACACAGGGAGAACACACGGATTCCACACAGAGAGGGCTGGAGGTCAGGATTGAAACTGGGTCTCTGGAGCTGTAAGGCAGCAGATCTACTGGTGCACCACAGTGCAGTACAGTTCAGGAAAACTCTGGGATAATGAAATGATAGTGGGCACCTGCCAATAAATTCATCCCAAGTCGGTAATGCTAAAAATGCTTTATGGTAGCATCGGCAAGTTGTTCCGGCTTCTGAAAGTGAATTGAAAATTTCAGAGGCACAGAAATGCATTGACGCCTCTACAATGTGAAGTTAGTGCTTTCGACAAGGGATAAACTTTGAGGTATATGGTTTCTTAGTGCAGCTGGGACAGGATGCAAGGAAGGCTTTCTCACAAGTGAGAAAATAAAAGCTGGAAATGGCATGATTTAAGTGGAAAAAGGAAAAAAAGACTACTTCAGGAGGGAAGTAAAATAATAACAGAGGCACAGATAGTAGAGCCACTACTTCACAGCTCCAGTTACCTAGGTTCAATCCCGACCTCCAGCGCTGTCTATGTGGAGTTTGTATGTTCTTCCTGTGACCGTGTGGGTTGCCCCCGGGTGCTCTGGTTTTCTCCCACATCCCAAAGATGTGCGGTTTGGTGGGTTAACTGGCCACTGTAAATTGTCCGAAAGCACCTTCCAAAATCCCACAACTTGACTGCCCAGGACAAGAGCAGCAGGTGCAGGGGACACCACCACCTGCAGGTCTGCCTCCAACTCATTGCCCCATCATGGGAGCATATCTTCTGGGTCGAAATCCCGGGACTCTTTAAACAACACAACACCTGTGCCTTCGTTAGTCAGATTACAGTGATTCAAGGCAGCATCTTTCCAACACCTTCTCTGTGATGCCCACATCTTATATGAATAAAACATTCTTTAAAGCACTCTGGAAGACTTCCTGGCATCCACTTAAAAGACTTTTATTACAGTTTCTAAATTATGTTTTTCCATACAAAGATCACATTGTCAAGCTGTTGGATATATGCACTGCAACTGATGACTGTTGAAATATTTCTCAACAGTATAACAGGCCATTCAGCCCAACTGGTCCAAGATGCCCATCGAAGCTAGTCCCATTTACCTACATTTGGCCCGCATTCTTCTAAACCTTTCCTATCCATGTAACGTGTCCAACTGTCTTCTGTTTCTGTACCTGCCTCAACCACTTATTCTGGCAGTTCATTCCATATACATAACACCCCCTGTGTAAAACAATTACCTGTTAGACCTTTCCCCTCTCACTTTGAACCTATGCCCTCTACCCAGTCTACAAATAGTCTGATGAGGGCTATCCCATCAACTCGCCTCTTATAGAGAAATAGATATTTATTTATTTATTAGTCACATGTACATGGAAACACACAGTGAAATGCGTCTTTTTCCATGACTGAGAATGAGCTATCCCCCAGCACATCCTCAGTAATGTAAAAAGGCGCATTTCACTGTGTGTTTTGAAGTACCTGTGACTAATAAATAAATAAATATCTATTTCCCTGTGAACTATTCCTTCTCACGTGCCCATCAACTTCCCTTTGATTCTTTCGCCACTTGCCTTCACGATTTACAATTGCCAATTAATCTACCAGCACGTCTTTGGGATGTGGGAGGAAATTGGAGCACTCAGGGAGGTCACAGGGAGAACAAGTAGTTTAGGCATACAAATGCATGATTCTATCACAGCTTTTACACTTCTCGCCCTAGATCAACAACCAACTTGGACTAAACGGCGTTAAATAGAGTTGTGAGAAAATCCTCACTTGGGAAGCTAAGCAGCAGAACGGCAGTGAAAACTCTTCTGGGTTGAGAGTTTGGACACTCTTTCCTTTGCTCAGCAGACAGTAGACACTTCAGGGGAGCTGGAGGCTATGCTACCCTATCGAGCTCTGGCAGAAAGAATGGAATGAATGAGCTCTTATCTCTGCCACACACGTAACCTCTGCATCTCCGTGCCCTGACCTCTTCCTCTCCTCATTTATAAAGATGATTCATCTCACAGAGAGCCTGGCTATTCAACCTTCAGGCTCGGAGCTCCGATCCCAGCCCAGAAGGCTGCCTGGAGCTGATGATGATGATGATGATGCATTGATATTTTAATCAAACACCAGAATTCAGATAAAGATGAAATAGGCACCAAACTTGCTCAAAGGCAGTGTGGCGAAATGCTTGGCAAACCTGACTTCTCCAACCTTCTTATTCACCACGTTCAGTGAACGAATCCATTATTGCTAAACTGCTCAGTATAAATTGTGTCAATGGAATTTATTATACCCTCAGCTGCTTGAAGCCTGCACATAGAACATAACAGCACAGTACAGGCCCTTCGGCCCACAATGTTGTGCCGACATTTTATCCTGCTCAAAGATCTATCAAACCCTACCCTCCTGCATAACCCCCTATTTTTCTATCATTCATGTGTCTATCTAAGAGTCTCTTAAATGTCCCGAATGTAGCTGCCCCACATCCTCTGCCTGCAGTGCGTAGATCATTTACTGGATTAGTCTCCACAGTTCAGACCTTTATTGCAACAAGATGAGCTTCTATCCCACCCTGAAAGCTGGGGAGTTTGAAAACAAGCAATTAAATATAATCTGGAAATTAAAAAAAACGATCTCAAAGTGACGCTGCATGTAAAACCACTGGATAGTCAGAAAAACCCATTGGAGAAGGAAATCTGCTGTTTGACCTTCATCTACCTTTCAAAAGACAACAAATGTTGACATCTCCACTGTCAACAGAACATAGAACAGTACAGCACAGGAACAGGCCCTTTGGCCCACGATGTCTGTGCTGACCACAATACCAATTTAAATTAATCCCATGGTCCTTATTCCTTTACTCCTGCCTGTTCATTTGTCTGTTTAAATCCCTTTTAAACACTTCCATCGTATCTGCTTCCACCACCTTCACAGGCAGCACGTTCCAGGCACCCACCACTCTCTGTAACAAACCTTGCCTCTCAAATATCCTTTGAACTTTCCCCCTCTTTCATCTTAAACCTCTGCTCTCTAGTTTTTGGCATTCCCTCCCTTGGGAAAAAGACTGACTATCTGCCCTATCTATGTCTCTCATAATTTTATATACTTCTAGCAGGTCTTCCCTTTGCCTCCGACACTCCAGAGAGAACAATCCAAGTTTGTCCAACCTCTCCCTATAGCTAGTACATTTTAATCCAGGCAACATCCTGGTGAACGTCTTCCGCACCATCTCCAAAGCTTCCCATAATGTGACCAGAACTGCATGCAAAACTCCTAGTGTGGTTCAACTAAAGTTTTAATACAGCTACTACATGACTTTCCAACTCTTATGCTCAAGCTTTGACCGATGAAAGCAAGCATGCCGTATGCCTTCTTAACTATCCTATCCACTGTCTCTAAGAATCATCTCCAATCACTTCCCTACCACTGATGTGAGGCTCACCAGCCTATCATTTCCTGATTTGTCCCTGCTGCCCTTCTCAAACAAAGGAAAAACATCGGCTACTCTCCAATCTTCTGGCACCTCGACTGTGGCTAAAGAGAATACAGAGATCTCTGCCAAAGCCCCAGAAATCTCAGAGCCAAGGTCAAGTCGAGTTTATTGTCCTAGGCACAGGTGCAATGAGAATCTTACTTGCAGCAGCATCACAAGCACATAGCATCAGATAAGTAGAAACATGCATTATACACACTTTTTACAGGAAAGAACGCAATTAAAAAGTTTCTTAATAAGAAGAAGAACAAAGTCCATTTTAGTGCAAAGTGATCGAAGTGGTCATGGTGTTGCTATGCTGAGATAGTGATTACCTTCCTTTGCTTCCCTCAGTATCCTGGAATAGAGCTCTGGGGACACATCCCCCTTAATGTTTTTTCAAGACATGCAACACCCCCTCCTTCTGGATATCAACATACCCCTCCCTAACATCACCATTGTCCATGTCCTTCTCCTTGGTGACCACCGATGCAAAGTACTCATTAAGGACCTCACCCACTTCCTCTGACTCCATCATAAATCCCTTCCTTTGTCCTTGAGCTGACCTACCCTCTCCCTAGCTTGCTCCTAAAATCCATATAAAACAACATGATTCTCCTTAACCCTTCTTGCCAAGGACATTTAGTGTCCCCTTTCAGCCCTCCTAATTTCTTGCTTTAGTTCTTTCCTGCTTCCTTTATATTCCTTAAGGGCCTCGTCTGATTTCAGCTTCCTTTAAACTAATCCATATCCTTTAAGCTAATTAGAATGAACTGTCGAGGTCAGTGAAGAGATGCGCAAAGTAAATATGTAGGTGGAGCAAAAACTTAGGAAGACAAATGCCGTGCTGTCCTCTGTTGGAAGAATTGGTGGGAGTTGAGGGAGTGTCAGCGAGAATGGAGAGCGGTTGGCGGACTACCAAAGTAAGGAGGCTTTGATGTGCAGTGAAACTTCAGCTGGTATATGTATCCATTTTTAATCCTCATAATTAACGGAGGATTTACCTTAGCCCAATACAGCATTGCTTCGTTATGTTGATACATGGGATGGGGTTGACTTATGAAGTAAGACTGAGGGAAGCCTGACCTACGTCGGTGGAGAACTTAGAAGAATGAATGGGGTTCTATTTGAGAGACACATAACTCTGAGACAAGATACTGTCCTTGAAATCGGAAAGTGGGGTTGTGGTGTGGGCAGTGGGGTTGCTATCTAGAACCAAGTGGCATAGTCTTAGTGTATGGGGTTGGCTATTTTATTAAGGAGAAATATCATTACGCAGAGGCATATAAATCTTTGTACTTGGAGAGTTGTGGATGCTCAGTTTTTTGAGTATAAGACATCTTTATTAGTCACATGTATGTCAAAACACACTGTGAAATGTATCTTTTGCGTAGTGTGTTCTGGGGGCAGCCCGCAAGTGTCGCCACGCTTCCGGCGCCAACATAGCACACCCACAACTTCCTAACC
>JAUZTB010000063.1:9440538-9451275 GCA_034780895.1 Rhynchobatus australiae
TATGGCCTGTATATGGGTTATTAATAGTAACAATCTCCTGCCCTCTCTTTTATTTCCCCATAGAGCATTGTCTTTCCTTCCATCCTCTGCAGCAGGCGTAAACAGGTCATTTTCCTTGTGGGCTGAAAAAAACTTGCAGCCATTTCCCACAAAGATTGCGGATACAGAGCACATTGGACTTTCTGCGAGTTTTCCACCCCGAAAACTGGGAGTCCATTTCCGTGGGCCCTGGCAACATCATATCGTTAATTCGAAGCTATGAGCACAATCTAGCAAAACTGGTATTCATTATTCATCTCTGCATGCCCTCTAGTTGATGATGGCTCAAGATACTTTTATGAACCTCTGCTGTTTGCATTGGTGGATATTATTCTCATTATGCAGTTAGGTCAGGAATATCTGGATTTTGAGTATCTAGGACACCCAAATTAATGTCTGAATCATTAGACCATAGGTGATATTGCGGTGGAAACACATATTACTGATTGGTAATCTGTGGTTAGTGGTGTACCACAGGGACCTTTGTTGTCTGTGATATGTATTAATGAGTTGGATATGAATGTAGGAAGTTTGTGGGTGACATGAAAGTTGGTGATGTTTTGGAGAGTGAGGGGGCGTTTACAAGGTTGCAGCAGGATATAGATAGAAGGAAAATTGGGCATAATTTTGGCAGATGTAATTTAATCCCAACAAGGGCAAGGTGATGCATTTTGGAAAGTTAAATAAGGGTGGGGACAGGTACGGTGAATGGATGGGTGCTGAGGAATGTTGATAAACAGAGGGACCTTAGGGTTCAAGTCTATAGTTCCCTGAAAGAGCAACACAGGTAGCTGGTGAAGAAGGCATATGGCATACTCGCTTTCTTGGGTCAGGGCATAGATGATAAAAGGTGGGATATCATGCTGCAACTTTACCAAACGCTGATTAGACTGCACTTTGGAGCATTGTGTGCAGTTCTGGTCGCCACACTATTGGAAGGATGTAGTTGCACCTGAGAGGGTACAGAGGAGATTCACCAGGATGTTACCTGGTTCGAAGGACTTTTGTTTGGGTTGGGGGTGAAATTGGATGGGTTGGGCTTCCCTGGTGAAGGAGGCTGAGGGGTAACCCAATAGAAGTATATTCAATTATGAGAGGCAGAGATAGGGTAGGTAGTCAGAAACTTTATCCCCATGATAGGGGTATCAAAAACAAAAAGGCATTAGCTTAACATGAGAGGAAAGAGTTTTAAAGGGGATTCAAGGGGAGATCTTTGTTTACAGAGAGTGGGTGATATCTGGAACGAGCTGCCAGAGGAGGAGGTGAAGTCGGGTACAGTTGCTACATTTAAGGCACATTTAGACAGGCATTTAAATAGGCAAGGCATAGAAGGATACCGACCTAGTGCAAGCAAATAGGATTGGTATAGATGGGCAAAATAGGTCAGCATGGATGCAATGGGTCAAAGGGTCTCTTCCTGTGCAGCACAGCTCTCCGGCTCTGTGATTTGTTAATTGTAGTTGATCTGTCTGGAGGAGATGCAAGTAGATAGAAAGGAATGACAACAAACAGTGAAGGGACCAAAGAGAATGTTGGAAATGCCCATCTGGTCAGGCTGCATCTGTGCCGATAGAAAAACAAGAGTTAATGCTCGGGGTTGGTGACCTTTCCTCAGGACTGTGCAGTTCCAACACAATCTGGAAAGGCCAGTTCTCTGCAATTGTTCAATTTGCTCAAGATTTGGCCTCATCAAATCTGTGGAGCAATTCTCCAGCAAGTAATTTGCAATGGAAGGGATGTATTATAAGATTAAATCAATAAGAAAAAAAGGTTAAGGTCAAGCTTGACAAAAATTTTTTCCAACTTGCCTTCTACTCCTTTCAACCATGATAACTTCCCATCCTTTGAACAATCACTCTCCATTTTGGATTTTTAATCGGTTGTCAAGAGGAAGGCATGCACCAAACTACCACCTGGTGTAATCTCAGGATGCCCCCAACCTATTTGATCCAATGAAATACTTTTAAGCATAGTCACTTTTTTAGTGTTAGAAGTTTAGCCAGTGTAACAATGGCCAGCTTTCTTAAACAGCAGAAATGACCAGATAATCTTGTATTTTCAGTAACGTTAGTTGTGGGGGTAGCAGTATAACCACAACATGAGGGAAAATTCCCTTGATTTTTTTTTTGAAAACATTAATTGAGAGCTTTTATGTCCAATTGATGGGACAGATGCAACTTCAGTGTAACATCTCACCTGAAGGTAGTACGTCTGATAGCTCAGTATTGGGGATATGCAGTACTGAGGGAGTACTACCATGGGGTTGGTATGGATTAACTCAAGTTTCTGGAGGATTATGCAAAAACTGGTAGCGAGAAAGAAAGGAATAGACAGCAGGATCATATCAATGGACTGTTGAATGTGCAGCAAAGCAGCAAATGGAATTCAGTCTGAAGCAACGTAAAGTGGTGCCTTTAGGAGGACAAGGGAATACACGATAAGTAATTAAATAGTAAGAAGCAGAGAGAACATTGCATGACTATAGATCTCTGAAAGTAGGGCATTTTTATAAAGTGATTAAGAGGACATGTCCATTGCTTTTGTTTATTGGCCAAGGCCAAAAAAAAAGAGATTCAAGTCAGCAAGGAGATTAACCCTTTCAGATCTGTAATCTGTGTAAAAGAACAGCAACAGCCTTGGCTCGGTGGGTAACAAACATGCCTTTGAGATGAAGGGATGTGATTCTTGGTGTCAGAAATTTACAGCAAAGGAGATAGACATCATGACCATCCAGTCTGTTCCAGCTGAGGGCAAGCTATCTTGATTAATTCCACTTTCTAGCACTTGATATACAGTCTTCCTTGCATTTTATAGCACTTGAAGTGCTCTACCAGGTTCTTTCCAAATACAAAGAGGTTATCTTCTTCCACTTCCCTTTCAGCTTGAGAGTCTTCTGGACTTATCACAACTCTCTAGAGGTGCAAATCATTTCTCATCTGTCCTCCAATCTTTCTACCCATTACTTTTAATCTACATCCAGCAGATATTAATTTATCTGCTGATGTGGGAAATGGATCTTTATACAAAATTAAATTTTAAACATTCCAATTAAATCCTGCATGGAAACAGGCCTTTCGGCCCAACTCATCCATGCCAACCAAGGACTCTTGCTGAGCTAATCCCACTGGCCCATATCCCTCTAAATCTTTTCCATCTATGTACCTGTCCAAATGTCTTTTAAATGTTGTAATTGTACCTGCCTCTACCACCTCCTCTGGCAGCTCGTTCCATATACCCATCATCTTCTGTGTGGAAAAGGTTGTCTCTTAGGTCCCCTTTAAATCCTTCCCCTCTCACCTTAAACCTCTGCCCTCTAGTTTTAGACTCCCCTACCCTGGGAAAAAGACTGTGACAATCCCTCTTTATCTTTGCCCCTCGAGATTTTATAAACCTCCTCAGCCTCCTTCACTCCAGGGAAAACAGACCCAGCCTATCCAGTCTCTCCTTACAACTCAGATCCTCCTGTTCTGACAACATCCTTGTGAATCTTTTCTGCACCCTCCCTAGCTTAATCACATCCTTCTACAGTATGATGACCAGAACTGCACACGATGTTCCGGATGCGGTCTCACCAATGTCTTGTACAATGTCTTGCTCTGCTGGAAATGTATAAAATAAAAGTTAAGTCACAGCTAGAATATTGTGTACAGTTCTGGTCACCGCACTGCAGGATGTTTATTATAGCACTAGTGATTGTGCAGAAGTGATCTTAATGGAGTTGCCAGAACTGGTGAACTTTAGTGATAGAGAGAGACTGGCCTGTCTGGGTTCTTTTTTTTTGAACTGTGGAAGTGAAGGCAGGTTTTAATTGGAATATTTAAAATTTAATTGAGGTGTATAACGATCCATTTCCCATATCAGCAGAAAAGTTAATATCTGCTGGATGTAGATTAAAAGTAATTGGTAGAAAGATTGGAGGACAAATGAGAACTGTTTTGCACTCCTAGAGAGTTGTGATGAGTCCAGAAGACTCTCAAGCTGAAAGTGCAGTGGAAGAAGATAACCTCTTTGCATTTGGAAAGAACCTGGTAGAGCACTTCAAGTGCTATAAAATGCAAGGAAGGCAAGCAAGTGCTAGAAAGTGGAATTAATCAAGGTAGTTTGCACCAAGCTGGAACAGACAGGGATGGTCATGATGTCCATCTCCTCTGCTGTAAATTTCTGACACCAAGAAGCACATCCCTTCATCTCAAAGGCACGTGTGTTACCCACTGAGCCAAGGCCACTGCTGTTCTTTTACACAGATTACAGATCTGAAGGGGTTAATCTCCATTCCTCTCCAGCCAATATGAGAATTTGTTGTTTTAACAACTCTGGCAAATGCTCTGGTGACAGAGTAATTCAGTTACAATGATTTATAGCTTCATATTAAGTTACGTAGCATGAAGAACTGGAAGCACTAAATATTTATGGCTTTTTTGCGAGTTTTGAAGGATTTTCTTTGGTATCTCAGCAGCTGAGTACGTGAATTCAGAGGGAGACGGGGTTAAGTTTCTTGAAATTGAATGAACATGTGCACAGCATAAATGCTCTGGGGAGAATTACTGTAATGTAAGGAGGTTAGGAACCAATTGATTTTTACACATAGATGACTTTCAAATTCACCATGGCGAGGTAATAAGCTATAAAGTTACAGAAGGCACATCAATAATGGGCTGCAGTGTTCTCTTATGAGTTTCAGCATGGTGCTAACGCTAAAACCAGTTAACACACAACAGCTGCCCAGTCTCTGTTCCAGTCTTGTTCAATGAGTCTGTTTAACATTCATTGTTCTGCAGGCAGTAACACACCGGAGACGATGTTCTTTGGGATGTCTGTGCAGTACATTGACATAACTGCACAGAAGTGCCACTGTCCTGGTTTTTAATTTTTATTTGTTCATGGGGTGTGAATGTCAGTAATTATTGTCCATCCATAATTGTTCTTGAACTTCAGAAGTTAAAGTTCAATCATTTTAGTTGATCCGGAATCTCATGTAGGCTGGAATGGTTAAGGAGGGCAGAACTCCTTCCCTTAGCAAATAAGGTGGGGTTTCAGAGCATTCTGTTGGTTTCATGCTTACCACATTTTCTGTAAAATTCTGATATACTTAGTTACTTGAATTTAAAATCTCTGACTGCTGTGGTGGGATTTGAACTCATGTCTCTGAATCAATGGATCCAAACCTCTGGATATCAGTCCATTAATGTAACCATTATGTTTCTGTTATTGTGGTTGTGGCTTCCTGCACTGTTAAAACAAGGCCCAACACAAGCTTGTGGAAAAACACGTCATCCTTCATCTGAACACATTGCAGCCTTCTGGACTCAATATGGAATTGTCCAACTTTAGACAACTCATTCTTTTTGTATCAGAATGGGTAATCTCTGCCAGTCATCCATCTGTGATTTTTGGCTCAGTTCTCCTCTCTCTCCATTCGCGCAGCCCCACAAAGAAGTGCAATCTGTCTCAAACTGCCACATTAACCCATCAGAGGTATTACCTTTGTTCAACCCATCCTCCTACCTTCCCTGCAAAACACCAAATTTTGTGTCATCTAAGTCAGTGATAATGATTCTGATTCTGCAACTGACAACAACCTTGTTTTCTCCCTTTCCCAGTTCTAACATTAACTCAGTTCCTCCTTGCACAGAAGCTGCCTGACTGGCTGAGTGTTTTCAGCTCTTCCGCTTTTTATTACGTTTCTACCTTAATAAAATTGCCCAGCACTCTTGACAGCTCCAGAGAAATTTCATGCACTGATCAAAGTGCAAGTATTGCATGTGTGGATGTGGATCAGTGTAAGTGAAGGGTAACGTCTAGTGTGGAAGTGTTGACATCTACAGTAAATATGTGTGGGAATAAACCTCTGGTACTTTGCCTTCTTATTACCAGCCTTGTGCGTGAAGTCGAGATAGGCTCGGAGAGAGTTTTGAACAGACAAAGGTTGCAGTTGAAGAACTAAATCTCTGGGTTTTATGACAACAGCAAGATACATTTCCTGTGTTGCTTTGCAGAATGTTGAGCTTGGTTCCTTTTGGATGCTTTTCTGCTTTATATCTGTCCTGATCCCTTTCTTTGAAAGTCTCCATTTGGTTTCCCACTTTACCTTCTTTCCACTGCCAATGGTCTTTTCCCAATTTCCATTGACGCCATACCTTCAGCTCAATTTCTTCTCTAAAGCTCACTGCCTCTCTGCCTTTCTTCCTTAAAATCTATGTCCTTTGTCAAGCTTCTGGTTAAAGGTGCTATACAAATGCAAGCTCTGACGGTAGCTGCGGTTTAATGTCCAGCAAGTCAGCATTATTAGTATCTGATCGTAAGGACGAGTATTGTTGCCATCGACAGTGGGAAGCATTTTTAGCCAGTGGATTATTGCAACATAAACCCAAATGAAATCTCAGTTTGAATTAGCTTTTGATATATCTGCTGTTCCTTGGAAACCGGAAGAATTCTTGCGCTGTACTAAAATGATAGAAATACTCAGCATGTCAGGCAGCCTGAAGGATGGAAGTAACTTCCATTTCTTAGTACGACTGACATTGCTGATTTAGCCCATTTGTATTAATTGCACAACTGCTTTCCGACTGGTATGTAGTACATAAAACCTGGAACGATACAGCACAGCAACAGGCCCTTCAACCCATGATGTCTGTGCTGAGCATGATGCCAAATGAAACTTATCCCTTCTGCTCACATATGATCCATATCCCTCCATTCCTGGCATATTCATGTGCCTAACTAAAAGCCTCTTGAATGCTACAATCATATCTGCTTCCACTACCACCCTTGGCAGTGCGTTCCAGGCATCTACCATTCTGTGTGTGAAAAAAAAAATTGACCCGCACATCCCCTTCTCTCACCTTAAAGCCCTTCAGTATTTGGCGTTTCTACCCTGCAAGAAACATTCTGGCTGTCCTCCCTGTCTGTGTCTCTCATAATTTTGTAGCAGTGGATCACTTTCACTGTTGAGCATCATTAAAACATAGTGTTTCAGGTCAATGACTTCCCATCAGATGAAAGGTCTCTGTCTGATTGAAAAGGTAATCAAACTGGAATATTAAAAATGATGCTCTGACAAATGATGCTGCCTGAACTTTTGAGTTTTTTTTTGCTTTTATTTCTGATTTCCAGCTTCCGTAGAATTTTGCTTTTAAAATGCCTTCACTTCCACTAAAGTGTTAAGTCCTCTGCACAGAGTGTACGTGGGTTATTGGTAGTGGGATTATCAAACTAATGCAAGCTTTGAGATGTTTGCTTGCTTGCACCGCACCCTGGCTCTCCCACCCACACCTCCCTCCAACCATCCTGCCCTCAAAACCTACCTGGTCGATTAATGCACTCCAGAAAAGGATTACTGCTTACTGGAAAATGTAGTTCTACAAGAATTGAAGAGCATGACAGCCCCACAGCACGGACCCAATTGTGCTGGAATGGAGCCAATCTGACAATCAATATTCTGAGAACAGTTACATCCTCCACTTAGAAAAGTATGAACAAAAATAAATAAGCGAGTGGCCGATTCAGTGAGAAAGAATGAGGCCAAGTCTGTGCATGTTCCTGCAATGGGGCCAAGGTGCCTTGAATCCATCAGTCCTTGAATTCCTAAGACAGCCTTCTGAGGAGAATTTTTAAGTATAACACAAAGAAATGTAATGGCTCTTTTGAGCTCAAACCAGCCAGTACGCCACGTGCGCTCTGCAAAAAGACGCACAGAAATTTTGGAAAAATATTCTCCATTTGGTTACTGTCGATGAAACAGTGGTTCCACGTTTTGGCTCAGCTGTTCTTGGTACCATGTTGGGTTAAGTCCATTTGTGTTTTGTCCTTCACCTGCACTGCATCCCAATGATGTAAAGGCAAACAGGATTCCTTGGAGGTTTTGTCACCTTCATTAATTGCCAATTAGTGAGGTGCGAAGAACATAATAACAATGTCCAGAAATGCCAACTGCCTCCTTGTAATGGAAATGTTAACATTTCATTTGCAATGCGGAAGGCCACAATATTTTTTCTGCTTCTGGTCCCTTGATATTATGCACCCCATTTTATGGATGCATTTGTAACACAAGGTTGCATTTGAAGTTTCTCATTGCCAATTTTCCCTTGTGATAGCGTGGTGGGGAGGTGGGTTATAGAATGAGGTGGGGTGAGTGACGAGGATGGTGGTAAGATTCGTACATACAAGCCAGCAGTGGAAAAGTTAGCTTGCAATAATCAGCATCTCCGTGGATTACTTGTGTGCGTGTGTGTGGATGTACTTGTGTATGGAATGACACGGAAACAAAAGATATTCACTGTGTCTCAGTACACGTGACGATAATAAACCAATGCCAATAATAGAATAGACATCCAATAATTTGGGTTTGTGGTCTTTTGTGTTGGCCCCTTAATCTCTATCCTGCTCACTTCTAGCCATGCAGCTACCTTCCTCCAAAAGATAAATAATCTAATCCTTTCTGAAACCTATTGTTAAAATTGTTTTCATTACTCTTTCAGGAAATGGAATCCAAATACTCACAGCTTGTTGAACGAAAGCTTTTCCTAACCTCCCTGATGGCTCCTTGGTGAATTATTTTAAATCTATACACTCACATCGCTAAATCTTCATCTACTGGAAGCCATATTCTTTTAAACCCTCACACAAAGTAAATCCATCGCACTTGAGCACAAAAACCTAGCTTGCTGTTGTGTTGCAGCGCTGAAGGAGTGCTGCACTGACAGAGACTGTGTCTGTGCTCGAAGGTGAATGCAAAAGTTTCCAATGCACTATTCTGAAGAAGAGCAGACTAGCTGTCCTGATGTCCTGGCCTATCTGCTGATTCCTCACCTAACATTTGGTTGTTTGGTCATTACCTTTTTGCTATTTGTGGAGATTGCTATGCGTTGATTGGCTGCCACACTTCCTACATTACAACACAGACTCACTTGAAAGGGACCAAACCAAGGCAAGTCTCTCTTACAAAATCCCCTTGAGGTTTTAAACACCCATCCGATCTGTCCAGCATCCCTTCATTACTTGTGTTCTGAGAAGAACATTAAGGCTTCTTTGCTCTCTCTGGTAACTGAAGTTTATTAATTTCCTCTTCTCAGCAGGAGATGGACCATGTTTCCAGGGTATGTTTTCTACTTCTTTTCAAGATTTCTGGTTTTTGCTTCTAGTTGCTTTTTTTAAAATAATCTGTATTGCAGTTGGGCAGCCCGAACATCTGTACGAGCTGTTTTGAGCTTGTGTTGAGACCACCATTTCCCAAAGTGACTGAGACTGTATCACAGCCAAGTTGCCTTTGAACTTGCCCAACATCTACACCTGGAGTGCTTTGGGCAGAAACTGTGGACCAGCAAATGGACATAGGGACTTGCTGGTTTTTTTTCCCTGCACCGGCTGAGAGAGACACCACTGTTCCTACTACAGCCCGAATCAGATGCAAAGTGGTATTCCAGTGGGACCTTTCACAAAGAGAATCACAACCAATGAAGCACATATTGAAGAAATGGGGCAACCTATTGTTCCACAACAGGCTCCTGAAAATATTTGGGGTAATGATCAGCTCAGCTTGACTGAGGGATTCATTCAGGCAAAGGTGGAGAGTTTCCCCACGCTCCCTCTCGAGGGAAAGCAAAGGCCTTTGTTTAATGTCATATCTCTAGACTGGCGCATCTGACAGTGTAGCCCACCCTCAATATTGCACTGGATTGCTGGTGCAGATAATGGATTCAAGTGTCAGCAGTGGAACTCAAATCATTTGCTTACTCAGAGCCAAGTGTGTTACCAACTGAGCTTGTGCTGACCCTTAGTGAATTAGAAGTTTACTTAAACCCAATTAAACCAAAAGGAAATATTGGTTTCCTTTCACTTTTTTATTTGGTGGCTGAATAAATTGCCCATTAAATCTTCCAATGAATATACGCTGTTGATTGTTCTTTTAAGTCTGTGTGTGAAAGGTTTACCAACCAAAATCCGATTAAAACTGAAGTTAAATAAATTAGAAGCTCATTGTTGGAAATCAAATATTGAAACAAAATACGCTGTGCTAGATCTTTTCCCCATAAATCGTTTCTGCCTGTCATCACTGCAGGTTTGTCCACATTCAACTGCAATGATTGGAGGAATGTTTGTCCTGCAGTGTGCAAACCTACCAGCTACAGTGAAGGCAATGATTGAAATTCCTGTCAGGATTCTCTCACACCCCTCACAGCTCTCCCCTCTCCACATCCCCTTGTCACTTCCGTGCAGACTAGAATAAAACTCTTGCTGGTGGGCTTGTGCTGTTACATTTTGTGGTAATATCCTTCCAGGAATTCTTGGTGTGTGTGTGTGTGTGTGTGTGTGTCTTTTTCTGAGCAGAAAATTCTGAGAAAACTGTTTAGAAATGGTCACCATCAATATCTTGATCAACCTGGCTATCATGGCATCAATCTTTGAAGAAAAATGATCATGAACTCGTTCCCAAGTTGTTAATATTCTTGTTATTCAGATAAACTTAATGCAAATGCTTAGTATTGGTGTTGGCCTATTATTGTCACTTGTACCAAGGTACAGTGAAAAACTTGTCTTGCGTATCAATCGTACAGGTCAATTCATTATACAGTGCAGTTACATTGAGTTAGTACAGAGTGCATTGAGGTAGTGCCGGTAAAAACAATAACAGTACAGAGTAAAGTGTCACAGCTACAGAGAAAGTGCAGTGCAATAAGTTGCAAGGTCACAACAAGGTAG
>JAUZTB010000063.1:9748186-9758998 GCA_034780895.1 Rhynchobatus australiae
TGGATTAAGAATACACAACTTATGGACACCCCTACATATGAACAAGCTCCCGTACATTTTATATATATATACACTCATGAATGGCAGAACTAGTTTCCTCTCTCTCTCCACATTTAGTCATTCTTCTTACTTATCAGCCTTATGTGTTTTTGATGCCATTCTGTACAATACTGTGGAGGCACAGTTACCATATTGAGTGATTTTTGTGCATGAACTGCAATGTCTGTATAAATGGAACCAGTTTGTTACCTGGGGACAGACTGTATAAGGCAATTCTGAATCAAGCTGCCATACTATCATTAACCACGTGAGGTCAGCTGTGAGCACAGAAACTGACAGAAATTGCTAACAATGGCAATACGACCTTTCTAATGAAGGGTTGCAAACCCAAAATGTTGATTAGTTCTCTATCCACAGATACTGCCCGAGTTTACCCAGCAATTTTTGAATTAAACTATCTTTTTTTAAAGACAAGGAGACACAAGAGACTGCAGATGCTGGAATCTGGAGCAAAAAAAAACTGCTGGAGGAACTCAGCAGGTCAGGCAGCATCCATGAAGAAAAGCAGGCAGTCAAAATTTCGGGTCAGGACCCTTCTCAGGACTGAAGATAGGAGAAGGGGGAGCCCAATATATAGGAGGGGAAAGCAGAGCAGTAATAGGCAGACAAAAAAGGGGAGGTGGGGCGGGCACAGGGTGGTGATAGGTAGATGCAGGTTAGAGATAGTGATGGGCAGGTGCGAGGGAGGACGGGAGAGCAGATCCATCGGGGGATGGGACAAAGGTACGAAGAGAGAAAAAAAGGCTAGGAAAGGGAAAAGAAGAAGCTTGTTTTTGGGGGTGGGGGCTGGTATGGAGAAGGGGAGGGAGTATTCCCTAGAGTGGGAGAATTCAATATTCATGCCGTTAGGCTGCAAGGTTCCCAGACGGAAAATGAGGCGCTGTTCCTCCAGTTTGTGCTATTACCTATCACCACCCTGTGCCCACTCCACCTTCCCTCTTTTGTCCACCTATCACTGCTCTGCTTTTCCCCCCCTATATATTGGGCTTCCCCTTTTCCTATCTTTAGTCCTGAAGGGTCCTGACATGAAACATTGACCACCTGCTTTTCTCCACGGATGCTGCCTGGCCTGCTGAGTTCCTCCAGCATCATCGTGTTTTTCATCCATTTTTGTGTTGCATGACTGACTGGAGTGGACTCATTTGAACTAGCTGTTTGTTGATGAAACATCCTCTTCAATGAAAATAGATGCAACAACAATAGGAATATTAACAGAAAGTAGTATTGTATTGTAATTGAAGCAAAGCGGGAATTCATAACAATGAGTATTAAAGCAAGGTGCTGCAAATATTCAGCAGGTCAGACACCATCTGTGAACAGAGAACAGATGGAAAGTCATCAACCTGAAATATTTTGTTTATCTCTCTGCAAAAGCAGTATTTTCATATTTTACTGTACCTTTTCATTTACAACAACCAAACAGGTTTATCAATGGAAAGAAAAACTCAAGTACAATAATATCTGGTACCTGTACAAATTCATGTTCAGATTATGTTCTCAAAGGATATACAACCACTTATTCCCAATGATCATAAGTGCTTCCTTGAACCACATACACTCAATCTGCTACATCCAATTGGATGTCCACTGGAGCAGCATCAGTATTTGCAACTGTTTACACAAGGACAGGTGAGACCATAAGGTATAGGAACAGGAGGAGGCAATTCTGCCCCTCAAGCCTGCTCTGCCATCCAATAAGATAATGGATGATCCAACTTTCCTTGTCCAGTTTCTCACCCTATTCCCTTAGCCCTCAATTCCCTTACTGATTAAAAATCATCTCAGCGTTGCACATATTCAAGGATTCCATCTTTGCAACTTTCAGGGCGCAAGAAATTCCAAAATTCCAAAGCCCTCTGACTGAAGAATTTCTTTCTCATGTCAGTGTGAAATGGTTGACCCTCTTTATTCTGAGACAACACCTTCTGGTCCTAGGTTCTCTTATCAGGAGAAACATCTTCCCAGTACTTGCTCTGTCATGCCCCTCGGAATTTTAAATTTTTCAAGAGAGTTGCTTCACATTCTTCTAAACTCCAATGTGAAAACCCAACCTGTGAAACTTTTCCCCATAACACAATCCCTCCATATCCAGATTTATCTCAGGGGACCTTCCCTGAACTGCCTCCAAATGATATATCTTTCTTTAAATAAGGAGACCAAAACTGTGTACAGTACTCTCATTAATTCCTTACAGTAAGACTTCACCACTTTTATATTCTAACCCCCATGAAATCAAAGCCAGCATCCATTAGCCTTCCCGATTAACTTCTGCATCTGTATGCCAACTTTTTATATAAGGACCTAGCTTTTAGTATGTATGAGGATTCCCAGATCTTTTGGTTCTGCAGCATTTCTCCATTTAAGTATTAATCATTTTAATAACGAATCTAAATTAATTAATTATATTGCAGTTGTATAAATCATTGGTGAGGCTGGACTTGGGAGTTTTGGTCACCCTGTTATAGGAAAGATGTGATTAAACTGGAAAGAGTGCAGAAAAGATTTACAAGGATGTTGCCAGGACTAGAGGGCCTGAGTTAGAGGGAGAGGTAGGCCAGGCTAAGTTGTTATTCTTTGGAACATGGGGGAATGAAGGGTGACCTTGTAGAAGTGTTTACAATAATAAGAGGCGTAGACAAGGTGGATAGTAACAGTCCTTTCTCCAAGGTAGGGGAGTCCAAAACTAGGGGACATCGATTTAGGGTGAGAGGGGAAAGACTTAAAAAGGACCTAAGGGACAATTTTTTCCACACAGAGTGTGGTGAGTATATGGAACGAGCTGCCAGAGGAAGTGGTTGAGGCAGGTACAATAGCATCATTTAAGCAGCACTTGGAGGGGCAGGGCTTAGATGGATATGGGATGAACTGGGTGGGCGCTGTGGTCAGCATGGACTCGTTGGAAGGGCCTGTATCCATGCTATATTGCTCGAAGACTCTAAGAATTAGTTTTATCAATCTTCCTTCTAAACTGAACAAATACACATTTTCCCACCTTTTTCCCCAATCACTTACCTTTTCACTATTCTTGTATTTATCCCAGCTTTTCAACATTTTTAACCATTTTCCTGTTCTTTCAATCTCAATTTGTTTTAGCTGTAAATACAAGTCAATAACTCATAACTAAGCAATAAAAGTAGGCAAAGTATAACTGTTCTAAATTATACATTTGTTGCATGTTACCACAAAGGAACATCTAATACCATGGCAACATTCAAGCAGTTACATAATATGTTATTTAAGGATGATTTCCAGTACAGCTACTGGAAGTCTATTAAAATATCTTCCAAATATGCTAAATAAAATGGCTACTTTTCACAAGTTATTGGCTTCCTGCATTGGACACCGAATTGCTAAAAATGTTAAATTGAATTGAAGTCAATGGAGAATAAATTACAATCAAATTATTACTTTGAATAGTTACAAATAAATCAGAGAGTGCAGGTCCTGTAAATTTTAACCAGTTTCACAATTCTAGATACACACTTATTACAATAACAATTTTTCCTTAAGATAACCATGATGGCATTGTGTTAGCCTTTGTTAGACTGTCATTAACTTTCCATTCCAATGTGCCTGTTGCGCTAGCCTTTTTCCATTCATCTCATTCTACCCACCGATATCATCTTTCTCGCATCCAGAAGCTACCCACACATTAACATTCACTTCTATAAATTCACCCAGTTCATGCTTACTTTAGAGAACTGTCAATAAAACCCAAGCGAGTCTTTGTCAACTCTGGTTGTGATTACGCTGTCACACAAAATGCTGGAGGGACTCAGTAGGTCAGGCAGCACCTATGGAGGGAAATAAACAGTCGACATTTCAGGTTGAGACCCTTCATCAGGACTGTTCATTTCCCTCCACAGATGCTGCCTGACCTGCTGAGTTCATCCAGCATTTTGTGTGTGTTGTTCCAGATTCTAACATACACAGGATCTCTTGAGTCTCTGTGATAACATAGTGCTCATTCTCCATGGTCTGAAACCTCTGCTATTATCCTATTCCCCACCAAATTCCACTTGCCAATCAGTCCTAATTCTTTCCTGTCATGTAATTGCTTAAAGTCTCCAATTCTTTTGTTTTTCCTCTGGCCTTAACGTATTTTCTCTCCTCCTCCTCCACCTTCCCCTCAATCTTCCTCCCCTCTTCTCCACTCCGTCCCACTACCCACAGCTGTTTTGAAGGCTCACATTTTGGAAAATGTTTCCGAAACTATTTCACATCTCAGATTCCTCTCCTCCTGAAAGAGCTTCTTTAAAAACTACCCTTTTGACAAGAGTATCCCTTTAGTTTTGGTCAGTTTGCCTTGTGTCTGGTGTGGCTTTCAATAAATCATAACAGGATTTTTTTATACTCTTCATAAATCAAGAATTGTGTGTCCAACTATAACAAAACAGTGCTTTTAATGGGAGAGAGAAGAGAGAGCCTGAGACCTGCCTGGTTTATGCACATCAGTTCTGTACTGTTTTATCACACAAGATATAGCACAGCTACTGATAATTTTCTAAAATCACTGATCTTTAATCACTCTGTTTTGAAAGTTGTGTATCATCTGGTTTAAAAAAATGTTCCTTAGAGACCAGATTGCATAAAAGTCGCTGAAGTTCATAATGTGAAATTATGGATCATGCAACTGAATCTGTACAACTGTGAGAAACTTATGGATGAGAAAGGAATGTACTAATTGTAGGAATTCCCCTTAAAATAATTTACTGACAAGTGAATGTAATAAACAAAACACATAATTAAATAACTTGTGTCTATTCTCATTTGTCAAGTTTAATATCAAAATAACTTCATGATAAACTCCACACATTACTTAACATGAGACATAAACAGAATTATAAGTGCCTGGCATCAAAAAATAATTTAATCTCCTGACTACTCTGTCAACAATAATAATGTAGTGCTAATTACTACTCACAATTATGAGCACCTACTACTTAAAATTTATGAATGTGCTCATAATTTTCCACTACTGCTAACTAAAGAATTTAATTACAGAAAAAGTTCCTAGACCACCTCACTTGCTTGGGATTGCTGGAGAGAAACATTGTTTTTACTTACTCTTTCTTCTAAAGCATCAGGCATTGGTAGCTCCTTCTCACTGTTTACAAAACAAAATAACAATCATATTCACAGAACACAATTCACTAGTGTGAACAATGTCAAATGCAAATTTTTAACCCCATTTACACTGTAAAATAATATGATCTTTTAAGCCAAGAGCGATCATTAAAGGAGTAGAGGCTTGACCTATTGCATCAAGCATTCTATACATTATTATCTCCTTGCATCAAACCTGGACAAGAGTAGTACAGGTATTACACAATTTATCAATGTTTGGTTTACAAATTTCCACTATACTGCCAGTGACTCTTTGGTTAATGTGTCCTTGATTTAGAGTTTTTTCATTTTAACAATAGGCATGTGAATCTCCATCCACGGTGCAGTTTATAATACTTCCTCACATGCCAGTTTCATTTCTGTGCATCCTTCAAGATGCCTTAGCAGTAGATTAAATAGAGAACTATCTAAATGTCCATCAACAACCTCTAAGCCTCAGTTGTACACCACCCAGGAAGAGTCGCAGAAGAAACCCTGGTCAACAACTTTACGAGCTCAATCAAGATCTGATTAACCAGCAGCACCAAATATTAGTGACAAGTTTGTTTCTCACCTCCGCCACCTTCATCTCAACACATGAAGCCAGCATGGATAGTGCACTCATAGACCTCTGGCCCCTTACACCGACTGCATCATTCAATAAGTTCAGAACTGATCGGACTGCAATCTCAACCCTGATAACTTGCCATTACCATGCTCATAAAAAACCTACCTTTGCTTCCACAGGCTTTCGAGACTTTCAATGAAAGAATTTTACCTAATCTGTCTTAAATGGGAAAACCTTTATTTTGAGACAGTGATCTCACCCCCCCCCCCCAAGAGAAGGTGTCCACACTGTCAAGAACCGTCATGATCTTCTTTAAAGATGGTGGAAGCACAGTCTTTGAATATTTTTGAAGCATAGATAGATAGATTTGTGATATTCTAGCATGACAGCACGGCACTTTCCAGATTATATTATATCGGGGAGAAAGATTACCAAGTGTAGAGTTGGGGTCACAATAGATCAGTAATGGCGGAGCAGACTTGATAAGATTGGCCGACTCTACTGTTAGTTTGTCTGTTTACATGTTCACACTCAAGTAGTGATGGCTTTGCAGACTGAGGTGGCAGCAGGGGAGCTGAGAGACAGAACTGTTAGTGGCATCCAGATGATGGTGGTGGTGAATCTGAGCTTGATGGAATTCACACATTGATCGAGAGGATTCTTCCTGTCACTGCTCTTGGGTGGTGATGAACAAAGCTTAAAGAAGGTATCAACAGAAATCTGGTCAGTTTTTCCCCAATTTTCATTCTTCCAAAGTTCCTTATGGCAAAGCACAACATTCTCTATCATGCAGCATTTAATAACTGTGCTCCATATTGGGACTGTTGGCTTTGAAGATGGCCACTGCTTGTTCAATGTGGAAGAATGTCTCCAAAAGCCCTTTCGTGATGAGCTTTTTTTTTACTTTGTTACTTCGGTGACTTCTTATTCCACTCTTCACCTCTGTTGCTCAAGTTCTAACAGTTCTTCATTTGTAAACTCTTTGGTATGAGATTCCAATAACTATTCTAAGCCATCTTGGTCTAATTTATCACACTCAGCTTCATTTGCCAATGTGTTTTTTGTTATAAAGAGTTCAGTTTGTAAGCTCACGGGAGTCATGCACACACCTTTACTATAACTTTGTCCATACATCATTCATTGTTGCATGGGTTATGTCACTCCAAAAGGTACTGATGTAATGTATGATATTTTCCATCTTCCTAATTTCTGGACTAATGGGTTTGTCATTGCCACTTGACACCAGAATGTCATGCCTCATTATGTGCTGCAGATAGTAAGTCTCGAATGAATGAAGCAATATTACCCTGGTTCATGGTTATAACAAAGAGGTCGCATTAAGAGCATAAATTCTACGAGGATGTTCTTAGCCAAGTCCACGATGTCAAACAGAGGAAGTGTCAACAATGAAAAGGGGCCTATTGTGCATGTTAATACTTTGTACAATTTTGCTCAATGAAGGGGTAGACAAAGTACATAATATAATCTTGGAAGAGTAGCAACATTATACAGACTTATTTAGTAGATAGCTACACCACTGGAAGATCGGCCTTTAAATAAACCTTTAGAGACTTCCAATTTTAAAAATGGTAGGCTAAAAGCTGCTTAAATTTATGGCCAGCCTCAGCATTACCCCAAGGAGAAGAGCAAGGTGATCTCTGGCTGCCTTAAATCCTGGAGCAACTTTCTCATCCATTGAGATGAACGTGTGTGAAATCCTCCAGCAAAGCAGCCCTTCCTCGTCTTTGGTAAGCATTTATTTGGCAGAGCAGCTACCTTCCTCAATGACCCATTTCAGCTCCTTGGAAAAACGTTCTGCTGGCTCAGTATCTGCTCTTGCTGTCTCCCCCCACAAAGTGAACTTTCTACAGGTTTCCACATTCCTTAAAACTTTTAAACCAGTCCTGCCTGGGCTTAAATACATCAGCACGTTCTGAAGGTCCATTACCTGCCACATGATCTTTCAAGCTTTGTTATATTGATCTCACTTTTGCCTTGATAATTAAACCCAGGAATATATGCTATTGATTTGGATTTTCTAACCATGTGCTTAACTAATACCTGGAATGGTGTTTTTTTTCCATGAAAAAAATATTGGACAGACTGGGCTTGTAACTACTGAAGTTTAGAACAGTGAAAGAGGACTTCATTGACATATACAAGACCGAGGGGTCCTTGCAGAATGGACAGGGAGAGGATGTCTCTTTTACGGGAGAATATAGGACTAGGGGCTACTGCTTAAAAAAAAGTGATTGCTCACTCAAGAAAGAAATGAGGTAATTTCTTTTGTCTTGGGGATCATGAGCCTTTGGTACACTCTTCCTCAATGAATGGTGGAAGCAGAGTCATTGAATATTTTTAAGGCATAAATAGGTAAAAGGCTACCATCGGTAGATGAGAATGCAGATGATACGATCAGATCATTCATGATTCTATTAAGTAACAGAGCAGGCTTGACAGCTGAGTAGCCCACTCCTGCTCCTAATTTGTATTTCTGTATGTTTATATGTTAACTTTCCATTCTTTCTATTATAACATCTCCGCATTCTTTTCAAACACTTAATGACCTTCCGGGGTATCACTTTGGGTGCAAAGTTTTATTTGGCAGCGTTGTTAAGGATTGTTCACAACATTGCGTTGCAAGGTTTGACACATAGCTCATGTCCACCAAACATTCACTTCTATCAATTATATTCAGCTTAGTATCAATGCTTATAGCTTGCAGTAATTTCTTACAGGAGGTGCAAGATGCACAAAATAAATTGCTTTAAATCACAATAACAAGTGGAGCATTGTGATCTCCAAGAAAACAAGATGGCATGGTGGAAAGGAAACTCAAAATACATTATGTGTGGGAATGATTCTCTTTTCACAGAGAAAACTGGCTTTGTAAATTGAGGACACATATTCAAAGAGTTAATGTTGTTAGAGTGAGAATTAGCAAATTGAGGAATTATAAATCATGTATAAAGCCATCAAATTCATTCAAGGAATGTGGCATTGCTGGCAGGATCAGCGCTTATTAGCCCCTGAACTGAGAGGCTTCAATGAGAACCAATGAGAGTCTATGACATGGATGTGAGTGGATTCACATTCAAGCCAGAGGAGGGGAAAAATGGAAGGTCTCCTTCCTCCAAAAGATATTGATGAACCAAATGGGTATTTTATGGGGATTTAATATCTTCATGGACACCAAATTCTCAGATATATTTTATTATTTGAGCTTAAATGCCCCAAACACATCACCAGGCAAATAATAGGATTATAGGGCATTATAAGACCCTTTATCAAGTATGACTTTGAAGCTCCAAAAGGAACACAAGTTAAAACAAAGTGCAATGAGATTTTATAAGTATGCAACTTTTCAGAAAAAGTAAACAAAGGATATTATGGGAATCTAAGGGAAGTATATTTTTAGTCAGATATGTTTATCCTTTAAAATGCATTTAAGTCAGAAATCCATTGAAGTAAATGAAACACATTAATGTAAATAAATCTGTAAGTTTTTACAATAGTTAAACACAACAGAAAATCTGTTCAATTGGAAATGTAGTGCTTTATAAAAAATGAAAATGTTCTCTTTGGAATAAATCAATGATTTGACTAAGAATTCATGTTGCATTAGTGACCTCAGCTGCAAGTATAACCAATATTCTCTGAGAAATTACTGAACTATATACTAAGCTCCTGAAGAATTCCATGATTTCTTTGACAATGTACTCCCTTCTATGTAAAAACAATAGTTCTGCATTAATCATCAAATGAAAGGCAAACAGCTTGAAAAGAACTCTTGTGCCTTACTGTAGAAAGCCAAATCGATCAGTGATTTTATAAATATGGAAGTCTGCATCTTCCCACGGATCGATCTTTGCTCCTTCCCGTCCCTGAAATAAACAACAGACATGGTCGTCAATGAGGTTATCTGGCACTTGAGTTGGCATTTAGTTACAAAATACTGGGGTTAAGGGGAAGGGGTTGCCAAAAACATGAAGGTCGTTTTAGTTTTTAGGTTTCCTTACAAACCAAAAGATAAATGGAACACTAATACTGGAAATGTCGAAGGTTCACTCATTGCACATGAACACAGATGACAAGCAAGAAAATATCTTCCAGACTCTCCATTCCCTTTGTGTTGACATGAAGGCAGGAGCTACGTAAGTTTCTGAAGCTTAAGGAGTTGTCCAAAGGGACTATTTCATCCCCACTACTTATCTTCCTTAGCTTTAATTATTTCTTCTTCCAACTATTTCTACCTCAATCACATCTTGGAAATGATTTTAAATTGATGCCAATGTGATACTTGTCAGGGAATGTTTTTCCCTCTTCCTATCTTAACTCCTTAGAAGCCCAAGTGAAAATAATATGAATCCTTCCACTCTGTTCATAACCAAAACTTCACACAGTGCTGACACCAGAGAATACAGTTTTACTTAGTTTGACTGTTTCATTCTCCACAAATCTGCCAATACTCTTCTTCCAACACCTCCTGTAAAATGCAGCATAATTGACACGATTCCATCCTCCACTATAAACATTCAGTCCCTCACTGTTGAACAACAGAATCCTAACAAATCTTTCACTTTTCATTGCTTATCGAAGTCCTTGCTTTTGCCTTCAATTGAGTTAGTGATTTAGCTTTTCTCCATCAACGACACTGTATCTTATCTTCTTTCTCAATTCCCACTATAGTTATATTTTTCATTATGACCTTATGTATATTTACTCTAATTTTGAATGATATGCCTTCATTTAAGTTTCATTTAAAGTTAGTTAACTTATCCATATAAATGTACCCATCACTTCCTCTGTGGGAATGAATTTTATGCATCTTATTTCCAGAGTTACAGATGATGCTGTTTACTTATGAGCAAACTTCTTTTGACCAATTATCTGAAGACAGATCCCTTTTATTTATCTGAATTTATCACACTTTACTGTGTGAAATATTTATTTTTGATACTTGGATATCATTTTCTATTCAGAGATTGCTTGCGCCATTATAACAATTTTTCTGTTTTCTTCTGTTTCTCACATCAATTACTTGTTCCACTTTATGTTCCGGAACTAAATTCAACCAG
>JAUZTB010000063.1:9809660-9822671 GCA_034780895.1 Rhynchobatus australiae
AACAGCATTATCCTGAAAATGACTTTCAAACAGCGTTATTTGTTTGAATTTCAAGTTTCCAACTTCTGCAGTTTGTGATTTCCTTTTTAAGACTGGACAAGTCAAATTAGCAGTAATTAGGAGGATGAATTCTCGGAATGTATACAAGATGGTTTTCCAGATCAGTATGTGAAAGGAACAGCAAGGGAAAACTCTATTTTAGATCTTATTTTGTACCATGACACAGGGTTAATTTATGGTTTCACTGTACAATTCTTCAATAAGATGGAAAGTGAAGCCATTCAATCCAGAACTCAGGTTTGAAATCTAAACAAAAGGAAATTATGAAGGTACGAGGAATGAGTTAGCTCAGAAAGACTTAAGAGCTTTATTGAAAGGCACAATAATGGAAAAACAATGACAAATTAGTACGAAGACATTGATTAAGAGAATGAAAATAGATTATGAGAGTAAGGAACATAAAAGGAAGGGCAAGGGACATAAAACAAACTGTAGAAGTTTCTACAGGACGTAAAAGGAAAAAGATTAGAGAAAATAAGTGTATATCCCTTACAGCCAGTAACAGGAGAACTGATAATGGAAACAAAGTACAGGTAGAGCAATTAAACAAATACTTTAGTTCTGTCTTCATGGAAGAGAATATAAATAACTTCCTAGAAATGTTTGGGAATCAAGAGTCTCTTGAAAAGGTTGAATTGAAGGAAATTAGCATTAGTAATGATGAAAGGGCTGGAGAAATTAATGGAACTGGAAGTTGATAAATCCCAAAGGTCTGATAATCTGCATCCTAGGGTACGAAAAGCGGTAGCTAAGGATGAAGTGAATGCATCAGTTGTCATCTTCCAATATTCTGTAGATTATGCAACAATTCCTGGGAGATTTGAAAGTGATAAATGTAACTCCACAATTTAAAAAAAGGGAAAAAGAGTAAACAAGAAACTACTGACTGCTCAAGCTAGCATTAGCAACAGGGAAAATGCTAGTCTCTCAAAATATATGAGAACAAGACACTTTGTAAATATCAAAATGGATGTACAAAGTCGACATGGATTCATGAAAGGGAAAATCATGTTTGACAAACATACTGTAGACTTTTGAGGATGCAACTAGGAGAATAGATAAAGGAGAACCAATGGATGAAGGGTACTTGGGTTTTCAGAAGATTTTTGATAAAGTCCCATGTAGGATTGGGGAAATATACTGGCATGGACTGAAAACTAAATGACGGACAGCAAAGTAGGGAGTAGGAATAAATAAGTCATTTTCAGGATGGCAGGCAGTGACCACAGGAATCAGTGCTTGGGCCTCAGCTATTCATAATATAAAATAAAACTCCAAAAAAAAATGCTGAAATAAAAAAAATGCAGATGCTCAAAATCTAGAATAAAAACAGAAGCTATTAGAAATATTCAGCAGGTCAGACATCTGAGGGAAGAGAAGCAGAGTTAGTGTTTCAGGACTGAAATGTTAACTCTGAACACAGAACAGTACAGCACAGGAACAGGCCCCATCAATCCATGATGTCAGTGCCACCCATTATGCCAATTTAAACTACCCCCATCTGCCTACACTTGCTCTATATCCCTCCATTCCCTGCTTGTTCACGTGACTGTCTAAATGCCTCTTAAGTGTAGGAATAAGAATGTCTTACTACAATAATAGAGACCTTGGTGAGACCAGACTTGGAATTTTAGTCTTCTTAGCCAAGAAAGCACACATAATGATTTTTTTTATTAAATTTTATTTACAGCGTGGTTGTGGCAGGGTTTGCATGCCATTACTTCCGATAAGGTGAAACCTAGCAGCACAAATGGAAGTGATGCCTCACTCCCTGATGAGCTCAACGCCTTTCATGCACGCTTTGATAGGGGGAATAACACTACACCTGTGTGAAGCCCCACGGCATCTGGAAACCCTGTGATCTCTGTCTCGGAGGCCGACATCAGAACATCCTTTAAGGGAGTGAACCTTGACCCTCTTGAAGGCATCAGGCCCCAATGGCCTATCTGGCAGGGTACTGAAAACCTGTGGCAAGCAACTGGCTGGAGTGTTCAAAGACATCTTCAACATCTCACTGCAGTCGGAGGTTCCCACCTGCTTCAAAAGGGCATTAATCTTACTAGTGCTCAAGAAGAGCAGGGTGAGCTGCCTCAATGACTATTGCCCAGTAGCACTCACATCTAATGTGATGAAGTGCTTTGAGAGGTTGGTCATGGTTAGAATTAACTCCTTCCTGGGCAAGGACCTGGACCTGCTGCAATTTGCCTAACGCCACAACAGATCTACAGCAGATGCAATCTCACTGGCTCTCCACTCGGCTTTGGAGCACCTAGACAACATCAAAACATACATCAGGCTGCTGCTTATCAATTACAGCTTGCCATTCAACACCATCATCCCCTGAATACCAATCAACAAGCTTCAAAACGTGGGCCTCTGTATCTCCCTCTGCAACTGGATCCTCTACTTCCTTATCAGGAGACCACAGTCAGTGCTGACGGGTTGTAAAATCTCCTTGCTTACAATCAACACTGGCGCACCTCAAAGACGCATGCTTAGCCCATTGCTCTACTCACTCTACACTCATGACTGCGTGGCTAGACACCTCAAATGCCATCTATAAATTCGATGATGACACCACTGTTGCTGGCAGAATCTCAGATGGCAATGAGGAGGCGTACAGGAGTGAGATAGATCGGCTGGTCGAGTGATGTCACAACAACAACCTTGCACTCAACATCAGCAAGACCAACACATTGATGCAATCATGAAGGTGGCATGCCAGCAGCTCTGGCATGCTTTATTAGGCATTTGAGGAGATTTGGTATGTCACCAAAGACTCTTGCAAATTTCTACAAATGTAAAGTAGAGAGCATTCCGACTAGAATGAATACACAAATAAAAGCAACATCCAATGGATTTCAAAGAAGATTGGTAGTCACAAAAATTCAATCCAAAAACACCAGAAGCAATCCTGGAAAACAAAAAAGAATTTGACTGCCAGGATTACCATTATGAGTGCTAGTTACAAGGTACAAGACTAATACTAATCTGAAATATTAGTGACTTGCAAGTAGCATATTTAGGTTCAATAAAACACGTGGATCAAGACGTTGATCTAAACCACATTTTAATAGGATCTGGTAATATTTGCATTTGAAATATTTTGCTGTGGGAGGTGCTTTTATAAATATGCTGAAGTCTGTGCACAACTACATACTTAACAATTTTTAGCACCTTTGATTGGTGTTAGCATATGGCATGAGGAGCAATACAGAGATTACTACTTTTGAGGTCCTGCCATAACATGAAAGTTATTTGTTCCTTTCCCAGTTTCATAAATTTTGCACCATCCATTTCACTGCAACCACTAGGTTTTGCTCTGATCTTTTGCTGAATTTTCTATTTTTCTCCATTTGCTTAACAATTAAAATTAAGAAAATATTCACATTTTTCTTTTGGTGTAGGACTCTAGCAATTCACACAGTAATATTTTCTTGCAAAAATACTGTGTTCTAGCCAATGCCACCTACATACTGAACACATTTTTTAAAGGATCTCTCTAAAAGGTCTTAATGAATTAAAATAGAAGCTGCAAATGATGGAAATTTCTGGGGAATAAAGGATGAGAGAAAATTCAGGAAAGTAACATTTCTGGTGCAGACTTAACACAAGCGCAAACTGAATTTCATGGTGTACAACTCAATCATGAATAATCCAAATCAGATTACAAGCCAACTTGGTAAGGAATAAACCTGCTCAAACCACTCATCCAGTATTTTTATTCATCTTTCACACAATGCAACTTTTCCCCTCAGTCATTCCTCCTTTAACCCAGCCACCCACCAGCAACCTCAAGTGGTCATTTGCTTCCTGAATTAATGCAAATAATGGGGTGATGGTGGGGGCTCATGAGAGCTATATCCTGTCCTTGCCCAGGAGCCATATATGCAGAATTTATTGACTGGGGTTGCCATTATCTCTGCAATTCTCCCAAGGATCCATCCTTTATTTTCCAGAATCTTGTCTGAATTTAACCAGTTCCCTTTTGTTTAAAGGTTTTTACTATTGAAATGGTTTCCTGGCTGGCCTACCACGTTCCACTCTCCACACTCTTCATAAACTTGAGCTCATCCAAAAATCTGCTTATTGGGTGCCACATCCCGTTTCTGCAGCTCCCCTGTATAAATAGGTCTGCACTGGCTCCTGAGATGGCAATCGTAAAAATTCTCATCCCTGTTTTCAAATCTCTGCACGACCTAATCATTCACCATCTCCAACATCCACCAATCACATAACCATCTGAAATCTACACAATTCTCCAATTCAAGCAGACTAGGAATCTACCATGCTTTAAATTCCTGCACAACCATTAACTCTTCCTCAAATCCCACTGCTGACCAAGATTTGGGTCATCTGTCCTACTATTTCTATATTGAAATAACTTTGGGTGTTTTATTATATTAATCAGCTCTATAATAATCAAGTTACTGCTGATCATAAAAGCCTTTAGCAATATTGTCTGATCTATTTCCCTGCTCCACACTGCCACCACCAATCCACCTTGATCTTAGAGATCAGACGTCAGTTGTAGAAAGCAAGAAAGATCGACACTTCTATCTGACCTTCCAATCTCAAGATGTTATCAGCCTTTAACAGCCAATGAAGCACCTAACTGAAATGTAGCCTCAGTCAACACTTGTATTACTTCATTTAATGTAATAATCTTCACTTATTTGGGAAATGGACACATCAGTTCCCATCTTTGCAAATTATGTTAGAAGATAGGATTCAGAACTGGAAAAGTGGTAGCTTTGGGCAGATCCTCGGGACGATCTAGATGTAATGGTCCAAGAAAATGAAAAGACATTGCTGGAAACATTCTATAATTGGATAAGTCAGCAGAACCAAGTACATGCAATCCTTCCAAGTAGAGCAACCAAGGAGAGTCATGCCTTATATGTCCTGGATACTGTGCTCTCCAGGAGGTGGATGGATGGACAGGGAGAATGCACTTTTGTCAAAGTCACCACAAAGTATCATTTTAAACAAATTACACTTTGCAGAGACTCAGACACGGAGCTGCATGAAAGGTGGACTACATTTTTAAAGTAAGGTCTCCAGAACAGAAGAGTAAAAGGTCAGGTTTTGATCTTCAAAATCCATTTCCTCAGACAGTCAAAGGACGTGTTGACACAATGAAGGCCAGAGTGAATTTCATCACACATCTGCTTCCTGAGATGCGAGAAGTGGTCTATTTGTTCCAAGATCTTGCTGTGAAACTTCATTTTTGGACACAAGTGGTGAACATTTTGGGCAGGATAGTAAAGGAGCTTTGTTCTGCAGTTGAGTGCAAGACACATTCTGTCCTGTGCTTCAGTGAACAAGTTGGTGATGACTTGGAGTTCGGTCTCTGAAAGCACACATACGCAAGCATCTTCTGTATGCTGGAGCTCAATCACCAAGATTGTGGTGACCTTAGTTCTGGAGTGGAGGTGATTTGGGTTGAACAGTCTCCAATTAGTTGTGTGGCTAAGTCCCATTCCACAGGAAATTTAATGGAAGTGGAGTGGAAACAGTGCAGAGAATGTTCACCAGCTTGATTCCTGGGACAAAGGGGCTGGATGAAGATAGCCTAAACAGGTTCAACCTTTACTCCTTGGTGTAGAGAAGAAGGATAAGTGATCTTATTGAAATGTGCAAAATTTGAGGAGAGTTGACAAGGTGGATGTTGATATGATGTTTCCCCTGGTGGGGTTATCTGGAACTAGAGAGCAGAGTTTCAGAATAAGGGTAGCCCATTTAAGTCTGCTGAGGTCCTAATTACACCCAGGTAGCTGCTTTGGGCAGGCAACATCATTCCATTGCTTGACACCAGATTCCTGAAAGAAATTTTCTGTTCCAAGCTCTCTCACAGAATAAATTGACCACATGGACAGAGGAGAAGATTTAAGGATGTTTAAAAAAAATGCAATATCCAGGGATCCCTGGTCCATGATAATCAAAAGATAGAGAAAAAGCTTTCCAGATGGCACTGAAAATCTCTGGTCCCATGTAACGGAAGCACACCAGAGCACAGCACAAAATGGATGGAGCTCACTACCTGCCAATCTACATGTCCACCACCAATATCTCCATTCCCAACTGTGGCAAAATCTACAGGTTCCATGCTGAGCTAATCAATCACCTAAGAATCCATAGAAATGGAATGGAAGTAAGTCACCTTTGCTCCCGAGGAGCCGCCTAAGAGAAAGTGAGACCATAAATGAAGTGGTCTGCTCAGACAGAGAAGTCAAGAGTGAGATTTTCATGGAGTAAATTTGTGACGGTTTCCAAATGCTAGGATAGCAGTGCTTGAGGAGTGGCAAACATCTACCACATCAGCTAGCTCAGAGACAGGAATAGATTTAAGCTGGCTTTGTGCAGTCATTTTCTAACAATTAGCTTTAAAACAGATGACTTGTGTTTTTTTTAAATGCAACTGTTATGAGAGGATCCAATCTATACTTGAAGGCAATTGAGGGCTGTGCATGAACTTGATGAAACAGCAAGGTGTTACCATAGAAACATCACCATGTACTTCTATACAAAAATTCTGCTGGTTTTGGATCAGAAACCTTAAGCTCTTCGATTTTGCTGCAGTTTAACATGGCTTAACTAATGAAATGTTAGTAAGTCAAAATGTTCCAGGACCTAACAGACAACTAGTACATTGATTAAATATGATACTTTTACATTAAAAAAAACCTATGCTGGTCTTTCATGCTTGCCCCTTGTTTCCACCCCACCAACACGGCAAAGGTTTTCAGCCAAAATTAAACAGTTTTCAAACAACTAATTTTAGCAGCATTGTCAAAACTCAAAGTGCTTGGAAATTTATGATTTGCAAATTTTTAAAAGATTTTTAAGATTAAGAAATTTTTTTAAACACTGCATGAAGGAGAAGAATTTAAATAAAAACTTACAACGATAGAAGAACTTTGGGGTAAATCAAATCAGAGGTATTATTTTAAAAAATTGTAGTTGCACAACTTTGCTTTAGCAAAGCTGTATCAAAAATGAGCCGCTGGATGAACTCGGAAAGATAAGCAGCATCTGTGGAGGGAAATGGACAGTCGACATTTTGTGTCGAGGCCCTTCACCTGGACTGTTATTACCTTTGCCGTACATCACCCAAACTGTGCAAACTGCAAGTCCCAGGGGCACCAGGCTTTGACAGAAAAGCTCCCAGGGGAACAGATCATGGAAATTAATAAGTTGTGCAAAGTAACAGTTCGCATGATAGAAATGTTTTATGGCAATAAAGGATCCTGCATTTATATTTAGACAAATAATCAGGTGAAACACAATTCTGCTATGGTCACTTTCCACCAGCAGTTTTGGTAATCAAATTTTAGGATATTATAAAAAATATGAAGCCTTTTTGTAAAGCACTGCAACTTCTACTAACCAAGTCACCCAATGTTGCTAGGTGTTGTTAAGTGCAGGTGGCATCCATGGTTGCACATGTTACTCTGTGCCAAGGGGAATTTAGTCAATCTGTCATGTCACATCTTCAGGTATTCTGAAGAATTTTAAAAACAAAAGGTCAAGAATGGTGTTAATTTTTTTCAGGTGTTGTCTTGATCTTACCAGTTAAGGAACAAGTATTGAAATAATGGTAGAAACAACAACACAATGACAAAAACATAGCTGTACATAGCTGAGGTACTCAGTGGGACCTCTAAGTGAGATACTCATGAATGGCCAGCTTTAGCACTACAAAATGTTTGTGGTACAAACATGTTGAACAATTTCAACTGATATGATAATGGATGTGCTTCCTCAAAATTAAGATTCATCTCTTTATCCTAATTCTCTTTTGTACCACTTTAAGACCCCTTTCATTCTTCCTGTAATGTGTTAATTAGATCTCATTGGAGTTCTCTAGCCACTCTTGGAAAAGCAGAAGCCTTCAAGGTTTGGTATTTTGGACATAAACCTTTGTGGTACAGCTATGTTTTTGTCATTGTGTTGTTGTTTCTACCATTATTTCAATACTTGTTCTTTAACTGGTAAGATCAAGACAACACCTGAAAAAATTAACACTATTTTTGACGTTTCATTTTTAAAATGCTTCAGGATATAATGCTCATAAAGCCCTACATTCCTTTCAGGTTATTTGCATCACACAGAACCACAGTGAATGGAGGAGACTGAGGTGAGAATTTAAAACTTCTATTCCCATCATTTTACTTCCATTGCCTTCCCCTTTCCAACTCTTCACATTTCTGTCCTTTTGCTTATTGGACTGAAGCAGCTCTCCTGAGGCTTGGAGAGAAGGTAAGGAAAAAACATTTCCTTACCTCCCTCCAAGGCTTATCAGATTTTTTAGTGTTTGAAGTAGGTGAACTCTCATTCTTCTTAACCCCAGAGAACACAGGCCAAGTCTACTCACGTGACAGGCCCACCACCTGAAGAACCTGTCCAATGAGCCTTTGTTGCATTCTCTTTATAGCAAGTCTTTTAGGCACAGAGACCAAAACTGAACATAACACTTCAAGTGTGGTGTCAACAAGGTCATATATAATTGTATAAGACATCCTATACTCTTATATTCGGACATGATTGAAATGAAGGCCAAAGGTGCAACAGATAAATAAAGTGGTTAAGAAACCAAATGGGACAGCTACCTTTTATTATACAATATGTGGAATGCAACAATAGGAAGACCATGCTTGAACTGAGTAACATGCTTGTGAGGCAACTGGAGAACTCCAATGAGATCTAATTATCACATTACAGGAAGAATGAAAAGGGGTCTTAAAGTGGTACAAAAGAGAATTAGGATGAAGAGACGAATCTTAATTTTGAGGAATAACTGGATAAGTGGGTTATTCCATATTGAAGAGGAAGGTGTGTGCACTTGTGCATGCATGCATGTGTATGTCTAACAGAAAGTGGAGGAGGCCTGGAATCCACTGCCTGTTTTGCTGATAGAGGCAGAAATCAACTGCATAGTCGAATACGCACACAAATTGCCATCATCTATGTACCAAGATCCTCAAAACAGATTAAGGCTCTTTTTGGCTGGCAGACACAATGGACCAAGTACGCTCCTTCTGTGCTGTAAATTTCTATGATCCATAAAACAATGAGTAAATTAGCTAAATTAGTGACATTTCCAATTAAGGCACCAGCAAACCCTAGAGTTAAAGGGTTGCCAGCATTTACTTAATAAGGCTTTGGTATTTAAAAGAAAAATTATTATGCTGGAGAAAAATGGAAATTGACAGAATATGCCCAACATTCCTTTAAGAAATCATCTTCTACAACTTTTAGTTGGAAATTTTGTGAATGATCTCCATTGGGTTTGTGGCATGAATTTGAGAGGTAGTTTGCACAAAGGACCTCTTTGTGGCTTTTCACTGATGTTCTTTTACAAAGTATGCAAACATGATTTTTAGAACACAACAAAAAGGTATTCAGAGTATAGGGTTTCTTTTGCATATACATTTTTTACCTCTTAATTAAACAACTTCCCAGAATTTAAGCTGTATGGTTAAAATGTAAAAAGTAACGTAATGTACCACAGTACTGCTGAATACACACATCACAATTAGCAATTTGCAGCTCAGAACACAAATCTTCCTGTCACTATGTATTAATTTAAGAAGCTTCTTCTCTTGTAGTGAGAGGTCTGCTTGTCGACATTTAATCTAACGAATGAGAAACCGCTACCCATCTGCTCACAGAAATGTCACCAGCAATCTCCATTAACTGCAAGTGAAACACTGAATCTTTGGACGCACCATCACTTGTGAATTAACTTATCAATTCAAGGATATTAGAAGTAACTAATCACTGACAATTAATTTCAGGAGGTATTTTGTACTTCAGCACAAGAACAGTAGCTTTTGGTGAAATATGGACATAGAAGGCAATTATACAGATTAGTGGAAAAAGATAATCAGCAAAGGGAGCTGGAAGTCATGGTACAAGTCTCTCAGAGCTTAAAACCAATATTAGTATTTCACAAAGCCAAATAAAATATTAATGTAAACAAGAAAGAAATGTGAAATTAAGATTATCCTTATGGCATACTGATAACTACCAAGAGCAGCAAGGGGCATAAATAAGCCAGGAGAAAAAAATGGAGTACAGCTACTAGAATGAAACAGAGAACAATTAACTTGAAGTTAACTAATTATTTACTGTAAATATTGTTTAAAATTGTGGACTGGAATTTTCATCAGAAGCCCAATTAGTAAAATGCAGGGAACACTGAGTAGAGCCTTGAGTGCAACTTCACTTTTAGCTTATCATTGCATGGGCAAATATGAAGACCCACAATATGCAATCTTAATGAAAGAAAAATTTATGATGTTCCCCATCATGACATAAATGAACCAACAGTAACTTCAGGCAAACTTGCACGCTCTGTTAAACATGGAAGTCCAGAAACTGCTTTAGTGATTCCACAGTATTCATCAATGTGGCAGCATTTCACTTCGATGGCACTTTGTCAGATTTATTTTGTTTGAAACTGAAAACACAATTAACTTCTCAAGATCTGTTGTGCAGAAAGGTTTCTCAGCCTTTTCTGGCGTAATATCCAGAAATCAGTGAACTAACAGCGAGTTCAAAAAATTATCAACTACAGTTTCAAGCACTGCTGAAACCATTATACTTTGTTGCATGGAATACAATTAAGCTTTTAAATGATTTGTATTTTTGCCCAATAAAGTTTGATAATTCAGCTTCGATCTTAAACATGTCTATGTACCAATATTTCTTTTGAGCTCTGCACAAAGTTTAAAATAATAGCTAAAATTTGTCCCTTGTGAATACTTTGCTATAACTGGCTATCCAGCTAGTTTGATGATATCACAGCGACTTTGATGCCAGATAACAAACTACTTCGGGAAAAGAGAAGATCAAACTGCAGAGAAACTAATAACTATACCCTTTTTTGGCAACTTCCTTTGAAGTCACATATGCAACATCATACACCACAAATTCCAATGCCGCATCACACAGATCACATACATTCACTAGTATCCAACCCAAAACACACATGCCTGCATTTTCCAACTGTCCAGGCATTACCACAGAGAGTTACAGTAACAAATCTGATTTACTTGCCTCTTCCTAATCCAAAATAAACAAGGCCAACTACACTCTGTGCAATGTTTTACCATGATGTAATTCAACTCTGAAGCTTTCCTAATCTGTTGGAAATCAGTGCTGCTCACCATATTTTTCCTGGGAGATACTCATTGACAATCTGAATCACTTGAGGGCCACTCACACAACACTAAAGTAATAAAATTCCTAAGGGATGGATATTGCTCTAATTCCAACTGCGTTCCAGCACTGGCTCTCACAAAAGTCTGCCATCAGAGATCCAATGAATGGGAGTTACTCAGTTAAGCCAGAGAATTTGAGTGCTGCATCTGCCACAGATTCGGCAATTCCATTCATTTCAATGTCAATGAGTGGATCTCACAGAACTGGGTAACTTTGAGGTAAATTAAATATTTTTGATAATGATTAAGTTATCAATCCATTTAGTTAAGTGCTTTAATTTTGAAACAAGTTTTAAAATGTAATAATTCAAGTCTTAATACTGTGCTTAATTTCTAGTCTTGACAGTTTTGACAGCCAATAAAATTATGGGAGTGGTTTAGACAGCTATTAGCGCATTCTGGAAGTAGGGCTGTGCTTTTAGTTGTGTTGTGCAGGGCTTCACCAATCACAAGCCACTTTTGAGGACCAAGTTGCCACTTCAGCTAAGTGTGGTCAGGGAAGAGTGAAAAGTACACGGTTCACTACTTAAAGAGTCAGGACAGAGGGAAAAGCCCCAAAGTTTTGGGTGTGGAGTTGTTATCCACAGGTTGGATATAGTAAACACTGTACAAGGTACCACAATCACAAGCATATTAAACTTAAAGATAATTACAAAGACATAAAGGTCAAGTTGGCTAATGTGGACAGTGAAAATAGATTGTAAATAACGACAGGAGATGAGCAGTGGGAAACATTTCAGAATTTTCAACAAAGATATATTCCACTAAGAACAGACTAAGGGAAGGTGATCCAGTCCTGATGCAGCATCTCGACCCAAAACAATAATTACTCCTCCCTCCCCCCACTAGAGATGCTTTTCGACCCACTGAGTTCCTTAAGCAGTTTCTGTTTTTTTTTTATCCATCCTTCACTATCTAAGAAAATTAACAATTGTATCAAAGTGATATGAAAAACAGCCAATTTGGTGAAGGTTGGTGGTAGGGCAGAAGAGTGGGAAGATTAAGGAACAGGCAAGGATCAAATAGGTTATGAGTGTAAGTTAGCCAAACATATAATTACATAAAATGGAAGTGAATTGGCCAAGGTAAATATTGGCACCCAAGAGGATGAGAATGGGAAACTAATAATGGGAAATAAGGAAACAAATATTTCATATGCCTTCATGGCAAAGGTATCTCAATTACAGCAGAATACCCAGGAAGAAAAATGGAGAAACTTAAAACAACTATCACCAGGATACTAGGCAAGCTGAGGAAAGACTGACAAGGGTCCTGGCCCTGCACCATATGGTCATCAAAGAAGTAGCTGCATAGATAGTGGAAGATCATTAGTTATAATCTTCCAAAATTCCCTAAATTCTGGAAAAGTCACAAAAATAATACACCCATTCATGAAAAGAGGGAGACAAAGCAGGAAATTGTTAGCCTGTTTAGCCTGAAGTATATCACTGGCAAAATGCTGGAATCTATTAAGAAAACTAATAGGGCAGTTAGAAATCCTTAAGACCATTAAACCTCATTAGCATGGTTTTATGAAAGGGAAAGCATGTTTGAGAAATTTGATAGCATTCTTTGAGGATTTAACAAGCAACCTGCATACTGGAGAACCTGTTAATATAGTGTATTTGGATTTCCAAAAGGGATTCAGAAAGTTGCCACATAAAACATTACTACACAAAAGCTCACAACATTGGGGTAATATTTTAGAATGGATAGGGAATTA
>JAUZTB010000063.1:9869064-9882647 GCA_034780895.1 Rhynchobatus australiae
TGTGGGGGCAGATACATTAGGGACATTTAAGAGACTCTTAGATAGACACATGAATGATAGAAAAATAGGGGGCTATGGGGAGGGAAAGGTTAGATAGATCTTAAAGTAGGATAAAATGTTGGCACAACATTGTGGGCCATAGGGTGTGTACTGTGCTGTAGTGTTCTATGTTCTATCTTTGTTTTGATTTGCAGGTAATGAATTGACAGATGTATTCATACTTGTTTGCTGGTTTATGTACAAGTAAGATTGAATAGATTACTTTTAAGAAAAGTTCTTTTAATGATAATTTTTCAACTTCTGAAATAGCAGATGATGTAATTGTTGCACAGGATAATTACTTTGATTACTGGGCTGGGATTGCACTGGCCTGATGTTACAAATGATAGGTAAGCATCAATAATGCAGCAGTCACTCGGAAAGCACACAATGTAACATGGAACTGTTGTTTTTGGCACAGGGTGGCAATATCTGCTGGTGACTGAGTTTCACAGAAAACTGAAAGGTGTTGTCAAAATGGTGAATTCTATCGAAGTACAAAGAAGTCATCAAGTTTTGTCAGAAAATTAGCAGTAAGCATGCCGAAGTTTGTTGACTATCTGACATCTTGATTACATGAACTTAAAAGTGTGCTGGGATCTTTATTTGAAGAGAAAGGTCTTACCAGAGCACTTCACCATCAATATTTGATTTGTTCATATTACTTATCAACTGAATGATTTCAATGTATTATTTCCGGGGCAAAGAGCACAAATTATTAGTTGTTGAAAACAAAAGAAATTAGAGTGATTTGTTAGTTAAGAAGCACTGAAGTGAACAATCAGTATACTATTTAACCAAATTACTCAGAAGATTTTGCAATTCCTTTTCAGAGGAACAACTCAATGGTGAAGAATGGAAATGGGATCCATTTGGAATTATATTGAGAAATGTGGAATTACCTGGGGATGAAGAATAGCAGATGGTCAAGTTATTTTGTAGTCTTCAGAAAAAATATACTGAAGTGAGCCTTATAAAGGTCTGTTACAGTGCATCTTGAGAGTGTCTTGTGTTTGCTATTCTATGGAAGCCATTTTGCAGTTTAGCACAATAAATTTATAGAAAATTGGATTTTCTGCCTCATCTTAACTGAAGAATAAAACACAAACAGATTGGAAGTTTAGAATACAATGGCAACTACACCAAACTTTGATAAGCCTTTCCATTAGAAGCAGGCTCAGATTTTCCATTAAAAGGATCCCAGAATTTATTATATAACAAGGCACAATTGAGTTGTTTCTGTTTACATTTTTTGGTAGTATTTAAATCCATTGACCATTTTATGCTTTTTTTCAAATGGTGCATCAATGGATATCATTGGAGAGTAAATGGGGATTATAATCTTGATTTCTATTTCAACTGGAGTCAAAATATGTACGTTTTCTACTTAAAGAATTATTATTCTTTACAAAATTATTTGTGATTTACCATCAATATTTACAAATGGGTCCTGAATCAAAATGATTGAGAACTGTTGTTCTAATATGGCTCAAAAACAAGAAAGCTTGTTCCTTCTGTCTCTGTGGGACAAAAGGTATCAGAGATGGTACAAGTGAATGTGAGGGCAGAGTGGAAGTTGGTGTCAAAGGTGATGAAAATGACAGGTTGTGTATGAGTACAGGAGGCAGCACTAATGATGTCATTGATGTAACAGAGAAATAGCTGGGGGGAGGAGGGCCAGAAAAGGCTTGGAACAAGGACTGTTCCACATAACCAGCAAAAAGACAGGCATAGTAAGAGATCATACGAGTGTCCTGGCTATGCCTTTGATCTGCAGAAAGTGGGAGGAACTGAAAGAGAAATTGTTGAGGGTAAGGACAAGTTCTGTCAAGCAGATGAGATTGTTAGTGGAGGGGAACTGGTTGGGTGTTTGTTCAATAAAGAAACAGAGGACCCTAAGACCTTTCTTAAGGGGGACGGAGGTGCATAGACACTGGAATGTCCCTGGTAAAGATGAGCCAGTTGGAACCAAGGAATTGGAAGTCATCTAGAATTGGAGGGCATGTGAGGTATCACTCTTGTCTTAAAATGGCGCAGGAGGTCATTCAGCCTGTAGGTCCCGGTCAACTTCCAAGGCAACAATCCAATTAGTCCCCTTATTTCCCTCTGTCGTTGCAAACTATTGTTTGCCATATATGCTGATCAATTCCCCTTTGATTTTTTTTGTCGATACCTTGACAAGTATACTTACAGTAGCCAATTAATCTACCAACATGTCTTTGGATTGTGGGAAGGAACTAGAGCACCCAGAGGAAACATGTAAACTTCACACAGCACCAGAGGTCGGGATTGAACCCTGGTCCCTGTAGCTTCACAGGAACTTCGATCCACAGTCACCGACTCAGACACGAGGTATCAGCAGTGTATAGCTGATTAAAACCAAATTTCATGCTTCTGATCAGAATCAAGTAGGCAACAACGCAAGTGTTTAAATGTGAATTCCTGGTAAAGAATCAGAATCAGGTTTATTATCTCTGACATATGTTGTGAAATTTGTTGTTTTGCGGCAGCAAGTACAGTACAAGATATAAAAATTACTATGATATCAAAAATAAATAAATAAACAAACAGTGCAAAAGAGGAATAATGAGGTAGTGTTCATGGACCGTTCAGAAGTCTGATGATGGAGGGGAAGAAGGTAAGATGGTGAGAGGGACTCTGACCTCACGATCTACCTTGTTGTGACCTTGCACCTTATTGCACTGCAGTATCTCTGCACCTGTGACACTTTGTACTGTTATTGTTTTTACCTACACTACCTCAATGAACTCAGTACTAACTCAATGTAACTGCACAGTGTAATGAATTGACCTGTATGATCGGTTTGCAAGACAAGTTTTTCACTGTACTTCGGTACAAGTGACAATAATAAACCAATACCAATGTACGAGGAAACCGGAGCACTCGAAATATTAATGTCTGTATTGCAGCAAAATAGTTCATTTCAACCGCACGATTGCAAACAAGCCCTGAAGACTTTTTTTTATTCCAAAATAAACTTTATTCATCATAAAAAAACAAACTATATACAATAAAACAGCGCAATCCTTCACATTTATGTACGGATCCATCATTACTGTTACCTTTTTATATCAAAAGCACAGCCCCGATGCCATTCGTGTGGCTCCCTGAAGCTTGTTGATGAGGAATATCTCGGATTCCTCTTCGCCAGCCGCTCGCGTTAGGCTTCATCTCGGCAGAAGTCGGGGAAGGCCGGGCGTCTCCTAGCAACCGGCTGGGCGTTGATTGGCGCGCTCGGCCGGCGCCAGTTTCAAACGGAGGGGCGGTTGGAGGCGGGGTCTGGGCTTCCGGTGCAGGGCGCCGCCGCCGGTGGTCCGCACCGCTATCGCCGTCTCGCAGCCATGAGTCAGGCTGATTCGGCTGCGCTGGAAAACAGGAGGCCGCGGCTGAAGAGGAACTCCTCGGCTCCCTCCAGCACGCCGGAACCGTCGGACGGCAGCCTCCGCCGGTGAGTTGCGGGAGCGGAGGTTGCAGTGAGGGGCCGGTGGCTCCACAGCCCGCCCCCCATTGAACAGCGCGTCCACTCTCCCTCCCCACCCACCGGCGCCGGGCTCCCAGCCCTCTCCCCACCGCCACAGTTCCCCCCTCCCACCCCACCGCCCAGCACTGCCCCCATCACTTCCCCTCGCCATTGCCGCACACCCACCTGCCACCATGGATCCCCCGCTGCTTTTTGCCCTTCCCCGCCATGCCCCTTCACCTGCCCCTCCCTCACTCCACCGAGTGTCACTCCACAGACTCACATCTGGCCAAGTGTTAGAACGAGCACTACAGCACAGTACAGGCCCTTCAGCCCACAATATTGTGCCGACATTTTATCCTGCTCTGAGGTCTATAACCTTTCCCTCCCCATAGCTCCGCATTTCTCTATCGTTCCTCTGTCTATCTAAGATTCTTTTAAATGCCCTCAATGTATCTGCCCCCACAGCCTCTGCCGGCAGTGTGTTCCACGCACCCACCATTCTGCGTAAAAAAAACTTACCCCTGACATCCCCTTCATACCTTCCTCCAATCACCTTAAAATTATGCCCCTTCGTGTTAGCCATTGTCACCCTGTGACTATTTAAAGCCCTGATGGCTTTGACTGAAATCAAGGACTATTCTTTCCCTCCCCCCCCCCCAATAAAATAGATGCTGCTCTACCCTCTGAGTTCCTGCAGCAGATTGTTTGCTTGGATCTTTAGAAAAACCAAACTCTTGGCAACATTTGAAGACAGGAGAGACTGCAGGTGCTGGAAATCTGGAACAGCACACACAAGGTGATGGAGGAGCTCAAGCGGGTCAGGCAGCATCTGTGGAGGGGAATAAACAGTCAACATTTGAAAGTGAAAATCTAAATCCAAAAGTGTTGCTACTTTGAAGCTCCTGGCTCGGATTTTCATTTGAGCTTCAGTAGCAGGAATGATGAATTTGTGAGATTCATCTTGGCCATTCAGTCAGCACTTGGGATGGTATAATTCCACTCTGGTTTTGTGGGTCCTAAGGTGGATTCTCTAGAAACTACAGACTCCTGCTCAAATGGGGCAGGAGGTATCTGATAGGTCCTGCTGGGTAGTTTGTAAAGTGGTGCACTCCTTTCCTCTGATTTTGCAGGGCCTCTGTGCAGTCCCGATGTACCGTCTTGAGGGTCTCCTTACCACCCCGAGTGCTTCTCCACTTTGAGTGATCATAGGCAGGATACTAAAGGCACTGCTGGCATATTGATGTCTGCATAATGAGACCTGGTTCCCAAGTGTGGGAAATGATGCTCATTTTCCAGTGTCTTGCAGTTGAGCCTTTATCATCAGCAGGCTCTGTGTTGTGTGCCTTGGGTATTGGGGCTGTAGATGGTTTCTACAGCACTGAAGAATTCATTCACTGTGGCTGTCAGTGAGTTGCTGAGCCTCTCCAGTTCTCCATCTTTGGGACCTCTGTTTCCTGCTGCACCTCTCTGCCCATGGGTGACTGTAAAGCTGTTTTTTTTCTCTCTAATATGTGGAGCTTCCTTCACACATTTATTACACATTACATTTGCAGTGAATTAGGTCCTCAATATCCTGGTTATTCTCATCAAACTAATCCCATTTCTTCCTGTTGGAGAAGCTAACATGATTATAGGTGCTAATTATGGCAGACTTTAGGGCAGCCCAGGAGCTTGTAGGGGGAAAGTTAACAAGTGGTTTGTGCGGCGAGCTTTGAAAAGAGCTAGCTTTGTTAGGTCCTTGAGACTTTTAACATGGATCTTTCTGCAAGAACACTTCTGATATTGCTGAAGCCTTTAAGGCGACAGTAGTGCAAATTGGACAGTGGTCAGTCCAATAGTTTTAAGTGCCTCCGCAATTCAGTAGATGCCATGGACAATTTTGTGGTCTCTATCATATGATGATGTAATCTACCAGGTACCAGAGTTTGGTAAATTGGTTTATTATTGTCACATGAGGTACGGTGAAAACCTTTGTTTTGCATTTCATCCATACAGATCATTTCATTACAGCGGAGTACAGAATGCAGATAAAGTGTTACATTTACAAAGAAAATGCAGTACAGGGAGACAATAAGGTGCAAGGTCATAATGAGGTAGATTGTGAGGTCAAGGGTCTATGTTACTGTACCAGGGATTCAATAACAGAGGGATAGAAGCTGTCGTTGAGCCCGATGGTTCGTGCTTTCAGGCTTTTGTATCTTTTGCCTGTTGGGAGAGGGGAAAAGAGAGAACATCTGGGGTGGGTGGAGTCTTTGATTATGCTGGCTGCTTTACCAAGGCAGTGAGAAGTGTAGACAATCCATGGAGGGGAGGCTGGTTTCCATGATGTGCTGAACTGTGTCCACAACTCACTGCAGTTTCTTGTGGTCTCGGGCAGAGCAGTTGCTATAACAAGCTGTGATGCATCTGGAAAGGATATTTTCTGTGGTGCATCAATAAAAGTTGATGAGGGCCAAAGGGCATGCCAAATTTCTTTAGCCTGCTGAGGAAATAGAAGCACTGGTGAGCTTTCTTGCCTGTGGCATTTACCTGGTTGGAGCAGGACAGGTTATTGGTGATGTTCACTTCTCGGAACTTGAAGCTTTCAGCCCTCTTGACCTCAGCACTATTGATGTAAACAGCATGTGGACTGCCCCCCTTTCTGAAGTCAATGACCAGCTCTTTTGTTCTGGAGGTGTGGATATTACATATTGTGCTGTAATAAAACGGTGTGTTTGTTATGATGAGATCATGCTCCAAGCATTTTGATAAGAGAAAAGGACCACAATGGAGTTGGCCTTTTGCACTTCTTTCTTGCCAAACATGCCTTATTAGAGGGTTGTGTCCCTTTCATCCTGCCATTGAAGTAACCGAAGATGATCCATGTGTCTTTGTTTTTTTTCCTCAAAATCCTCCTTGGTCTTAACATTGGTGGGGTACTCGACTTAGTACGCATGTTGCTGGAAACTTTGTTCTTGTTGGAATGAGCCATGACATATGTCAAGATATTTTGGAGCCACTCTTTACATGCCCATTATGCACATTAAAACAACTTTTATGAAAACTACTTCTTCCCCGTAAAGATTGTGATTTTTCTTGAATGAGTACCTATTTTCTTCCTGCCACAAGTTAAACTGGAAAATAGTCCTGTGGTGATCAGCTGGTATTCTAATTTCTCCAAGGACAATGACTTAAAAGTTACACCAAACAGTTTCTTTTGAATTAGTAATTAGTCCTGAATCCATATCAGTATAGTGCCACCAACTCCATTTCTCTGTTGACCAGCATGGTCTGCAAGATTCTTATTGAAAGTGTTATGAAAATCGAAATGCACTACATCCACTGGTTCCCCCTTATCTTATTAGAAACATCCTCAAGGAACCCCAGTAGATTACTCAAACATGATTTTTCATAAGTCCATACTATCATACGTTTTCAAGGAATCCTTGTTATTATAGGTTCCTGTATATTCCCTACTGCTGATGCTGAGCTAACAGTTTGCTAGTTCCTTGTTTTCTCTCTTCCCCCTCTGAGGAGGGTTGCGTTTGTTCCAAGGTGACTGATGAAGCCAATGTGGAACTGTGGATTCTTCCACAAGTGGGTTAGGAGGGGGCCAATGGGACAGATGGGTGGGTAGTTTATGAAGTGGTGCACTCCTACCTTTTGCGCAGGGCTTCTATGCTGCTGATGTGTGTCCTCGAGACGTATCATCCTGAATGCTCTTTCTCCACTTTGAACAATTGTGGTTTAGAGATTACCAAGAGTAATTAGAGATGTTGCCTTTTTCTCAGGCTTTAAGCACAGTCTGGAATCTTTTCCTCTGTCTGGGTGGTAATCTCTTCCAATGACAGATTTTAGATGTGTTTTGGGAGTCTGTTATCGAGTATTCAAACAATGTGGCCTGGACAGTGGAGCTGACTGAGTGTAATTATGCCCTAAATGCTGGGAGAGAACACTGATGTTGGTTCGTTTATTCTTCATGAGTTTGGAGATTTTGCAGACTGTGATGATGCCTTTCAAGTGTCTTGAGGTGTGTGTTACAGATAATTCAGCTTTCAGTGAGGCAAGGATTACTGCTACCTGGTCGAACATGAGGATGAGGTAAATTTCATAATTAATCTCTGCTTTTGCTGTGAAGTGACTTCCAAGGCATGAGAAATGATGCACATTTTCCAGGGTTTCACCATGACCTTTTATTGTCAGAGTTTAGCATTGTGCAGCAGAGGACCTTTGTCTGCTGATCTTGAGTGTAAGTCCTGACTTTGTATTCCTCAGTAAATGAGGTAACAATGGCTTGAAGCTCAGCATCTGAACATGTGTAAACATAAGCATCATCTGCATATTCCAGTTCAACCACCTTGGTTCTGGGAGTGTGGTCACTCACATTGAACAGCTTCCCACTAGGTCTGAAGATTAGCTTTACTCTCATAGGAAGGTCCTCAGAAATAAGGTGCAATGATGCAGCAAGATTTTCCTGACACTTCTGCACATCATTGTTTTATAGCTGTGCTCTCAATGATCATCCAGGGTACCAAGGATGACCAAAGCAGATGCCATTTTTCCAAGCTTTAGCTTGGTGAAAACAGGGTATTTATCTGCAGTTTTTCACATGGATTTCTGTCTGGTTATCATTGAAACTTTGAGCAATACAGTGTTTGAATCATTGCTACCCATTTCGGAGTATAACTTTGAGTGCTTAACAAGTTCCACATTTTCATCAAGGTACATTAGGTTGCCTGTACCAGCCTGGTTGTGTACAATGCATTCATAATATCTTTGACTTGCCTATGGGCTTGCTGGGCTGCTTCTGAAAACAAGTACAATGGACAGGTAGGTGATGCAGTTGACCAATAAAGAAAAGCAATGAGGTGGTTACATTTTTACAATAGAGAGACCACATCATGTTACAGTAAAATGCTAATAAACCGGCATGCCTGGGGCTTTTATGGTGCTGGACTGGCAAATTGCACTGTTGGATGTTATTCTTAGTAATACTCTAACATGCTTTTAATTCACCTTTTTTGATGTTGCACAGTATTGATTAATTTTCCAGTGAACCATTAATTTCAAAGGGAGTGTGAGAACAGAATCCCTGGTGTGTTGAAAGGCAGAATCAGGTTTATTATCACTGATGTATGTCATGAAATTTGTTGATTTGCAGTATAGTGCAAGACATCAGGACATCACCTGGTAAGCCAGATGCCAAGCCACTGGGATTTCCGAACAGTCAGATTGCAGATTGAGTGTTGCTTTAATTACTATGTTAAATTTATTTTCAGAAATTGCTGTGATATGAATTGGAATGCTTTGAGTTGCTAGTAAATTACCATGGGTACAAGATCTATAGCTTCCTAGCTGTGTAACTGTATTTTGTGAACAGGTGAATCACACAAACTCTTGTTTTTTTAAAAACTATCCACTCATCCACTGAAATGCCACCCATTAGCAACGTGTTCCTTTTTTCATGTATTCTTGTGACATGTATTCTTTGGGGTTTAAATTGAGGAGTGATCTTATTCAAACATAAGATCCTAAGGGGGCATGACAGGGAGATGTTGAGATGTTTCCAGTGGTGTGAGAGTCCTGAACAAGGGGATATAGTTGCAACCAAAAGGGGCTGTCATTTAAAACTGAAGTCCTTAGGAATTTCTGGCAGAGTGTGATGAATCTCTGAATGATGAATCTTTGCTCCAGAGCCTTATGGAATCCAGAGTCCTGAGAGTATTTAAAGGGGAGGTAGATGCATTTTTAAAAGACTAGGAATTCAGGGCTATGGGGGACCGGCACAGAAGAGGAGTTGAGACATGGGGGAGATCAGCCATGATGATGAAGTGTTACAGGAATCATATTGGAAAGAGCTCAAAAATGAGAATACAATTGAACTTGAACAGAGGTCACTGGAGGAGCAAGGAGCCACTGGCATATCAGCACCACCATTACAGCTCATTGGCTTTATTCCACATAGAGAGTGATCGCTGTTTTCAAAAATGACTGTCCCAACGTGGAGTGCATGATTGAAATAGTCGTGCTTTGCTTAGAGTACTTTTATCAGGTGGGGGAAAAAATAGGCAGTCCAGATGACCATTGTTGCCTTCCATAAAGGCTCAATCATCAGCCTCCCAGGAAGAACCCTCTCCATCAATGTTGTAAACTCCATGAGCTCAGATTTACCAGCACCACCATCATCTGAATGCCAGAGTTAGCTCTGTGTCTCACCTACCCGCTCTCCATGCAAAGTCAGAGTAAATCACTGGGCCCCTCTCCCATTGCTCTCTGAGCAAATGCTCTCCCATTGAGATGATGGCTGATCCAAACACTACCTTAACTCTGAATTCCCACCTATTTATTATAAAATTTCACTCCCATTTTATCACAAATCTATCTCAAACAAGACTGCTTTTGCTTCTCTTGAGGATGAGTTGTGAAGAATCGTGACCCTCCAAGAGAGAATTTAACCTTGGCTGTCTTAAATGCTTGGATTTTTATTTCATATACTGACCCTTAGTTCTAGATTCCCCACAAGAAAATGTGTTCACTGTGTCAAGACACCTCACAATCTTTTGTTTCATTTGGTGAGCAGGGTGCATTATGATTACTTTATTGCCCTAGTTTAAGATTTGATTGCTATTAAAGCAACATTATTTCAGATACTTGTGTTAATCTATTTTTAAGTGTTTAGGTATTTTTTGACAAAATGTTATTGAACTCCAGAATCTAATCAAAGGTTTAACATTGAAACTGATGATTGCTGGTTTTCACTTCATAAAATATTTTTCTGCAAGTAACCCTTCATAAATTGAGGAATACCTGTCATGTTTCAGATCAATTTCAGCATAAAAATAGTAACTAATGAAATGTCCACCAGAGTGCAGCAGAGGCTCTGGGATATGTAGTGGAAGACATGATATTGTGCAGTCAGACTTTAGTCAATCTGGCTATTCTGTTACTGTTAAAACTAGTGAGATTGCATGCAGGTTACATCTGTGAATTATTGTTGGAGTGGAAGTTAATAAATGACTTGCCTGCAGACCATGTTGACATTTGCAGCTAACAAGCACTTGTGTTAGGGTGATGCAAATCTTCACAATTCCAGAAGAAACTGTGGTAGAGATTTGAAGTCTTAGTTGCAGAATTAAAAAGGAGCAAATAATTCAAGATTTAACTTAGCCAATATTGATTGTTACTGTGCAAATCCTGTTTGTTTTCACTGGAGCAGTTTTCTATTATCAGGTGTGCTCTTTTACATCATAAACTGATTGTTGTAATGGTTACTGTAACAGCAATTTCTTAATATTTTTCATACTGTCCTTTGGGGCATTAAATGTAGCTAGTTTTCATTTTACCAAACTGTTTCAATTTTAGTCAAAGTTGCAAGAAAAATACAGGATGATGATGGGATGTGACGATATGTTCTCTGAACTTGCAAATAACATCTTCATTATGATTTAAGAGACATGCTTACAATATAAGTAATTTGGTTTAAAGGGTCATGGTGGTTCAAGTTTTAAAAAATGATTTTCACTATTATTAAGCATCACCTAATGATTCTACCTTCCCATCTAACAACCCTAACCATTTCAGCAAACCTGAGAAAGTGATCAACCCTTGGCTAACTGAAAGCAAGCCAACTGTAAAATGATTCAGCGCTGGTTAGGTGGTGGGGATGGGGATTAGATTTGCAGAAATCCACACATTCAACCTAAAATTAGATTCCTATGGTTAAAAATAACATTGGTGCATTTGCACTGTTACTTTTCTTCCCTCTGACCTTCAATAAATGTAAATGGCAAGTCTTGATTTGATTTAAACTACCATTCCACGCAGGATTTTCAGCTTGCCTTTATGGATACTGAGAGGATGTTTCACCTTTTGGAGGAATCTTCAGTCTTGATCTTCAAATAAATTCAGTGATTCAGCTTCCAGAGTGCTCTGATGCAGAGCATTCTGAAAGTCTACAACTGTGAGGGAAGCAATTCCCCCTCATCTCTGTATTCAATGAATGATATTCCCTTATTATGAAGCAACAACCCGAATTCCTGACTTCCTCTACAAGATGAAGAATCCTCACAGTATTTTGAGAGGGCTTATTATGATAGATACTATGATTCCTTAAGGTCACCTTACCAATGAGTATGGGTTCACCAGTTTCTCATAATCCCTTCATCCCAAAAATCCTGGTGAACCTTATCGGAACTATTTTAGTGCAATTATGTTGCTCCTCAAATAAGAAGACCAAAACTTTATGGAATCCTCCAAGTATGGTCTCATCAGTGCCCTCTATAGATGCAGGAGAATTTCTCTTGTACTCCATTCCCTTTGGAATGAAAACCACTTGTCTTCCTAATTATGTGTCACTATATGCTAACTTTGTGTTTCATGTATTAGGGCAACCAAATCTCTGCATCTTCAAAAATTCCATGGATTAATGCATGCAGGCTTTTTCCCTTCAGGTTGGGTGAGACTAGTACTAGAGGTCAGGTTTAGGGTGAAAGGTGAAATATTTAAGGGAAATCTGAGTGGGATCGTGGTGTGAGTGTGGAATGAGCTCCCAGAGGAAGGGGTGGATGTGGGTTCAATTGTAACATTTCAAGAGAAGTTTGGATAGGTGCATAAATGAGATAGGTATGGAGGGCTATCGTCCGGGTGCAGGTAGGTAGGATGAGGCAGAAAACCAGTCTGGCGTGGACTAGATGAGCCAAAGGGCCTGTTTCTGTGCTACAGTGCTCTATAACTATTCTACGATGGTTCCACAGGTTGGAAGGTATTAAATGTCACCTGACAGTTTAAGATATGAGGGGAGCAAGAAAGGAGGAAACCCTAGACTGGGGCTTGTCTAACAGTAGTTAGCAAAGTGTTCAAATCTATTATTAAAGAAGTGGCAACAAGACACAGAAAATAATAACCAGATTGGTCAAATTCAACATGCATTTATGAAAGGGAAAGATTGTTTGATAAGTGTTAGGTTTTTTTGAGTTTATTAGCCAAACAGATGAGGGAAAGCAGTGCAAGTTTATTAAGACTTTCAGGAAGGCCTTCAATAAGGTACCATGCAAAAGTTATCAAACAAAATTAGAACACGTGTTTGGGAGTAATTTACAGACATGGATTGAGGATTGGTCAACAACTTGCTTTCAGAATCAGGTTTACTATCACTGACTTATGTTGTGAAGTTTGTTTTATGGCAGCAGTACACTGCAAAGACCATAAAATTACTGTAAATTACAAAATAGTGCAAAAAAAAATGAAGTAGTGTTCATGGACCATTTGGAAATCTGACAGTGGAGGGAAGGAAGCTGTTTCATTCTTTAAAAACTCCATCCAGGAGAAATACCATCTTAATACCACTGTGTCAAGTCTCCTTTGCATTTCGTATATTTCAATGAGATTGCATCTCAATCATTTAAATTTCAGGAATATAGGTCCAGTTATTCAATTTATCTTGTTGTAGACCCCACCCCCATCCTAGGAACCAATTTGGTGAAGCTTTCTAACATAACCTTTTTTGCAATTATATCCTTCCTTGGATAAGGAGACCAGATCTGTGTAGAATATTGCAGGTGCTCTCTTCTCAGGGCCATAGTAATTTCAGTAGGAAGTCTTTACTTGAATGGTCTTGCAATGAGCACCATCATATTATTTTCCTTCCCATTTGCTTACATATGTGAACATTAACTTGCAATAATTCATGTACATCCAGATTCATCTAAATACCAACGCGTTTCAATCTCCTGAGATGGAAAGATTGAGGTAGGAGTGAGAAGTGTCAGAGATAGTCCAAGTGAATTGGAGAGCAGGGTGAAAATTTGTGGCGAAATTTATAAAACTGTTAAGTTCTGCACGAGTGCTCACCCCGCCTCCCCTCTTTTGTCCACTATCACTACTCTGCTTTTCCCTCCTGTTACGGACTATTAGTGAGTGTCCCTTTAAGATAGTGTGTGTGTGTGTGGCGTGCTTACGTCAACAGAAGATAAAGAACATCATGACGCTCTTGTTGAAACAACCAATCGGAGTCAGTCTGAAGGAGAGAGAGACAGAAGAACGAGAGAGAGAGAGAGACACCAGCCTGCTTGTTTTCTCTGTC
>JAUZTB010000063.1:9929303-9947042 GCA_034780895.1 Rhynchobatus australiae
CTGTTCATTTCCCTCTATTGATGCTGCCTGACCTGCTGAGTTCCTCCAGCATTTTGTGTGCATTGCTGCAGATTTCAGCATCTGCAGAATCTCTTGTAATCCTGTCACTGGTGACATGTGTTCTTTTTAAATCCAGGCCTTGGACAGATTCAAAAACTGGTAAAGAAGCACAAAATGCTGGTATCTGTGACTATAAATCTATTGCCACAGGAGTTGCAATGACTGAAGAAGGTGGCGATAGTTCACCATCACATTGAAAAGTGCTTAGAAAAATACTGTTACCTGCTGCGTCTGTTGTTTGCATTTTCATGTTTGTTTTTTACACAATTAATATAAATACTCTTGCACTTTTTTTCCATTACTTATCCAATGCCTCTAGTGGAGAATGTACTTTAAACCAGAGGGTTTTTTTTCCAAAATTAAAGTCCCCAAACGAGGATATGAGTGGTTTATCAGACTTCAGGATATCTAATGCCTCCAATGAGTTTCATTTCTCGACCACTAGTAATTGAATCAGTACACAAGCAAACATCATCAGTGTCACAACAGTAACAAAGTTTAAAAGTGTGCATTTAAAATTTTTAGAAGTAACATTCAGTGTGATTAATCCTTCCAAAAAAAATGTTGATTGAATCCTTCAAGATATATCCTCAGTGTATTATTGTATTTATCTAACGGGCCATCATAAAGTTGTGTAGAACAGAAACAGGCCATTCAGCCCAACTGAACTAGATGTCTATCTGAGCCAGTCCCATTTGCTGTCACAACAGGGGACTTGCCAATGGAGATGCTATGTGCCAACAAGGAGAGAACTGCTTGCTTGGCCATCTGTTTTTGTAAAGCAATGTAGTTGCTTGTATCTTGGTAGTTTTCAACAGAAAATGACCAGTAACAGAGGCCATTGACTGGCATCCTGGAAGAAGATGACAATTTTTCTCTGCCTTTTTTTTTCATTTTTATTATAAATGTTATGCAATATCTATACAGCAATTTCAACCAGATTAAAATGTTGGCTCATATTTCAAAATAGTTGCTGTTCCATTATTCCTGATTCCTTGCTGCCTCAATTCTCCTGTTTGCGATACACGAAAGCTTAACAACATTGAGTTGTGTTATTGTAAATAAAATTGTAAAGCCTCAAAGCAGGGAGAAATATTGTCATGTGCAGTTGATGCAAGTTAAATTTACAACATTATCCTGTCTGTGTTGGCCCTTATCCATGTTAATGCAAGGATATTTTTCAGCCAATCAATGAAAAGTATGTATACAACTGCACAGCCTGAGGTAAAATCCCAAACTCAACTGTGGTCCTGCCACCAGATACTGCTTACCATTGGAGATAAGGGGCAAACCTCCTCAACCCAAGTGTGATGCTTCTTACATTAGTGGCTAATACCTTACTGGACTTATTTCAATGTCCATCTATTCTCAGAAGCACTACTGTAAGAAAGAAAATGTGAAATAAGTAATATAGTACCATATTGAAGCTGTGACTATGAGCAAATTATCATCAATCAACAGTTGTCATGTGATGGACAGAAACATGATAATTTGTGATGCTGCTGTTTCTGGCAGCCAAATGTAAGAACAGTTTGTTTCTTAAAAGCCCTAACAATTCATTTTTCTTTTGCGACAGCTGCAGGAATATGTTATCTACTTGACACATTTTAAAAACTCGTCCAAGATACATTACAATTATCCTGGCTATATCTTGTCCAGATGGAATTTTAAAACACCTTTATCTCAAGCTTTGTCATAATAAAAGATCACTCCAAAAACCCATTTTGATTGTATGTTATATTAGCTGAAGATTGCCTATAGCTATGTAATCTCAGACAATATTTCAGCTGAGCCAAATCAGCCTTTCCTCGATCTCCACACACATCTCTTCAGATGCGACTGATTGACAGTAATCAGCAGTGGATGTCTTGGATAATTTTCCTTTACTTTTGGAATGTGGAGGTCAGTTGTAGCACTTAAGAGATCAACCAGGGTAACAATGACCAAACGTCAAAACTGTACTCTTCCTGGTCCTTACTGTAGTACCACGTGCTCACTATTATCCTATGCAAAATATCTAACCATTGGGCCATATGCCAGTTCAATAATATTTGTTTTCAGTTGTCTAACTGCAAAAATGTTTGTGACTATCTGCCATTAACCCTACAAAAGTGCTGCATATGCGACCTGTTTATGAATATTGTCAAGCACAATAATTGAGAATAATTTCCTGTTTGCAACATCGGTCATGTTTTTTGTTGCAAAGGAATGCCACCTGAGCTTTGTCAAAGATCCTTGCCGTGAAATATTTCCATTTATATTTTGCACACGTGCCTTATTTGCAAACAAATGCAGATTCTAGATAGCTTTTGTTTCCGCTGGTCACTTGCTATCAGTAATCTAAACCATTTTGAACTTGATATTTTACTGTTACGCAGCAATTTCTTTTCTGGTTTTAAAATATTCTGGAAAATAAACTTAAATTTGAATAGTTATTGAGCTCATTATGTGATTGCAATATAGTGTTATGTTTGTTTTACTGAAACATCATGCTCTTTAAGGAGACTATTGATATAACAGACTTTTCTCCCCTCTCCAAATTTCATGCCTACGCTGAAGACATGAACACAAGCTGAAATCAGGTCCCTCAAGTGTTCAAAGATTTCTAGTTTTAAGAACTACAGATTATACATGAAGACTTACTATCTAGGTTCATATATGAATAAAGGACATTTTAGTAAAGGATGGGGGAATTAATGGAGATAGTCCAGTAAATGCTGGAGTTAGGTGGGGGGTAAGTGGGTGTAAATTAAACTAATTTTACATTGCAACTTGAGTTTCCTACCTGAATCAACTTAAATTTATGTCACATTTCTTTACTTCAAGAGTTTAAAATTTAAGATGACCATACATGGGTTGAAGGGGTGGGCTGAAAAATATCTAAACATTGACAGTAGAAACAAAAGTCCTGAAGTACTTCATGAATGTTATTGAATAAAATTGAACATTGATGAGGACAGGTCAAAGATAAAGTGTGCAAGTGTGGTTGTTTATATGGAAATTTCAGAGTTTGAGAGTGAGATTACTGTACAGTTGGAGTAAAAGAAATTAGCAATAGTCAAGATGTTAGAATTGATAGAGTACAGAAATCTGACAGAGTCACAACCAATTATTAAACTGGAACCATGTATATTTTTATTAGAAATTGGATTGCTGTTAAGGGGTGTCAATTGTCACGGAAAGTAAGCAAAATCAAGCCAAATACGACCCTCTACTAACCCCTCTCTTTGATTTTCTATGTCTGTCTGTTTCTCACTCTTATTAAAAATATTATTTGATTTATTTTCTCTTTCCTGATTTCACAGTTTCTAATTTACACTTTCTTGTCAGTCTTTGCATTGTTCATTTTACAATTATTTAATTTGATAGGTTAAGCCATGTGGTTGATTTTTCTTTTCACTCAGGCCTCAAATTTCCAATTTTCCTTGTTAGATCATCGGTTTACCTTAGAACAATAAATAAAAGCAAAAATGGGAAACTTTAGTGTTGGACACTATTAGAAATTCCACTTAAAGTTAACACACACTATTATGAAAAACATTGGATGTTGATTTCCTTATGAGAGAATAGATTACAGGGAAATAAGTAAGAGAATGAATTGCTCTGAGACCCAGCTCCGACTGCCTCATATGAAGCAGATATGACAGCAACAGTTAAGAGGCATTGAGATAGGTACATGAACAGGCAGGGGATGGAGAGATTTAGACCATGTGCAGGCAGATGGCAGTAGTTTGAATTGGCATCATGATTGGCACAGGCATTGTGGGCTGAACTGCCTGTTCCTATGTCCTGTACTGTACTACAAATTCCTGGGTGTCAAGATCTCGGAGGATCTACCATGGGCCCACACAGATGTAACCATGAAGAAGGCATGCCAGTGTCTCTACTTGGAAGTTTAAGGAAATTTGGCATGTCATCGAAGACTCTGGCAAACATCTACGGATGTATAGTGGAAAGCATTCTGACCAGTTGCATCGCAGCCTGGTGTGGGAACTCCAGTCCATAGGACTGCAAGGGACTACAGGGAGTGGTGGACTCAGCCAGTCCCATCATGGATACATCTACAAGAGATCATCTACAAGAGGCAATGTCTCAGGAAGGTGACATCCATTATTAAGGACCCCCACCATCCAGTCCATGCCCTCTCTCATTGCTGCCATCAGGCAGGAGACACATGAGCCCGAAGACCCACACCTCAAGGTTCAACAACAGCTTCTTCCCCACTGCCATCAGGTTCTTGAACCGACCTGAAAAAGCCTAATACTACCTCTGACTGTATTTCCCTCAATTTGCACTAATGTCATTGTTTTGTTTATTTTGTGTAAGTTATGTTAATTTAACTTTATGTAATTAATGTCGGGAATGTACTGTGCTGTTGCTGCAAAAAGCTAATTTTCATGGCATTTATAGCCTTGGTATGTGTGCCCATGACAATGGACTTGAACTATGTTCCATATGGTACAATACAGATGATTTTGTCAGGAACTAGAGCTTTATGTTCATTTATAAGGAGTGTTCCTTTTTCATAAGTACTTCCTATTGTATTTAGGGATGTGGGTTTTTCTACCCTCTTTTTTTAAATGCATGCAGAGGCTCTTGCTATTTGCACAACTAATGATACCAGCAACCAGTTGTGTGGATCAGCTACCCCTAGAAGTGATGGTGTTCACAGATTTGTATCATACTAACAGCCAATCTAATTCCAAGGGTCTACTCTACGAATTGGCTATATAATTTCTTAACCAAGGAAAGAATGGATTTGGTACAAGGATCAAAACCATTTGAGTGAGTGAGTGACTGGGAGACTTTTAACAGCTGTTGAATTTGTAGGTTTCTCACCAGAAGACTTGTAGTGTTTAAGATGGTGAATATATGGTTGAGGAAATGGCATGACAGTTGTCAAGGTTGTTGAGGAATTAAGCTAAAAAGAATATTGAATCCTTGTCACTGGAGCACTAAACTTGAAATTGGATGACAGGAAGACTAACATTTTTGAATCAACTGAAGTTTGAGGAGGCAGTATTGTTGATCCTGGCAGTATTAAAGATGCAAATAAGAATTTTAGTGGTTACATGTGACTTTGTTCCACAAGTAGGTGGCTTTTATAACTGTTAGGACCAAATTTGCACATTCAGCTTTCATTTGAAGAATGCCAGAGGAGCGCACTACTGAGTTCAGCCTGCAGGGACAGTGAACTGCCTCCAATGCAGCTCTCGTTGTCGAGGTGGTGCTTCCAGCGAAAACTTTACGATATTATCCAGCACAGCCTAGCCTGTATTTATTCTGATAATTTAAAAAAATCTTTTCGATTACCTAACAATGACATTTTCAGAGCGATAGTTATTTATCATTGAAATGTTTCTGTGGGACAAGAGAGATGTTGGGATCCAAGCTGCACCCTCTGAGTCGAACTACTTTTGAATTCGGTTTATAACAGGAGAGATTACCCAACCTCTCAACTGCCACATCGGTAGGTGGAGTGGAGAAGGTGTGGCGCCCTGCAGAGTGAACATGATTGATGGTTTTAGTGGGAGCAGCTGCACTCTAGTGTAGCTCCTCCCACCTGTCTGGAGTTGTGTGCGAGCGAGTCGGCAGTGGCAGAGTAGGGAGCCCGGCAAGGAGGTTGCAGTGCGTTTTGTGCACTTCGAACATCAGTCCCTTTTCGAGGGCGTTAAGTATGGTTGCTTACGATGAGATACAAAACTTGTTGCCCACTAAAAGGACTATCACTGTGGTAGATGTTCAGTCACAGGTCTTCCACACTAAAGAATTGGAGGTAAGAATTATTGGAATTTTATGAAATGCTGTTTGATTTGTTCATCTTAATGTAGAGTGGAATTAATTATATACTAAACTGATCAGAAAGGTTAACAAACGGACGCAACTTTTTTTATTTTGGGCACGTGAAGTAAGACTATAACCGGTTTCCAGCTTGCACGCACTGTAATCAGATACTTTACGAATGATTGCCGAAAGAGGCTTAGTGTTTGGGCAGTTGCGCAGAAAGATCAGATATACTTTACCAGTTCTAGAAAAGGCTGTGGTTGACACCATATCTAAATAAAGGTGCAACTGGCGTGGTTTGTTGGTTCTAAATTGCCATACAATTGGAACATTGTTATCTTGCCAGGTGTTGTAGAACTTCATTGCATTTACAAAATGCTTGTGCTCGTTGCCAGTGGAATGTCAATGACTCAATACCTGATATAATTTTATGAGTTTACGATAACTAGTGCCCATCTGGTTTCTACTAAATAAAGAAAAGAAAAAAATGCTTGAAAGCTTCTGCCCCACACACAATGTGGTCCTCAAACCAATATCCAACATTTTTGAAGTCAGTTCAAAGTTTTTTTTCCCAAAAGAACCAGCACATTAGTTGTACCTCTTTATTCCTTCATCCCTGGCCAAAGTTATTTCCATTCCGTTGGAGAATGCAGTATTCAAGACCTGTACTTTAGTAATCTGGTGTATGCATGGACGTGGGAGTTAATTGTAGTTTAAGCTATTTTATGTAATTGACTTTAAATTGACAATTATAATGAGGCATACCTTGATCATTACTAGTGATTTAAACTATTATGCCTTTTTACAGTCGATATTTAAATATACAAAAAGTCATTTTGCTTACTTAGATATTTGATAGTGGGGAGGGGGTGGAATTTAATCGCGTTTAACCTCTTATCATTGTCTTTTTGATCATTTGAGTCTGTGAGCTTGCTGTGTTTTGTTGAGAATCTGTTAGAAATGACCTGATGGATCTTTAAGACTGATCGTGTTAGTTCAGATGTCTTTTATAGTATTTATGTTGAAGCCATTATTTCCTTTTCAGTGCTAACAGGCAGTGACTTTTTTCTGAAGCAGTGTTTTGTGCCCTTTCTGTTTTTCTGTTCCATTTTCCAGTTTGGTGATACTCTGATTACAATAATGCAAAAACTGAAGCTTTTTTTTTGTTCTCAGACCTTTTCTAAAAATGGTGCCAGTTCTGTTTTTATTTTGTGCCATACCAGGACCTTGCTGTAAAACATTTTTTTAAAATCCATCCAGGATTTGATGAAAGTAGTCATTGTTCTTTAATGCATTACTGGATTCTCATACAGCCAAAATGTTTGGTTTCAACAGACTATGAGGAAAATGATAGAACATTGAAGCATTCCTTTTTTGTATTTTTTTTCCTTTCTTCCATTCCCACTTTGTTATGCACTGTTACTTTGCTGAGGTTTGTAGAAACATAAATTCTATCATGTCCAAGCCTGTTGAAGAAGAACTGCCCTACCAGCTTTTTATCTGTAGCTCTGAGTACACATCCAGGCACCTCTTAAAATGTTCTTTCCTCTGCCAGCCTGATAGGGGTCTGAAACAGTGCCCATTACCCTATGGGTGGAAAAAAAATCCCCTCTCCTCTAATCTGGCCTGTCTCACCTTTTTCTAAGAGAAACAGATACCTTCTAATCATACTTTCCAGGTCTATTGTATCTTCTAAGTCCCACCTTGGCCACTTGTTTCTTATAATAAACTGATACCAATAATATCTACAAAGCCTGTTATGCGTTCAGGTGGTAAGTAGTTTTCCTGGAGTACTAGCAAAAACTTTACAAGTCAATAAAATAGCTTAACTTTTTATTCTGGGAAAATTTGCTCTGCAGCTCTCTGGCTAATTAGCCAGACTTTCAAGGTATGAGGAGAGACAGAAAATCAGAACCTAACTGCAATCCATGTAGTTTTGTTTGCTTGCATGTTCTGACTATTGTTGTGTTAGCATGCTGCAGTTTGAATGAGTTCATGTTTGTGAAGCAAATCTAATATGAAGTGACATCCTGGAACTATTTATGAGATTATAATAAATTTGATAGGGTGACACGGAGCACTTACGGGAAAACATAAGGAAAAGATAAATTTGTCAAAAAGGAATGTAAAATCTAGAGGACATTAGAATAAGAAAATGGTTGTGAATGAAATCTGATATCTTAAGATAACGTAATCTTAAATTAGTGGGGCTGTTCATTACTAAAGCTAGTGCAAGTCTGGGTGGAAAAAAACTTTCTGATCTTCAAATTTAATCAACATTAAAATGGGTTTCTCTGGCCATGACACACCACAAGACCCTGAGTTAACCAGCTTCAGCCAGTGTAGCACTGGGAGCAGTACAGATGCCCTTTCTTTTCAACAAAATCAGCTCATCTGTTGTGAGTTACGAGGAATTTATTTTCATATACCAAGATATAGTTGGTGTGTAATCTTTCTAAAAAGCTCTAGTTGCTGCCAATGCAGGAAGATGTGAAACAAACGAAAAGCCCAGTTTTCGTGATTGGGCTTTATGATGATGGTTAGACAAAATATTAATCTATAAGTAGTGAAGAAACTATCCATAGTGTTGGGGATATGTTTAAATTTGAAATAATGATCCTGTTTTAATATTTTTGGTAGCAATTCATCGTGGGAGAAGGTTGGAAATTATTGTTTGTATAATAAGACTGAGAATAGTTCCTAATTAGGTGTTAAAGATGTAATCAATGGAGTCATTTAAAGAAATAGGGAGTAACCTGCAAATTACCTTTCTAGTTTAAATTGCATCAGATGAAAATTACACCTTAATAGTTTGAGAAAATGTACTTCAAACTGCTACTCCTTTTCATGGACCATAGAACACCCTCATTTATTGGACCTCCTTTAACACAAAGCACTGCTATTTGCTTGTAATTGTTAAGGATTAATGAATAACAAACAGGTTAAGGGATTGGAGGCAATTTATGGCAGTAGGGAAGGCCAGTGATTGACTTTCAGAATCCCTCCCCCCACCCCCCCATTGTTTGGACTATGAAACTTGGGTGTAAAGTTTGGAGGCAATAGCAGTTGGAAGTACAAAATATTGCAAAAGGGGTGCAATGGCGGAGGAAGTTGAATACCATGTATAAGATGCTCAGCGAGGAAAGAAGTGGGGCAATAAACTGACATCAAAATACCCTGCTTTAAGTAGATGAAGAATAACATGCCTCTTAACCTTGTAGTGGCATATTAAGTGGGTCTTGCAACAGTCATTGTTATGAACTGGTAATCCAGAAAAGTAAACAAGTCTGAGAGTTCAACAACTCATCATGGCAGTTTGAGAATTTGATCCATTTTTTTTAAGCGTGTTAGTAAAGTTTGAATGAAGTTTGTTTAGTTTTTCAGCACCCAGTTTCTTCTGCAACTTTTAGGGGAAGAAACTTGTCTTTGTTCAGTCTGTCCATTATGCTCTGCAGGTTATGCACAGATATGGTGTGGGCAATAGAATAAGATGATAGTACATCTAGTAGAGCTGCTGTTCCAAGGCTCCAGCATCCTGGGTTCAATCCTAACCTCTGTCTGTGTCCAGGTTGTATGTTCTTATGACTGAGTTTCCTCACCTTATCCAAAAGTGTGCAGGTTAGTAATTGGCCACTGTAAATTGCCCCTAATGTATATGGCTGGTGGAACCAATGGGGACGTGGGGAAAATAGTGCAGGAATAGTATTGCTCTATAAGCTGGCATAGGCTTAATGGGCCAAATAGTTGAATGTTGTAAAGAAATATGGTTAATTTCTCAGTACCCTCAAGTTTGCTATCAAACCATTAGAAGGAACTGCAAGAAAGTAGCCCATGATCATTATACCAAGGGCAACTGATAATGTAGTCTGACAGAACATTTAAGTCCACTTTTATGGTCTGAATGCATGAGAGGAATTCAAGATTAATGAGAGTGAATATTTGTTAGCTTGTTAATAGGACTAGAGGTGAGGAAAAAGCTAAAGTTGGGCTTTTATCCTTTGAAATAGAGCTGGAATGTCACTTCCCAGGGTATGAAATGGAAGACCATTGGTTCTGTATGATGAAGTTCTTGGTATACAGTTTGAGCAACAAATATTTTTATTTTCCCAAATGGATTGAATTTGGAGGAAATGTTTCCAAAGTATTATCCAGTACTATTATGTTTTCTAGGGAATAGTGTTGAGAGATTTAGTATTTTTCCCATTTCCCACTGATCCTGTCTAACCACCTACTGTAGTTAGCAATTGCCGAAACTTTGTAATTCAAAAAATTTCATTTCATTACAAAAAACTGAAGATAATATGATGGGATTTTTCTTGCTACAGGATGCACATGTTAGAAATTTCCGTATCCCTTGCAAAGTAAAGTTTTGATTTTTGGAGCTTCCTGTTCAGCCAATTTCATTTTGATGTGATAGTTGATTCTGATGCCATTTCTGGGAAATGGTACAAGTCCACACATGAACATCTCTAAAATGACCAGTGCAAGGTGTGGCACTATATTAGTTAAAGAACTGTTTAATAACTGTAATGCAGCAAAATAACTTGCTCTTTTCTGAATGTGCACTTTCTGGCTGTTAGAGTTCTTTGGGTGCTTAAGACTTTCCAAGGTCTATCTAATCTTATCTATGTAAATCTTGTTGAGGTCAAAAGGTATTTGACTTTGGCATGTCTCCTAATCTGCTTTCATGTAGCATATGGAAGCAAAAAAAAATTGCTCTTTCACTCTTTAGAAAGTTATTAATAGAAATATTTTCTCCTGTCCTCATTGTGATTTTTCCCTGATTTTTGTAATCCACTTATAACTGATCATACTTCGACTCCAAATAAAACTGGCCTTTCTAGTCTTCCATTAGTGACAGTAGCAACAGCACAGAGGCACTTATGCACCCATTCATTGGGTTGAGGAGAGGTGAGTGGTTGGAGTGCCCATGTCATCCATTTGCTGGGAGTGCGGTTTTGTCTCCCGAAGTAGCGGGGAAAGTTTTATCCCTCACTTGCTACAACTTCAGCATTGCACATAATTATCTGTATGTGTGTGTTTGCATAAATGTTGGTTCATTTCTGTAGCTGCCATTGCAAAACTAATTTTCCAAATAAAGTTATCATGCATTTCTTTGATGGTGGTGTTCCTGATAAAACGATACCATCAAAGAGATGCATTCCAACTTCATTTTGCCATTGACAATTGAGAGTTGTGAATCTCTAAATGGATGCTATGCTATATGTCAGTGAGTGCAAAGAATTCACAAATCAATAGAAACAAAGGAGAAGATTTGTCTTGATGCTGAACCCTTCTTGCTCTGGTGGGTGGTGAGGGAACACTAGAAATGATCTGTCCTCCCATTGTGGGAATTATTCCTGTTACTTGTCTTTAGTCAACAGTTTGAATTGGAAATTGCTGCTAATTTGAATTTCAGTAGGTGGTGTTGAAAGTTGGAATTAACATTTACAAAGAGAGATTGTACACTAAGAATGAAAAGAAAGCATTTCAAATTAGTTTACATCATGATTTCACTATTTTTTGTTTCCATATCCATTTAACATTTCCCCCCCATTGCCAGGATTAAATAATTAGCAGTTAAGTGTTGCTGCCAAACACTCTTGTACCATTTCTCATTTCCAGAATTAATGGTTGTTTCTTTTTTTGTTCATCTCCACCCCTCAATAGATGAGGTTCCCAGAATCAAATCCAGCAAGTTGATGATGGTGCTGTGATGTTTGTATTTGCAACACTAAATACAATATGTAAACAGCCATAATTGCAGAATTTTCAAGTACCCCACAGAGGACTGGAATTATTAGTATGTTAGTGACTTTGTTACTTCTGACTTATTATAATAAAATATGCTTTAGTTGAGGTTGCACTGAGTCGGCAAGTCCTAACAAGATGGTATTCATAACTGAACTCTTTAACAGCAGCAAGCAATCTGTGAAATGACACTAAACTGATCACAAGCTGCAAAGTTAGGTAATAGAGAATGTGATAAATAGACAGGAACTTTAAAAAAAAGTAGAATATCATGAGTAAATAGAGAAAAGGGAAATAGGGTCATGTAGAATATAAGATTTGCATGCAAATATTCCTCTAATCGATGTCACTCCCAAGGACAAGATGACCTTTATGCTACTCATCCAAAAATGGGTGTCCAAGATTTGACAATGTGTGTCTTTAGTATTATCAATTTACATGCCAAGAATTTTTGGATCTTGTACACAAATTCTAACTGTCCTGTTATGCATTATTGGTAAAACTCTGAAATTGCAAAATAACATCCTGATGCGTATACAGATTTAAAATTGAGAGTTTGCTTTGAAGCAACAATGATTCATTTTTCGGATTTCCATCGACTATCCAAGATGAAAGATTGCATTCACTAAATATCAAGTGGAATTGGCAGATTTTGCATGTCCTTCTGCCTTGCAAGCTTGATGTTAATTTTAAGGCATATTTGGTTTGCATTCTATTTCTTGATTATTTAATCAGATTGAATCTTCAATTGACCGATGTTTTAAGATGGGGGCAAAAAAGGAGCTACCCACATTCACATTGTGAATGTACCACTTAGTGAATGTAGAAGCAAAGCCACCAGAGAGGAAGAAGTCTCTTCCAAAAAAACATTTCACTTGAGCAGCCTGTAAAGAGTTGAGAAGTGTTCTTTTTTTTTCAATATAACACTTTAGGATATGTGTCCTCAATTTTCAAATCTATTTTTCTGTAATGAATAGTATCAAAACACTCATAAATCAAAGGCTAGTTAAAGTGCATTATGAAATTTTACTTAAAACATTTGCCAGAAATACGGCCCTTTCATAAATCAAGAGAGTTTGGTGTATGACACTAGCCCCTGGTTTAAATTTTCATTACATATGCCAATTTGTACTTCTGTCCAAAAAGTCATTGCTCATTCCAAGAATTGCATCGGTGCTTGTTCCAGGGTGCATTCTGAGCCATCAACACCTGTGACCATATCCCAGCTTCATCTTTAAAATGAACTTGTTTCAGCAACAAAATCATATATCCATACAAAACTGGAGCTTCAAGTTGTGTAGCTAGCTGTGGTGATATATAAACAACATGGGCAAAACACAAGAATACCATTGTGTAAGGAATATTTTGTAGAAAAGGGATTATTTGCGGCAACAACACAGATGTTTAGTAGTGTCGCTGCTGCAGATTATTTTGCTTTAGATATTGTTGAAATTTTTGGACTTAAGTTTATCTCGGCAGTATGCAGCCCACTTGGTGATATCATTGAGCAGCTTGCCAGTTGATGTGTGGGCAAATCTGGCAGTTCATCTGCAGGTGGATCCTATTAATTGGACACTTTTTTTGGCAGCATAAATGGAACTACGTTCTGATACTGAGAACTAAAAAAAATCATAAATTAACTTGTTGCAACATTTAAAGGAGGGCTTGTTTATCCTGACTCTAGTAGACAAATAGAGCTTCTCTCAATGCCTAAGGGTCTTCAAAAGGAGTAGGAATGGTTAGTTCCTGGCATCTTTCATTTCACAGAAGCCTTGGCCTCAACCAAAAGAGTATGTGGGATGTTGACACCACTAAGGATTCCGTTGTTAACTTCTTGGAGGGGAGAGAGAGAGGAAGGTTGTAGAGAGGCCAAAATCTGCCTGATTTCACTGACCCAAGGGAATTAGTCTTCAATGAATGTGCTTGAAGTTAAAGGCTTGAATGTGCCTCATGATATGAGCCTCAATCACAGGCTGTCAAGTATACCTCTGACATGAGGACAATATGGGTTAACCAGGTGAAGTAGTATAGCTTTTCTCATTGCACTTAGTTCTGAATAATATATATAATTTGTACTGGAAATATTCAGTGATATAATTTTGCATGTTTTGACACAGATCCTCCACCCTGAATGAACAATTTCCTCTCCCTCAAATTATGGCTTGAGTTATGTATTTCCTTCAGTTTGTTTACCTTCATCAGAGTTCTCAACTTGTCCTGCAATACAGATATTTAGAATGGATAAGAGTCTGGATAAGCAATGCAAGCGGCTTTTGCCTTCCTTCAGCAACATAACTGCTGTGACAACCCTTGAGAATCATTTGAATATGGATGTCAGAAATGCTACATGTATCTCGTGTGGCCTTTGTTGTATTTTTAGGATAACAGTCGAGCAGCTGGTTGGGGAGAGGAACATTACTAAGCTCTCTTCTCAAATGTCTATATGCCAAAATGATAGGAAGTGATTGATATTACAGTCTAATTTGACACCAGTCAGCTGTTCTTTGTTGGATACCCTGTTGCCATCTGCAATCAGTTTCCTCTATCTCTTTAAAAAAATTGCTACATCTATGGCTTGTGGCACTTTCTACTGAGGGAATGCATTCAGTAATAATCACAGATTATGCTGACCTAAAAAAAGGTGCTGATCAATTTCTTATGCTACCTTTTAATTTCTACTTTCACTTCCAAACCTAGCCTGTCATGGATTTTGCCCCTCAACTGGTTGTGCTTTAGAGATGGGAATAAGTGGCAGAACAGTACAGAAGTTGGTAATTTGGGTTTGTTTACCCATCTTGTTACCTTAATTTTAAATATAAGAACAAAAGCAAATCATCTGTCTTTGGAAGTTGAATGTTGGCCATGGCTGAATTTATTTATGCAGGCATCACGGGTACATACCTGGCGATGCTGTTTTGTCACTCTACAGAATGTTGGAGCAAGCTTAGCTTCTGAACTTCTTAAAGGATATATTTTCCTCTGACTATTGTTCAAAAATTCAGCTTGAAAATAATTGTGGTCTGGCATTCTATGAGTATTATGTGGCATACAAATTAGTGGAATCTGTTACTTCTAGGAAGCTTGTTCTTGATTATACATACAGGTCAACTTTTAATTTGGATTCCAGGAACTACTTCCGGATAGCTAATGCATTTAGATCTGTTTTTTGTAGCTTGGTGGGAGACTAGACATAGAATTCTGTCACTGGACTCTAGAAAGCTGATTTACCATCATTAACTGCAGGAGCTTGCTAATTCTTCCTGCCTTCCCAGAAGCTGAAGTGAAAGCATTCTTAACTCCAGAAAGCCTAGGCCATCCCATGAAATCCAATCACTGCTAAGTGAATTTCATTTGTATTTGCTTTTCTATTGCTTTGTCTCCAAAATGGTATTGTATAATTAGTTTAAAGATTCAAATAAAATCTGGGGTTGCTAGTGCCACTGACTTTGAAAATATTTTTGACATTGTTTCTGACTGCTCAATATCCACACTGGAAAAACCAGTGCCACTATCATCACACAGAACCAATTAGAAAAGTCTACACCACTGGCCTAACCAGTTTATCCAAGTAAAAAGGAAACAGTTAACTTTGGACAAAGTTGGTTACCAGGTTGCTAATAAACAAGGTAACAAAACAAAAGTAAAGAATTTCCTTTTTCAAAGCTCAACTCTTATGTGTCAAGAAGAGGCAGGAGCAGAGTGGAGAAGGGCCTGTATTGTTCTTGACGGTTGTTAGTCGAGCAAGAGTTTATTGGCATTGCAGCAAAAATTCAGGTTGGACACAGCTGATAATCTTGTGTCCAAACAGCTGTTCTTCTGACTAGTTCAGTGTTAAATGAGGTATGCATTTTAAGAAAAATGATTCTCAGCATTTGCTTACCCACATAATGTTTAGCAGATTTAAACAAAAGTACTATAACAGCTTTTTATTTGGTTTACAAGTTAACCTGCCATTTAAAACACTAATAGAGCATAATTAATACACCTCTTAGACTATTAATTTTTGGATTAATCTTTTAATTATTAATGTTTTCATTAAACTTTAAATATTAAAGTTGAAGTCATCTGCAGGAAATGAATTGTGCTACACATTATTTAATCAAGCCATTCAAGGTCAGTTACAGGATACTCTTTGAATAATGAGAAGTTAAGCATGTTACTGCCACAGAGCAAACAAATTACATCAAGTCTATGCTAAATGTGACCTGGGGCAAATTGTTGCTGGGTTAGGAAATTTTATTTGATTTGGAAGTAAATTCTTAAAAAAAATTCCTCCCCCTTTGCCTTCACCTCACTTGAAGACTGTTATTGTCTTTGCCCAAGGTAATAGAACTTGCAAAATTGGGCTAAACTAATAACTATTCATTGCTTTAGTCTGGTTTTAGAACATTGAAATTATTTGTATATATGGTTTGTGAGCAGATGTTTTGATTGGCTGAGCTGTTGGCAGCCAAGTTTCCTTGTGTTTCCACAGAAAGTAACGTTCATAAACACTGCTTCTAATTACAGGAGCCAAGCAACAAACGGGTCCGACCTCTATCGCGAGTGACATCTCTAGCAAATTTAATATCTCCCTCAAAAAATGGAGCAGTCAGACGCTTTGGACAAACATTGCAGGTAATATTTCTTTTTTAGCCCACTTTAATTCTTGTGCCTAACAGTCCTTGCATGTCAGAATTCTGTGCAGGATGGTAAAATGTTTGATTAGCCCAATTAGTCCTCCATCTACTTCAGATGCTAACCACAGATGACATCTGTCTGTTAGATTGCCCAGGCAACTTTCATGCGAGTCTTTCCAAGAAATTATCTGCAACCTGCTAAATAGAGATCACAAATGATTTTGGTCCTGCCCTGCTTAAGATGACCTTATTACCATCTAATGGGTGACTAAATCAAGAGGATCCTTTGCTATGGATCTTCTATATATCAACTGAAATGCTGCAAGTTTGTGACAAGTGTTACTGTGACCTCCCTTTGCTGCTTGTTTGGGATGAATGAAAAGGTATGAGACAAGCTGTTGTGGAAAGTCTTCATAGTAAGAACTTGGCATAGTGAGTCCAGAGATTAATAATTGTTAGTTGCCTTGTTCTGTTTGACTCCCTGTATTTGAAATACATTAGTGGTGGTGAACATGACTGAAATTTACTTCATTGGCTTTCAGTTTGTTTACTCTAGAATGAAATCAAACATTTTGTGCCTTTTACATCTATCTGTGCATCACAAGCTTGATCGTAGTTTCTGCCGAAACTGAATCATAGGTCACTGGATTCCAAGTCTAGTGAGAGTTATTTTGTTACTATGAATAGAACTGAAATTTCTAACTTGCTGCAACTCCTAGTTGATCTCCAATCCGATGCAACTTTGTATGGAAGAAGGCTGTATCAGTATTTGTTTCATTATAATTGAGGCGCATTGGCATTTGTAAGTCCTTTATTACATGGTTAATTTAGGGAAGATCTTGACTTAAAGGAAAGGAATTCTCAGGCATTATTGTGCTTAGTTTTGATGCAAAAATTTCATGAACTCATCCACCCAGATATCAGTAGCAGCTTTGAGGGCCTTCAACTTTTGGGGGTGTTGTTGGCACTGAGAAGGCACAGACAGACAATTTCTAAATTGATCATTCCACAAAGGCAGTTTTGAGTTCAGTACAGTACACGAGTCGTCGTCAAAACATGACAAACTTTAGTTGCTTCATTCTTGTATGTATTTTCAGAATGCTAACTGATCCAATTTCTCCATCTGCAGAGATCCATCACTTTCCGTAGCGACAACAAATCTCCAGGTTGCGCTCAAAAGGTGTGCAGCAAAGTTTCAGCACCAACCCCACCTAAAAGGCGTAACAGCAAATTGTGGTCGGAGACTCTTGACATGAACACAAAGCAGAACTTCTCTTCGAAGGAAATTAAACGACAAGAGGTATGAAGTACATGTCATAAAACAATCACTTTTACCCCTGTAAGAAAATGAAAATGTGGACACTTCAAAATAGCTTAGTGCTTAATTAGAGGAAGATAACTTGAATTGATAATTTAAGGGTTTCTTTGAAAGAATGTTGAAACTTCTCTACATGCAAGCTCTCAGGATAATGGAATTATTCAGGGAATATTCAACCATTTTTGGGTCAGCCTCTTGTTTAATTTG
>JAUZTB010000063.1:10252901-10264491 GCA_034780895.1 Rhynchobatus australiae
CCTCTGGGTGCTCCGGTTTCCTCCCACATTCCAAAGACTTACGGGTTAGGAAGTTGTGGGCGTGCTATGTTGGCACCGGAAGCATGGCGACACTTGTGGGCTGCCCCCAGAACACCCTATGCAAAAGATGCATTTCACTGTGTGTTTCAATGTACACGTGACTAATAAAGATGTCTTATCTTGGAAAGATACGGCACAGAAATAGACCCTTTGGCCCACGAAGTCAGTACCAACCATCAGCCACCTACACTATTCCTACAGTAATCCTACATCCTCAGCAACTTCCATTCTATGATTCATCCACATATTTACACAACTTACAGTGGCCAGTTAACCCAACAACATGCATGTCTTTAAGATGTGGGAAGAAACCCATGTGGTCACACGGGGAATGTGCAAACTTAGCATCCAAGGTCAGGATTGAACACTGGGTCTTTGATATCAAGAGGGAGCAGCTCTACTGACTGCACCACTGTGCCAGCAATAAACTGGTGTGGAATCACATAGACAAGACTGGACAGGATGGAATCTTTTTCCCCTGATAATCCAGTGGTTTCATTAGCAAAATAAACTATAAATTCCAGATTTATTTTAATTACTTGAATTTAAGTTCCTATGTTGCTGTAGTGGGATTTGAACATGCTGCTGGATTAATGATCCAGACATCTGGATGATAATCCAGTAATTTAACCACTATGCCACCATACCTTTAGGGAATAGAGAAAGGAAATGCTGTTGGAGTTAGACAGAGCACTGCAGCACAGAAACAGGCCCTTTGGCCCAACTACTCCACGCTGACCTGATCTTCTGCCTAGTCCCATTTACCTGCACCTGGACCATATCCCTCCAAATCCCTCTGAGTGAAGAAGTTTCCCCTCAGATTCCCCTTACATGATTTCACCTTTCACCCTACACCTATGTCCTCTAGTTCTAATCTCACCCAACCTTAGGGGGAAAAGCCTGCACCCTATCTATACCCCTCATAATTCCTGTTCACCCCCCCTTCCCTTCTGAGATGAGTGAGTGTGGATATTAAATTCACCACAGACCTATTGGGATAAATAGAATCATAGAGTTATACAGAATGGAAACAGGCCCTTCGGCCCAACTTGTCCATGCTGACCAAGATGCCCATCTAAACTAGTACCATTTGCCTGCGGTTGGCCCATATCCCTCTAAACCTTTCCTGTCCATGTACCTGTGCAAGTGTCTTTTAAAATGTTGTTACTTTAAACCTACGCCCTCTGGTTTTTGATTCCCTTTTCCTGGGAATAATGATACACTTCCGTGCATGGTGTAACTTTACAACTGGTTTTGTCTGATTAACAAATATCTGAAAAATGGACAAGGAATTATGCGTAATGTTGTTGCTTCAATGAACTGCACAAAATTCTTGTCATTTTTTTTTTGAGTGATAAGCATTTGCTCTTAAATTAAACACCATCAACACCATACACAGATTACAGAAAATGTATGACTCAGAAGGAGGCTGTTTAACCCATTGCATCTTGTTGAAATTAATCCATTCAGCTGAATCGCACCTTCCAGCACTCAGTCTGTAGTCCTGCAGGTCAGGATTTTTCCAGTACACATCCAAATTCTGTTTGAATGTGATGAGGGCTTCTGTTCTGCTACCCTAAAGGGTGTTCCTGACCCTTACCACTCTCTGAGTGAAAAAGATATTCCTCATCTCCTTGCTAATCCTCCCACCAATTATTTTAAACCTATGCCCCCTGTTCTTTGATTCTTTTGTTAATGGAAGTAGGACTTTTATCTTCACCTGACCTCAGCCCCTCAATTATATACACGTCAGTTAAATCTCTCCTCAGCTTCTCTGCACTTTTGCCAGTGGCAACCAGAACCATTCATGGTACTTTCACTGCGGTCTAACTAGTTTTGTACAGTACAACTCAGTTACCTGGCAAGCCTGGGACAAGCAGATTTTCTGGATTATTGTATATTATTCTTATTAATAATCCCACATACTTTTAATCCTCAGAATCGACCTTGCACCTTATTGTCTACTTGCACTGCACTTTCTCTGTAGCTGTGACACTTTATTCTGAACTGTTATTGTTTTTACCTGTACTACCTCAATGCACTCTGTACTAACTCAATGTAACTGCACTGTGTAATGAATTGACCTATACAATCAGTGTGCAAGACAAGTTTTTCACTGTACCTCGGTACAAGTGACACTAATAAACCAATACTAAGATGTTACTTAGCAGAAGAATAAATTTTCCAGTGAACTCAGTAAGATTCAAAGAAGTGAGGGAAACAGAACCAGATGAGTTTAAAGGGAATTCAGGAACTCGGGCCCTGGAGTGCGAAAGGAACATGGGAATCAACACACTGAGTCAGATAGCAAATCATTGGGATTTCCAAATAGTCAAACAGCGAATTAGAGTTCTGCTGTATACATTTCTGTCATAACCTCCTTGTTCTCACATTCAATACTTTCTTAAGTGAGCATCTGTGTGTCTTTTTAATGAGTCTGTCAACCAGTCATGCCACATTTTAGATAAATGGGAGTACAAGTTTGTACATGCCAAGGTCCTTCACACCTCGCCCTATGTCTGTGCATATTTAACACAGAAAATTGGTGACCAACAGAAGTTGTTAAGATTATAAAGGGATTTGATGCTGTAAAGAGAAATGTTTCCACTTGTGAGGGAGACACAACCAGAGGTCATAAATATAAAATAATCAGCAGAAAAAATATACAATTTAAGAGAAGGTTCCCTTCAAGAGTTGTTAGAATATTGAACTCTCAAAAGTGGTTCGTGCACGGAGGTACAAAGAATACACAGATATGCTGAAAGCCTGATATAAAAAGGGAGGAGGCTTTTCTGGAGCATAAACACAGGGCTGGTCCAGCTGGCCAATGGCCTGTTTCTGTGCTTGTTCTGTGGAAAGGATAATGCATGCCGATGTTATGACATCTTTCAGCTCTGTTCCACATGCTAGAGGGGGTGAATGATGTCCTCCTGTACTTATGCTCAAGAGATGAACTTTGCAACACATCCCCACCCTGTAACCCAACAGGCCCCGTTAGCTGCAGTCAGGTCTCAACTCACCCTGTGCTTCTGTAACAACAGCTTTGCAATCCTGATGTGGCCATTCTGCACAGCATCCATGAATGGAGTAACACCACAGCTGTCTTTGGCATCTGGTTTGTAACCACATCTACAAACAATTGAGAACAACATTTCAAAGCAGCAGCTCCTGATCTTCTGGTAAATAAATAAAAAAAAACACTCACAATGCACAATGCAGTAAGTTGTTCACACTTGTGGAGTGGAAGATTACTGAGCTTAAAACAGTTTTCAAGATATTAAGGGGAACAGGGGAGATGGAGAGAAAGCATTCACACTGGTAATAGAGTATGGGGTTAGAGGCAGAACCTAAAGATTACAGCCATGCCTTTCAGAAATGAAGTTAAGAAGCACTTTTACATGCAGAGGGTGGCAGGAATTTGTAAGTCTCTTTCACAAAAGCCTATTGATCCTAGGCCAACTGTTATTTTAAAATTTGAGCAATAGATTTTTGATCACGAACTGTGTTCAAGGATATGGCGAAAAGGCAGGTATCTGGAATTAAGTCACAGATCGGCCACAATCTCTCAAATGGACACAAGTGGCGAAATAGTGTCTCCTCTTCCTTTGTCCGAAATCAAAATACTGCAGGATGCTGAAAATATGAAATTGAAAGCACTGGATGTGTCCAGAGAGCATCTGTGAAGACAGAAATGGAGTTAATGCTTCAGGTCCTTGACCTTTTATCATCACTGGATTCAGGTGCTTTGACTAACTCTGCTTCTCTCTCTGCAGGTGCTGCTTGACCTGCTGAGTATTTCCAGCATTTTCTGCCTGATTCATGTTCCTATATCCCACCTTCTTGGGTGCTATCAACTCTGTTGATAACTCCGGCCTCAGCATTTCCATGGAAGGCAGTGCACCCGCTGGGGTGGAGCACCACCAGTGGTAGGGCTCTCTGTCAACCAAAACGTTGATTGCCTGCTTTTCTCCATGGATGCTGCCTGGCCTGCTGGAGTTCCTCCAGCATAATAGTGTTTTTCATCCATGATGCTGGAGGAACTCTCCACTGATAGTGAAGCAACTCACACCAGGAGGTCTACACTTCTCGCTGCCTTGGTAAGGCAGCCAGCACAATCAAAGATCCCAGCCATCCCGGACATTCTCTCTTCTCCCCTCTCCCATCGGGCAGAAGATACAAAAGCCTGAAAGCACGTACCACCAGGCTTGAGGACAGCTTCTATCCTGCTGTAATAAGACTATTGAATGGCTCCCTAGTACAATAAGATGGACTCTTGCCCTCACAATCTACCTCATTGTGATCTTGCACCTTATTGTTGCCTGCACTTTCTCTGTAGCTTTTACACTTTATTCTGCATTCTTGCTTTGCCTTGTACTACCTCAATGCACTACTCTAATGAATTAATCGCTTTTGGTTTATTATTGTCACTTGTACCGAGGTACAGTGAAAAACTTGTATGATCGGTATGCAAGACAGGTCAATTTATTACACAGTGAAGTTACATTGGGTTAGTACAGAGTGCATTGATGTAGTACAGGTAAAAACAATAACAGTACAGAGTAAAGTGTCACAGCTACACAGGAAGTGCAGTGCAATAGGGTGCAAAGTCACAACGGTAGATCATGAGGTCATAGTCCATCTCATCGTATACCGTATGAACGGTATACAAGACAAGTGTTTCACTGTACCTCGGTACATGTGACAATAATAAACCAATTTACCAATGTTCTGATTTGGGCTGGTGGACAAAGCAGGTGTAAGACTAAACATTTTTAAGAGAGAGAGTCCATACCCTCCTGCATTGTTAACCACATGAACCTCATGTCTCTCAAAGTAGGATGCAGGATTCAATGCAATAACTGACCAAGCCTATCTCTCTGTACTACTAACAAGTAACGTTGCAGGACACCACCAACTCCAGGTTTCTGGCCAAGAAAACATCGTCATACATTGCTGTTCTTCCATCATTTCCAGGTCGATATTGGAAACCCCTATCCAACTTTAAGTGGACACCACTGCCACAAGAATTGTAGTGGTTCAGGAAATCTTGTACAGACATGCTGTGCACAGGAATCCAGAAGAAGGGTCTCGACCCAAAACATTAACTGTCCATTTCTCTCCACAGATGTGGCCTGACCGCTGAGTTCCTCCAGCATTCTGTTTTTTGCTCCAGATTCCAGCATCTGCAATCTCCTGTGTCTTGTGCAGAAAATGTCTTTGATTCTATTATTATTAAGACTCACCCCAATTCCGACAACCAGGGAAAGGTGATAAATGGGACCTAGCTTATCACGCCATTCCTGCGATTGAAGACTAGGAACCCTTTCACCGAATATCCCCGAATTACACTCAGGTTTGCCTATGCATAATTTCTTAAACCACACAAACAAAATAAACCTCTTCAAAAGTGCTAACAGGCCTTCTGCATCCGAAGCATTTCCCATTGTTTTCAACACACAATGATCTCTTGTCAGCCCACAGGACAATGACAATACTGCCAGAGAATCACACCCAAAGCTTTAGCTGTGGTGACAACGGTAACCTGCCCCTACAGCTTTAGAAGAACCAAGGCCACAACAGTATTAAGAAAATGCACGGAATATGGTGACCTCTTTGCTGAAATAGTACTCCAGTCATTCCACGCCTATGGTGATACAAATCTCAACACAGGTAAAAGTGAGACTGAATATTTCAGATGCTTTGCCATCAAAGTTGGAATACCTTTGACACAGGGCTATAGACTAGGGACCAAAATGGAACAAACAGCTCATGCAGGGCCCCCAAGGTAGGACATCAGCAACATCTGCAACTTCAGCAGCATAGCAGACAACAATACAGCAGCAAGAATTCAAACATTCAGCATGGCTTGTGATAGCAGGCTGCATCATGCACAGACTGAGACCCAACACCTCGGTATTACAGAGCTCGACACAGTCTTTATGCAAGGCTTAAGATAGGATGCTGCTACGAGAACCACTGTCACTCAAGATCACACTCCAGTGAAAGATTTCTTTCCTGTTTTAAAGAGGAGCTTACCTTTCCAAAAGTACGTCCACAGCCTCAGTGCACCCGTGCATGGCTGAATAATAGAAACAATATGTGGACTGAATCAATTGATGTTGTTCTTGCTATACTGTCCACAAACAACCATATCTCAAAAGGGGCATTGTGCTTGCTGAAAGACTACTCAACAAATCCTTTTTTTTAAACTGGATTTGTCAAACATACAATATAATTTGTGTCTAAATGATTTGCCACTTTGGAAAAAGTATCACTGCACTAGAACAAAGCAATATATTGTGGCCCACTTGGTAGACTTGGTCTTGAAAGTCTGTGGATTCCAATCTCATTCAAGAAATTTGAGTCCCGAATTATGAACAGTACTTTCATGGCAGTACTGAGGGGGTTCTGCCATTTGGATGTGTCATTAAACCAAAGCCTCGTCTGCCCTCTCAAGTGGTCATAAAACATTAATGAGCAGCAGTGTTTTCCCTAGTCCTGGCCAATTATTATCCCTCAATCAACATGTGGTCATTTATCACACTGCTTTTTGCAGGATCTTACTAAAGTCTTTCCTACATTTCACCACTAACTTTACCTATCCTCCACAGGGCCCTCAATGGAGTTCATTCTCACTTCTATACATAGAAGTGCCCAAGTTTTGAGATGAAAGATATCAATGATTTAGATGAGGGAACTAAATGTAGCATCTCTATCGTGCAAAGCTGGGGGTGAGAGGGATTGTGAGCTGTGAGGAGGATACAAAGAGGTCCCAATTGATCTAGACAAATTGGGTGAGTGGGCAAATAAATGGCAGATGCAGATTAGCATGGATAAACACAGTTCTAAAAACAGAAAGACTGATTATTAGCAGAATGGTAATAAGAGTGTGGAAAGAGAAGGTGCAACAAAATCTGGGAGAGATCTTATACACCACTCGTTGAAAGTAAGCACTCCAGGGCAGCAAGGAGGTAGGAAGGCAAATGATATGTCGGCTTTCATTGCATGAGGATTTGAGTACAGGAGCAAGAATGTTTTGCTGCATTTATATAGGGCTTTGGTGAAGCCCCACATGGAACTTTGCATGCAGTTTTGGTCTGCCTATCTCAGGAAGGATGGACTTGGAGGGAGTGGAGTGAAGGTTGACTAGACTGATTCCTAGGATGGCAGATCTGGAGTACGAGAAGAGATTGGGTCAGTCAAGCCGATGTTCACCGGGGTCTAGAAGAATACAAGAGAATTTCATAGAAACCTATTCAATTCTGTCAGGATTGGACAGATTAGATACAGGAAGAATGCTCTTGGTGGTTGGAGAGTCCAGAACCAGGGTCACAGACTCAGGAGAGGGGTATGCCATTTAGAACCAAGACTGGGAGAATCTTTTTCACTCGGGCGGTGGGAATTTCCTTCCACAGTAGGTGGTGGAGTCCAACCATCAAATGCTCTCAGGGAGAAGGTAATACATTTCTTAATGCCAAAGGGATCAAGGGATACGGGAAGAAAATGGGGCAGAGTACACAAGTGGATGATTCGCCATGATCCTTTTGAATGGTGGAGCAGATTCAAAGGGCTAAAATGGCCTACCTCTGTTCCTGTTTTCTATTTTTCTATTTTCAGGGGATATGGGGCAAAGATTAGTTTTGGAATTAGGCCACTGATCAACCAGGATCTCAGTGAGGGATGGAAGAATATCAGGGGGCAAGATACTCTTGTCCTCCATTGCTAGAATAACCATGACTTCAGGACTTGTTTTGAAAGAGATAATTTAAATTATTGATGGCTTTTCTACATAAAACCAATGAGGAGACTCCAGGTTTGTCAAATAAGAACCAAACAGAAATGCCCCCTTTTAAAGGCAAACAATTAATAATGAACTAAACAATAAAACAAAGAAAATTTACTTTAACTAAGAATGTCTTGTACACATGGACCTTGTGTTGCCTCCTGGCTGTGGGAGGCCTGCAGTGCACTCATGAACAGACAACACTAAAGGTGATTAGAGTGACCACCTGTGGCTGCATCTGAACAGTGGATGGCTACTTTGGTCAGACGCAAAAGCAAATCCATGAGGTAATGCTCCAAATGAGCTGTAATCTTCTGAGTTGGGCAGCCAAAGAGAACGAGTGCGGGAAAGCAAAGTGTTGTCAGGGGATTCCTTGTTAATCTTCCTTCTTAGTAAAACAATTTGAGTTTTTTAGTCTCAGAATGTGATTTACAGAGATCCTCTTGGTTACAAATGGCAAGAGCACTGCTTTGAGTGCACATTTCAATTGTAGTGGAATCTGTCAAACTCAAAATTACTTTATGTAATAGCGGCATGTTTCTGTTAGCAAGGAGCAAGGCTAGCACTGGAGTAGAACTTGGGTGGAGAGAACATTGAATCATTGACACCTCTGCTTCCTTCAGCTTTGCCTTTCCTCTGCCCACTTTTAAAAAAAGACTGGAGTCCCTTAATCACCATTTGTTTTACCTCATCTTATCCTCAAAGTCTCAGCATTTATTGTGGTAATGCAACAATTACAATTAAATAATAGTAATATACGTCCTTGTCGAGAGGATAAGCAAAGAGTGACCATTTCCTCTGGTGGGAGGAGTTCACAAAAAGGCAAAACCGTAAGATTAGAGGCTCAGCGGTAACATCAGGAACCGCTTTGTCCATACAAAGTGCAGTGGACACCTGGAACACTCTTCAAAACATTGGTGAGATGAGGGGGAAGTTCACAACTCACTGAATGATAATTGGTCAGCAAAAGTGTGAAGTTACGGAACCCGGTAGGTGGATTAAATTTAGGCCATCCCTAATTTAATACAGAAACAACAGAAATAGGTCATTCAGCCCCTCATGCCTATTCTGCCAATCTCTTACCTCAATTTAAGTCAGTGGGAAGACTGATCCAATGGATTCATGTAGAAGGACAAAAAGGTCAGCATGGACAGGTGGGCCGAAGGGCCCTTTTCTGTGCTGTACAATTCTGTGAATACTTGTGGAGATCTACATTACAATAATATAATCTAGTAAAAGTGTGAGGTGTTGTAATGAAATGAAAATGAAATGAAATGAATGGTAGGCCCCTTAATAGCATTGGGGTACGGAGGGATCTTGGAGTCCAGGTTCATAGTTCACTGAAAGTTGCTACGCAAGTGGATAAGGTGGTAAAGAAGGCATATGGAATGCCTGCTTTCATTGGTAGGGGTGTTGAGTATAAGAGTAAGGAAGTCGTGCTGTAGCTGTATAAAACTTTAGTCAGACCGCACTTGGAGTATTGTGTGCAGTTCTGGTCTCCCCATTATAGGAAGGATGTGGAGACTGCGGAGGGAGTACAGAAGAGGTTTACCAGGATCCTGCCTGGATTAGAAAGTATGAACTATAAGGAAAGGTTGGACACACGGAATGTTCTCCCTAGGCTGCGGGGAGACCTGATAAAAGTTTTTAAAATTATGAGAGGCATAGATAGGGTAGACAGTCAGAATCTTTTCCCCAGGGTAGAAATGTCAAACACCAGAGGACATGCATTGAAGGTTAAAGGCAACGTGAGAGGCAAGTTTTTTTATGCAGAGAGTGGTAGGTGCCTGGAATGGGTTACCAGGGTAATAGAGGAAGAGAGTAGAGTTTAAGATTCTTTTAGATAGATACTTGAATATGAGGGGAATGGAGGGATATGGATGATATACAGGAAGAGGACATTCAATATAAATTGGCATCAAGATCGGCACAACATAGTGGGTTGAATGGCCTGTCCGGTGATGGACTGTTCTATGTTCATCTTTTATCATAAGGAATTCAGGATTATTTTGGATTTGGCACAGGGTGTAAACTATACTTCCATTACCTGTCATTTGGAAATTCAGAAGCAGTCCTTCTCTCTGCCTGCAGCATGTTCTGCTTTTATCTCAAGTCCCCAGAAATGATGGGGATTTTCATCTTTATTTTAACCATGAATTCTTGGATGCTTCTCAGAATTTTTCTTCTTCAGCTGGCCATGTGGTATTCTTCTGTCATCCCTGTGTTTGCTGCCCACTGTTAGATCCTGGTTAAGCAATATTTCATTTCTAAAATTCTCATCCTTGTTTACAGATCCCTTAGTCTCGCACCTCTGTATGACTGTAATCTACAGCCCTAAACCCTCTAGGGTAGTTTATCTCTTTCTGGCTTCCAACTCAACCTTGGATTTAACTGCTCTGCTATTGGCAGTGATGCCTTCAGCTACTAAGGCCCTAAGCTTTGAATTCCTTCCTTCAACCACTCCACCCTCTCTTTCCTTTGTTTGGCCACCCCATAAGACAGTTTTTTCAAGAACGGTTTGGTGACCATCACTAATATAGAGTCAAGATTTATACAGCATGGAAACAGGCCCTTTGGCCCAACTCATCCATGCTGAACAATGTCCTAGTCCGCTTTGCCTGCATTTGGCCCATATCCCTCTAAACCTTTCTTATCTATGCACCAAATATCTTTTAAACATTGTAATTGTACCCACCACAACCACTTCTTCTGGCAGCTCGTTCCATATAATCACCACCTACTGTGCGAAAAAGTTGCCCCTCAGATTCCTTTTAAATCTTTCCCTTCTCACTTCAGACCTATGCCCTCTTGTTTTACACTCCCCTACTCTGGGGGATAAAAAAATTGACCATTCATCTTATCTATGCCCCTCATGATTTTACAAAGTTACCCTCGGACTCCTACCTTCCAGGGAAAAAAAGGTCCCAGTTTATCTAGTCTCTCCTTATAACTCAAGCCCTCCAGGCCTGGTAATATCCTTGTGAATCTTTGTTGCATCCTTTCGAGCTTAATAACATGCTTCCTATACACAGATGACCAGAGCTACACACGGTATTCCCAAGTGCAGTCTCACCAACGTCTAGTACAGATATAATGCGTTAATAAGGACACTATGGAAATGGAGGTATTGTTTTGGTAAAGACAGCCTTAATTGTCTCTTTTTTAAATGTTGATTTATTAGCTTGACTTAGTCTTGCAACTGGTGAGAATGTTGTAGATTCAAGCCAGACCTCCAAGACCTAGAGTTGTATGCTGACCATTTAATAAAATGGTGAAAGTTTACTGAATATTTAACATTACCAGCCTATAAAATGCTTTACTGCTTTTTCGTGGTGTTGAAACTGTGTTGTATTTCTAACACTGTTTGAAAGAATCCCATGAAGATCTTCATCTTCAATGGCAAGGTTCCAAAACAGCTTTGTAAGAGTTCCCTGTGTAACGATGCCCAATTTCAGAAGGCACTACTCTATTGATGCCACTGCTATCAACATTTTGCAAGCACCTGAAACCTCAGCAGCCAGCCTGTTAAGAGACATGCATACAATATTGTCATTAAGCTGGAAAGGGTGCAGAAAAGATTCATGAGGATGTTACTGGGACTGGAGTAGCACGGTGGTGTAGCGGTTAGCATAATGCTTTACAGCGCTGGCGACCCAGGTTCAATTCCGGCCGCCATCTGTAAGGAGTTTGTACGTTCTCCCCGTGTCTGCGTGGGTTTCCTCCGGGTGCTCCGGTTTCCTCCCACAT
>JAUZTB010000063.1:10428321-10439653 GCA_034780895.1 Rhynchobatus australiae
AAAGGGGGGGGCGGGCCGGGGGAGGGGAGGAGCAGGGGAATTGGGGAGAGGAGGAAAGGGAGAGGGTGAGGAGGGGAGGGAGGGATCAGAGAAGGGGAGAGGAGAGGAGGAGGGTGAACACGAGAGGGAAAGGAGGAGGGGAGGGGCAGTGGCGAGGACAGAAGGGAGAGGAGGACGGAGGAGGGAAAGGGGAGAGGAGGGGTGGGTCTGGAGGGAGTAGAAGATGGAAAAGGAGGAGGGAAAGGATGGGAGAGGGAGATAAGGAAGTGTCTGGAGGGTGGAGAATAAGGGGAAGGATGGAGAAGGCAGTTGGAGGCTCTGGTACCTCAGACCTGGCTGTGGTATGGAGTTCATGTTGCCTTTGGGGCACCTCTCAGAGACTAAGGGATGGGTCAGTTGGATTCCCACATCTGGAGCAGGTCAGTTCAAACAGGTGCAATAAGTCTGAGCTTCACATGGGAAAATAGTTTTCAAGCAATCCTGCTAACTTATATAAGTTTGACAAATCGATGAACCAGATGGCTGCAAGCAAAAAAAGCTGACTGGCCTCTTTATTTCGTCTCTGACAGAGTGCACGTTACATCTGGTATGCTGATGATCCATGGCATGCGTCTAAACCGTCACTAATGGAAATCACAATGGAATCCCCCAAATTGCATTCCTTGGATGTCCCTGTAATCAATAATTAAAAAGGCATCATTAAGACATTGATATGTGATGGTAGCAGTTTATCCCATTAACTGGCAGGCTTTTGGTTTCACATTTTTTTCCTGCATTGAAGTCAAATATTATAGTGATGGGTGGGACTGAACTACCACCGCTTCAGGTTTCATTGTGGTGAGTTCTGAAAGTACAGGCAGCTGTGGAGAAGCTATACTGGGCTCTAATGTTGCCAGATCTCGTGTTACTTCTGGAACATACTGGCTGAAGAGTGTGGAGAAGCAGGCAGTTCCACAAAGATGAGCATTTGAATCAGCAAGGCTATGGACTAAGTTGTGGTAAAGAGATTAGTACAGATAGTTACTTAATGGTTGGCATATACAGGGTGGGCCGAAGGGCCTGTTACTTTGCTGTATGACTTATTGACTCCCTACTGATGTTCTAGTTTGTCTCTGGCTAAAGCACTTTAGAATATTTTGATGTGCAAGACATCATAAAAGTGAAGTTATCATCTTCAGTTATCATGTTATGGGAATACTTCAACTATGCACAGACTTTCAGAAAACTCTTCTTTGTGAGGAGCTGCCTGATGAATTTAATACCCCATCCATCCCCATCTCTTTAAATCTCCATTTTAATGAAAAATTGTGTTCAGGCACAATAGTGACTGGACTGTAAATCATCAATGTTAATTAGTAATTGGTAATTGGTTTATAATTGTCACCTGAGATATAGTGAAAAACTTTTGTCTGCGTGCTGTCCGGACAGAACATTCTGTACATAAGTTCATTGAGGGAGTACAAAAGGAAAAAAAAATAACAGAATACAGAATACAGAATGCAGAATACAGTAAAGTTGAATTCACTCCTAAAGTTAATGCATGTCCCTTCTCAGTTGTTCCTTATTTAGTCTCCCTTAGATTTCCATGGATACCTTCACGACTCCTTGAATCCTGGCAGTGAGGGAATTTCTTTAAACTGCCACCCTTCCCTTGGCCACTGGGGAGCATCTCCAAGCAAAGAAAAGCACAGCAGACAGAAAAGATTTCACAGACTTTCTTTATTCCCTGTATATTCATTTTTGGAATAACATTCCTCAGCTTCGTAAAGCATACAAGCATCTGATCGATTCATATCTCATTTGTTATCTTAACATTCTTGCTTTAAACAGGGTCATTTCAGAATGATTATATTTTTCTCATTTTCTTTACTTCTCTTCTTTTTCTGTTGGTCCTGTCTTTTTTTTGACTTTCGGCAGGAATTTTTCTGATTTTCCTTTTCTCTTTATTCCCCAGCTCCCCCGAAGTTATGGAGCCGCCCAGGGAGAATGTACCACACAAAATGGCAGCCTTCCCTGTCCATTGGGGAGGGAAGGTAGACTGGGTCAATTTAAGAATATACTCCATTTAATTTTGCTACGGTCATTAAGAATGTCAGATATCTGCTTTGCAAAGAGTGAGGAGGTTGCTCAGAGATCCTTGGGCTTTACTTGCACTAACATCATTACAAAATGATATCAAAGTCCTTCTGCAACAGAGAAATACTTTTCTCTGTCCATTTCAGAAAGACTTCAGATTTGCACAGTTCAGAAACAGAGATGTAAAGATACACTGAGTACCAGAAAATCGAGATTGAAGTGGAAAATACTGGAAATACGCTGCAGATCTGTCAGGACCTTACACAAGTGACAGGATCATGGTTTGGGTCTGAATGAATAGAAGGTGATTGACTAAAATGTAGCTGAATATCTATTCATTAAGATTAAAATAAAGGGCATGAATTTTTAACCAACTTTGCCAAATGTCTGATGGCATATTGTCATGGGGTAAAAGCATGGAAGCAGGCCCTTCAACCCACCAAGTCTGTGCTAACCATCAAGAACTCCTTTACACTGATCCTATTTTGATCTCCCTGTACTCTAGTCAACTCGGCCCACATTCTACCACTCACATACACACCAGGGGCAACTTACAGTGGCCAATATTCTTACCAACCTGTACATCCTTGTACTATGGCAGGCAACTGGAGCACCCAGAGGAAAATCACATGGTCGCAGACAGAACCTACAAACTCCGCACCAGAGAAGTATGCAGCAGCAGCTCTACTAGTTATGCCATTTTGCTGCTTGTATCTCACTCCAGATCCCCTTTACCCATTTGCCGACTTATTTGACTCCTGATCCGGCCAAAGCTGAATCGTAAAATTCTTATTGCTTTTAGCTCCTTCCAGAGTCTTACCCATCCCTAGTTTTGTAAACCCCTCTGGCCCTAAATCCACCCAAGATCCTTGTGATCATGCTATTCTAGTTTCTATAGTTTCCACTGCTTTGCTGTTGGCAACCGTGCATTCAGTAGCCTAGGCTCAGAAATTGCCATTCGAATCACCTCTACTCCACTTCTTTCGGGCATTCTTTAAAACTGACCGCTTTTACTAAACCTTTAGTCTCCTAATCTGACACTATCAAAGTGCGTTTGATCTTCCCCCTCCAAAGTGCTTCAGAACATTGTAGAATAAATGCAAACTCATCAAAGAACCAAGGGAAGGACTAAGTGGGAAGGGGTGGGGCGGGTTACTCAGCAGTTGGTTAATGCTGGATATTTCAGCCTATGTGAGATAATAACTAATGAGAGAATGAGTTGACATTTGATACCATCTATGGTCAGAAAATTACAAAGTTGGCACATGATCAGAGTTATATTGCCAACTCAATAAATTCCAATCCTCAAGTGTCATTGTTATTTCATCAAGAATACCTAGTACATTTTTGCCCATTGAAACATGAAGGAACCCATTTGGATCTCAAAGCTCTGCAGAGGAGATCTAGATGAGTAACTCCTTATCATTTGCAGAAAAGTCACAGTAAATAATTTAAGTTGGGTGTCTCGTCTGTTGATGTCAATTGCTTTACAGGTGGAGCTTTTGTATATACGAATGCCAAGAATATAGCAAGGTAAAAGGAAGCAAATTAGTTCTTCCAGTGATGAGAATATGGGTTCATATTATGGAGGCCATTATATAACCATTTCATGGTTATGAAGGCCAACGTTAGGCTAAGTATTAGGAACAGAGGGAGCTGGATCTAGGTGTCAGGATGAGAGAAGCTACCAGTTCCTGGGATTAATTTAAGAAGTAGCTGTGATAGAAGGGAGTTGTTTTAGTAAGATCAAGTGGGTTGATGGGCCACTTTTGTTCAATTCACCCTCGCAATGGTATATTTTGTGCACGTACTGTTGTAAGTAGAAAGACGAAAGAGACTGCAGATGCTGGAAACTGGAACAAAAAAGGAAGAACTTAGCTGGTCATTCAGAGGCAAAGGTGTAAGTGAACGTTTCAGGTCGAGACCCTGTGTCCAGACCGAGAGAGAAAAGATTGCCAGATTGGGGGAAGGAGTGGGATCGTAGCTGGTAGGTGATAAATGAAACCAAATTGGGAGGGGTTGATGGGCAGATGGAACCAGGTAGAGGAGGGGCGGGTGGGGAAGTGCTAGTAGTGTAGAGTCAAAAGGTGCAAGTCGACATTTAGGGTTGAGAATCTGCATCAGGACTGAGGGAAAAGGAAAGATTGCCAGTATAAACTGACCCACTGAGTTCTTCCAGCACTCTGTTTTTTATTGCTACTGTTGCAAGTAAACATCTTCAGCAAATGGACACCCAAAGGTACTCCTTACTTTTGTAAACAGTATTTTCAACACCAGCAGTCCATGCAAAAAAAAATGGAATGTTTGAAGGAATATGTGTAAAGGAAAGTTCATATCATCACAACACAATGTAAATGGAGTGAAGTGGCTAGTACTAAAAACACTAAGACGAATGCTTTGTATTATACCCATTTGCAAATTTTATGAATAAACTAGATCTTTGGCGAAAAAAAAGCTCCTACAGTAAATGGTCCTTCAAACACATTAGATGTATTTTTTTGACAGGGATTGTCAAGGTTCACTATGTCATTCTCTCATTTCTCTAAGTCCTTCATAAGATCTCTCATGCCTTTCTTTTCCAGCTTTTATTAAGGGGCATCACATAAGACACAGTCCTATTTTTCTTTCTTTACTATGATGTATTTCCAGCATTTGACTCCTTTTATTTCAGGATTCATATTTCACTGCACAAAATAATTTATCCACGGTCACTTGAAACAATGACCTAAACAACATTCAAAACTAGTCACTTGATAAAAATCAGACAATTAAATACAGTTAAAATGAAAATTGATAAGTTTAATATCAATAAAATTCCAGTCAAGCCAATTAAATATTTATAATACAGATGCTGTAAGTCTGAAACTATGCAACTATATAGATAATTAACTTTTTCTATACTTTAATAAAATAATTTTTGTGTACAAAGATACAAATGGTACAAAGGCTCCAAAGTACAGTAAATAAGAAATTTTTGTACATATATCAATATAGTGTGTTTATATGAAATAATACATATACATACTTACATAGAATGTGCAAACTGGTGAATTTACATAATATAGGACAGGTACATAAAATTGTGTGTTGCATATGAAGAAGACATTATTCATTAGTTGTTGTTATGACTGAACATGAATGATTTATCATTAACTGTGCAAATCATATTTTGACCCTTAGAACAAAGTACTAACGTCTAATTCCTCACAATATGTGAAGGTTCAGCTAATGTCTTCACTTTTTGCAATGTTTGTGTTCACCAAGATGAGAGACTTTGCAGTTAGAGAACTTAAAGTTTTGTTACTTCAGATCTCCACTGCCAGTATCCTACACTATTGGGTCAGGTGTAGTTGGCACTGTTGCTGGGTAGCAAAGCTCCCTTTGATCTACCTCAATCTTACTCCACACTTGCACCAGGAAATGCATTGCAAATTCTTTCATAAAAGTTCCTTTCACCAGCCCAGACTGATATCAGCACATGAGCGAAAATGTGCAATAACTTCACAAGGTTATTCAAGCCTTACCATTCAAAATAGTACAAGCCTGCAGCTATGATTAGCTGTACATGTCCAATATATTTTAAATGGACAGAATAGACTATGTGTTGTGGGGAAGTTGCAGACTACATACTAATCAATATTTGTAAGCCTCTTCTGATAATTAATATCAAACTGATCCTAGATGATACTTCAGTGAGAAGCCAGATCATGCTTAAAATTCCCCTTGCCTGAAGCTATGTATTCACACTTCTTGAAATCACTCCCTATCAAAGGCTCCCATGAGAAGGTTTGGAAATGTGTGTCTCTCTCTGATAGATCAAAAGCCCAGGGTTTCAAATCTGAAAGAAGACAAAATAAAAATCAAATATGGGCATGTATACAAGCACACAGAAATCCACAATGTGACAAAATGTTGGTTCATCAAACTTATAAAACATTATTCACCTCCAGTGCTCAGGATCCAGGGAATTCTGTGCTCTGAAAATCAGCTACATATTATTTTTTAAGAAAGCTTTAGCTCAGTAATACAATGATACTGAAAAATCACTTAATATTTATTCATGAAATGTGGGTGTAAGCGACAAGGTCAGCGTTTATTGCCAATTCCTTGGTTTCTCCTCAGCTGAATGTTTTGCTAAGCCATTTCAATGGGTAGTTAAGAGTCAACCACATTGGATTCAAATTATAGACCACATTTCTCTGGGAACTTCATGCCTGTCATTACTGATAGATTTTTATTCCAGATTTATTTTAATTAACTGTGGTTAAGCTATTACATTGTTATGGTGTAATTTGAGCACATTTCATTGGATCATTAGTCCAATTTCTAGCGTTTCAAAGTCAGTCGAGTTTGTTGTCTATGCACAAGTACATGGGTGCACAGGTGCAATGAAAAACTTATTTGCAGCAGCATCACAGGCACATAGCATCATATAAGCAGCATTCACAAAGAAAACATAAATGAAACACAAGTTTTACAAGAACAAACCCAATTCCACCAGTCCAATAATTTAATTATTATGCTACATTCTTGTGAATATCATAGCATAGTGCTGCCACCTCTGAAATAACTTCTGTAATAAGTAAATTTCACTGAAAAACAAATTAAAACCAAGTGCTTTAAATTTTTTCTGTGGCTGATTTTTGTTTGTTTCAAATTCTAAAAGCTTTAGATTTTTTTTGCATCCTGTTACATTTAACTTTACTTTTTCTCAGAGGATGCTGGGGAAACAGGTCCTAAATCAATGACAAAGGGAAAGTCTTCCAATGATTGCAACTGGGATCAAGTAGGCGGTCAGAGTGAATGAGTCAAGCTTCCTACAGTATGTTCAGAGTGCACCTTCAACAACAACTTGGAGAGTCAGGCTCACACTAATTACTAAAGTCAGGGGTCATTCAAGGTTCATTTAAGTTAAACATAAAAGGTAACTACCTGAATTTGAAAAGTGCAAATTGTTGAAAAAGGTTATTTTCCAGATCAAGGACATGTTTAGCTTTGAGGAAAGGTCTGTCCACCCTTCTCCAATCAGCCATTGGCAGTTATTGCATCATCCTCATTGAAAGACAACTAACTCCTGCCACTGAAAGAATGAAAGTGGCATCCACCATGAAACCAAATTGCTTCACTCAGCTGTGAAAACCATGTGCTTTATTCCAATGGCAATTCCGAATTACCATATCGGAACTTAATATGATTGGTTTATTAGAACCATAAAAGTCCAAAATCTTTCTGTAGTTGACCGATCACTAGATGCACATGTAAAAAGCAATGGCAACAATATAAAAAAAACTTATACAAATCCTTTATATAATGAAACACAACCTCCGAATAGGGAGCATTGATCTTCCTTGTGGAACATAACTCATTACCATGTCTGATCAGTGAATTCCAGGGAATAATAGCTGGTTTCTGTATTCTCATCTAATATATTACAGAAAATACTATATACATTCTGTAATTATGTATGCAGGATATTTGGAAGTTGAGCCAACGTTGTTGGTTTGTTAATTTCTTCTGCGTAATTTTAAGTCATCTAACGTCAATGATGTTACATTTTTCCAAGGAGGCTTTGAGAGCATCCCTGAAACAAGCAAGCAAGGATGATCTTGATATCATGTCTATACTTCTCGCTGCCTTGGTAAAGCAGCCAGCATAATCAAAGACCTCACCCACTCCAGACATTCTCTCTTCTCTCCCCTTCCATCGGGCAGAAGGTTCAAAAGCCTGAAAGCATGTACCACCAGGCTCAAGGACAGTTGTAAGACTATTGAACAGTTCCCTCATACAATAGGATGAACTCTTGACCTCACAATCTACATCCTTATGACCTGGCACCTTACTGTCTGCCTGCACTGCACTTTCTCTGCAGTTGTGATACTGTATTCTGCATTCTGTTATTGTTTTACCTTGTACTACCTCAATGTACTGTTGTAATGAATTAATCTGTATGGACAGTATGCAAGACAAGTTTTTCACTGTACCTTGGCACATGTGACAATAATAAACTAATTTCAATTCCAATTGATGAATTTGCCAGGCCAGAATTCAGGATCACCCAGATGCCTGGGCTGTTTAGTCTTGAGAGTTCCCTGGGGAATTCCTTTCAAAGCTCGTTGCACAAGTAAAGCAAGAAATCTGTGAACAAAACTATTGTTGCAGTCTGATTTTCATTAACAGCACACTGTTAAAGTGACAAGGATACATGCACCAGTGGCATTTCTTGAAGCCATGCATGCACGTTTTAACCTTGGACTGACTTGCTACATTGTAGAATTTGGGGATCATGCATTAGCAGGCTGCAACCATGGGCAGTATTCAACCTGCTCCTGTTCTGGGTCTATGACAGATCCCCGAGGCTTCAGGCCTCTCTCTCAGTTGTTCCTCGGGTTTTCCATTTATCCATCCACATCCCAGATTCACCTGTTGTGGCAGCTTTTCCTGAGAACCAAATCAATCACATCCCTGGATGGGAGAAATGAACCACAGTGTGCCAAAAGGCACTGTAGAGATTGACGTATATCACTGCAGAGTCATAATTTATTAGCATTGTTTAAATGTCTTTGTAAAAAGCATATAAATCACTATGTCTTTTTCCCTACAGGTGAAAAGGCCAATTGAATTTTGCAAATAACAACAAATGCTAGATATTACTTTGCTGCAATTTTTTCTGCCTTGTTTGCAACTCAGCTGCTGTTATTTGTAGCTCATCCGGAACTTAGGAAAGGTTTTTAAGTTTTACCACTTGCCCATGCTTGAGAGCTGTAATATACGAGATGTATTATGAGGAAAAATTGGACAGGATAGGTTTGTATTTGTTGCTGTTGAAAGAGTGATTTGATCGAAATATATGAGATCCTGAGGGGTTGTGACAGGGTAGATATGGAGAAGATATTTCTTTGTAGAATTAAGGGTCTCTGTTTAAAAAAATAAAGGGTTACCCATTTAAGACAAAGCTAAGGTGATTTTGTTTTCTGTCTCTCAGGTGACCGCAAGTCTTTTGGAACTCTCCCTCGAAGGGTGGTGGAAGCAGAGTCTTTGAATGATTTGAAAGCAGAGGCAGATAGACACATGATAAGCAAAGGGGTGAGTGGTTACCAGAGCTAGGGTGGGATTGTGGAGATACGGTTACAATCAAATCATCCATGATCTTACTGAATGGCAGAGCAGATTTGAAAGGACAAGTGCCCTACCCCTGTTCCTAATTCACATGCTTGTATGCTTATCCTATTGATAAAGACATTTGCACACTTGGAAATTATTGGTTCATTTCTCAGTTTGTTGGCTGAGTGAACCAGATGATTGCATAGACAGTGTAACACACAATATAATCGGCTGCAAAATTCAGACTGGATGGGGGCTGTCAATCAGGCTTCCAGCAACTATCCAATGACATTTGCTGTTAATGTGCTGATCTTGAACAGGATTGGGATAAGCTCTGGCCCTCCACCTTCTATGGAAGATCAGCTTGTGGGTATTCATTGTTATGCCTCACAGATGAATTATGATTACCTCAGGGAAGGATTGATGTTAATGGAAAGATGCCATAGGTGATGGAGAATGCCAACTTAACCTTTTACTTACAACATCCATTATATATTGCTGTTTCATCAGGAGTTTTATTAAGATCCATAGATGTTCTTTTTCTTTCTTAACTCTGGAAGTTTTTCTTTGTTTTGTTCACGCAGTTGCTTTCCCATAACAGAGGTGAGTACAACCAAGCATTTGGGGAGAAAACAGTCACCCTAGATTTCTGCCTTTGTAGCTAAGCATTCAATTTCCTGATTCAGGTCTCTATTGTCCCTGAAAGCAGCTACCATAGAGCAGTACAGCACAGGAATCTTGCAATTCATTATATTAATGATACAACTGAGCAATTTCATGACATTCACATCAGCTAAAGAAGATTCCCCCTGGCATCTTGGCCAATTGTTTACTGTTCAATCAATATAACCAACATTGATTAACCAGCCATTATCACATTGGTGTTTATAGGAGCTCAGTCTGTGCACACCGATTAACCATAAGACATAGGAGCAGAATTAGACCATTCAGCCCATCGAGTCTGATCTGCCATTCAACCATGGCTGATTTATTTTTCCCTCTCAACCCCATTCTCCTGCCTTCCTCCCGCAACCTTTGACACCCTTACTAATCAAGAACCTATCAACCTCTGCTTTAAATATAACCAATGACTTGGCCTCCACAGCCGTCTGTGGTAATGAATTCCACAGATTCATCACCCTCTGGCTAAAGAAACTCCCCCTCATCTCTGTTTTAAAGGGACGTCCTTTTATTCTGAGGCTGTGCCCTCTGATCCTAGACTCTCCCACTTTGTATGTGTTTCCTACAATATGCTACTGATAACATATCAAAAAGTATCTCATTGATTATATGGTGTTTTGGAAACACTATAATTGCAAGCTATTTATCTTGAGAAAATTGTGCTGTTTTTTCAAATAAAATATATCACCACGGCTGATAAGGCATGCATTTCCTTAAGATTTCAATAATAACATTCATATCAGCTTTTCACACAGTCTTATCGCTTGGTATGTTACTTTTGATTCATCTTTGAGTTTACTTTAATGATCAACCAGATTTCTGCCTTGTGTTCCGAGCATTTGTATTTTCTATGTTAGGACAGCAAGTTTCCCCAGCAAGAATTCTTTCTCACATTGGTCCATCCCTAATTTACACTGAATTGGGAAGCTGGATCAGAGAGAGTAGTGATCAGGTGGTCTCCAACAAGCACTGCCCACTTATGGGTAGTGAGTCTTACAGGACCAAAGCCTGTAAGAATGGCATTCCCAGATGGGAACCAGCAAAGCTCGAGTCTTTATAACTCGCATTGAGTTGCGTTATTACTAATTTTAACTTTTTAAATTCAATTTTCATTTAATAACTTGAATTTAAGCTTCCCAGCTGCCATGATAGGTTTTGGACCCTCACATCCACACCAATACTCCTGACACTAACCCAGTACTTCAACCACCATGTAAGCCCACCACAAGTGGGATCCTAATGTAGCCACAGGGATCCCACCTGTGGTTTGTGGATGGGGCGGGGGGGGGGGGTGGGGGGTGGAGAGAATGCCAGTCAGCACATTTTGTACCCACTCATTTGTATTTTCCCTTTGCCATTTATGGGCAGATCCAAAGGAGTCAGCCATTGCTGCAATTCCTGCAGCTAACGTGCACAAGTCAGGCTGTCACTATAGATGTTACTGGGACTGGAGGGCTTGAGCTATAAGGAGAGA